>JAWQEG010000805.1:17500-22500 GCA_033782935.1 Petrolisthes cinctipes | reverse complement strand
ACACATATACACACACATTCTCTCTCCCTCCTCTCTCTAACACACACACACACACACCTATATGGAAGGAGCTTGTTTCGTGGAATAGTTTGGAGGAATCAGAACCCTCCAAACACACACACACACACACATTGTCTCTCCCTCTCTCTCTCTAACACACACACATTCTCACTCACTCACTCTCTCTCTCTCTAACACACACACACTCTCCCTCTCTCTCTCTCTAACACAAACACACACACCTATATGGAAGGAGGTGGTTTGTTGGCATAGTTTGGAGGAATCAGAAGCCTCCAAACACACACACACACACACACACAGACGTGTGGTTTGGCACTCCCTGGGGCAGCCAAGGTCAGCATATTGACCTCTCATCCCACCTGCACCACATTCACCATCATGAATGAAGAGGACAGTGAGGGACTAATTATTCTACAAGTGGAGAGTAAAGACAGTGATTGTTACAAACACAATGGTTACACTTTGTTATTCCCGTGCTGCTCTGTTCCAACTTAAACGAGGATCAACTTACCCACCTGGTAATGTTGTTATCCGCCTAAAAATCCTCAGCCGGGGTTGTAAGGCAGGTAGGAACAAACACAGACCAATACCAGTGATTACTACAACCCCCACCCCCCAAGTCTATCCCCTACACCCACCACACCCCCTTAGTACAGTACTATACAAAACACACCAGTATGAAAAGAGAATATGAGGCTGAGTGGAATAAAAAGGTCTCTGGTGACAAGCTTATTTCCAGGTGACACAGTATTACCAGCAGAGAGTGAAAGAGAGCTACACAGGGGAGTAGATCAATTTCAGGGCATAATATGTAAGAGAAAGAAT
The DNA here is from genome assembly GCA_033782935.1 of Petrolisthes cinctipes. NCBI lineage: Eukaryota > Metazoa > Arthropoda > Malacostraca > Decapoda > Porcellanidae > Petrolisthes > Petrolisthes cinctipes. Next base: position 21,654 of record JAWQEG010000805.1, on the reverse strand, counting down.
TATGAAAGGTCATAGTGTGAGCATGGAAATGAAAAACATGGACATGGAATCAAGGCTGGTATGGAATTATGCTAAAAGTACGCTACAAAATTACGTTATTTTTTTTTGTACCTTTTGCATACACTTTGTGCACTTTACTCCAAGTATGACCATATATTCTACTGTCCACTATCCAGAATAGTATACAGATGATAAGGCAACGAAATCATTAGTGTTTTTGGAGATTGGTTGGGGGGAGATCTCCCAAAACACTCATTTGTGACAGATGTAAACAACAGATTGGTTACAAACACACTATTAAACATTGCATCCTGAAAACCTTGAGTCAAAAAGACATTATGGACAAATGCTTTAATATTACCCAATTTGCAAATAAATCACTTTGGGCACGTGATCCAGGAATATGTGTAAGTCCACAAGGAAGGAAAGAAACACAGAGTCCCAAGTGCTTTCCTGTATTCACATCTGTATTTCCCCTCAAGATGTGAATACACGAAAGAGCTTGGGACTCCGTGTTTCTTTCCTTCCTTGTGGACTTGCACACATTACACAATTTATACGTACCATATCATACAAGCAACTATCCGTACTCACTAACCAAGCAAACCAAACAATGTAAACTGGATACAAGCAACTACTGTACTCACTAACCAAGCAAACCAAAGAATGTCAAAGTGGATAATATAATTGTACATACGGTACCATAATAGATTGTTGGTTACTCTCCCCCAAGCCTGTCCTTTACTCTCGCACCCCCCTAAAGCCTGTCCCCCTACTCCCGCACCCCCTCCGACCCACCGCACCCCCCCCCAAGCCTGTCCTTTACTCCCGCACCCCCCTAAAGCCTGTCCCCCTACTCCCGCACCCCCCCCCCCCGACCCACAGCACCCCCTTAATATTAAGTCCCATCCACACGAGAGCCAAAAAGACAGCAGGCACGGGCAACCCAGTGAAATTCTCTCGCTTTATACAAGTGTTACCATATCAAACGGTCTCTGGCAGCCATTTACCACTTGTGCCTACCACCCACCCACATTATTGGTAAAAGTGTCTGCCCGCAGTTTTTTTGCCTCTCGTGTGGAAGGAGCCTAACCAAGCAAACCCAAATATGCACAATTGGATAAGATAATTGTACATATGGTACCATAATAGATTGTTGGTCACTCTCCATACCTGTACAGTATCTTTGGATGATAACCCAACCCTGCTTCAGTGTTCAAGCTCAAATTAAATAGAATGCAAAATATATATAATTTTTTATTCTTAATTTATTATTTATTTTGCAGTAATTTATTTATTCTTAATTTGTTATTCTTCATTTATTATTTGTTTTGTATTCTTCAATAATAATGTAATTTGTATTCTTCATTCATTATTTATTATGAGGGTATTATTACACAAGTACTGTGTTCTTGGCTAGGGCTGAGCAGTGTTACCACATCCGGCTAGGTCCCGGGAATTTACCCCGGTCACTTTATGATAGTTTATACTGGTTATATCCCGGTAGTTTGCCCAGGTTAGGTCCCGGCAGTACTTCTGTAAATTTACCGTGAATAACTATGTGTGGTATTGTTTTTTTTTCTGATTTCTATTTACAGAATGCAAGAGTAAGAACACTTCTATATGGAAGGAGTTTGTTTTATGGAATAGTTTGGAGGAATCAGAAGCCTCCAAACACACACACACACACACACTCATTCTCTCTCTAACACACACACACACACACTCATTCTCTCTCTAACACACACACACACACACATTCTCTCTCTCTCTCTCACACACACCTATATGGAAGGAGCTTGTTTCATGGCATGGGTAGGAGGAATCAGAAGCCTCCAAACACACACACACACACACTCATTCTCTCTCTAACACACACACACACACATTGTCTCTCTCTCTAACACACACATTCTCTCTCTCTAACACACACACACACACATTCTCTCTCTCTCTAACACACACACACACACACATTCTCTCTCTCTCTAACACACACACACACACATTCTCTCTCTAACACACACACACACACATTCTCTCTCTCTAACACACACACACACACATTCTCTCTCTCTCTAACACACACACATATATGGAAGGAGCTTGTTTCATGGCATAGTCAGGAGGAATCAGAAGCCTCTAAACACACACACACACACACATCCATGGTACACTCGCGGTCAGAAATTGTGTCCCGATCCCCTGGCAAGATGAATCGCAAACAGCCTAGCTTTGAACAACAACTGTGCGTCTGCCTACAACACACATTGGTTCAAATCATCAAAGCTTGGCTGGTTGCAATTCATCGTGCCAAGGGATCAGGACAAAAATTTTGTTTATATAAAAAAAATTTATTATATAAATAATTTTTTTTATATATATATATTTTTTTTATATATATATATGTTACGGGACTGGAAGACCTACATCACACCACAACTGCTCGTTGCCTGGTTCGACCCCGAAAAGGATGCGAGGAGAGACCAAGACCTGGAGCCGTATTCACAAAAACAAAGTTCACTCTTAACTTAAAATTTTGTTGGTAAGCATTTATTCATGGCAAGGACTAGGACCCGGCACTGCTTCGAAATCTTAATAAAAGCTCACACAAATAGAATAGCAAAACCATTCACTGCTTCGAAATGAACCTGAAACACTATGGTGAGGTCAGAATTGAAACATACGAACAAGTCCAAACTCTAAAATGCTTTGTGAATACCGGCCCTGGTCGGTTTTTGAGTGTACAGTGTGTTATGAAGGTCCAGATTCCCTCTTTAACATATTGGGCCGTCTGTACCAATCAAGGATCATTACAAGTTTACAAGATAGCCAATCCTTGAGTGTTGTGGTTTTGACGTAGGTTTCTCAAAGAATATATATAGCGAGAAAAGCCGGTGCTCAGTGTCTATATAAGTTTAATTTTAAGTTTGAATGTAATAATAATAATAATTATAATAATAATAATAATAATTATAATAATAATAATAATAATTATAATAATAATAATAATAATAATAATAAATGCATAAAATAATATGCAGAAAGTTAAAATTAAATTAATAATAAATAAATAAAAAAATAAAATAAAAGGCCTTAATGACCAACACCAAGGTCGATAGGCCAGGGGAAAAAAAAAAAAAAAAAAAAAAAAATGCTCAGTGTCATTCTTCCAGCATTTCTCAAATTGAAGTGTTCTGTGTGAGGCCCATTTCTCCCCCTTATGTAACTGGACTAATTGTATCAGACTGGCATTAATTCAGTTAAGTATTATTATTATTAAGTTTGGTGTCTTACGAGTGTATTACTAGTGTATTACGAGTGTATTACGAGAACTCGGGATTATAATTAGTTATTATTGTTATTGTTTGTGTTATTGTTAGTGTAGAGTTACGTGGTGTCAAGTTATTGTAAGAGTTTTGTATTCTCTTTAACTTGAGTGTGGTATTATTATTATTATTATTGGGCAATCTACTGAGTTGTTGAATGGTTTGGGATATATGAATTCCTGGTGTTTTGATGTTCTTGGGATAAATGTGTTTAATGTTAAAATAAATGTTTTTACGACTTTGCATTTTAATTAATTTGGCGACCTCTGGATATACTGGGTTTGTAACATATATAAAAAGAAATGTTATATAAAAAAAAAATTATAAAAGAAATTTTTATATAATTTTTTTTATATATATAAAAAATAAAAAAAAAATTTATATAAAATTTTTGTTTATATAAAAAAATTATATAAAAAAAAATAAAAAAAATGTTCAATATTTTTTTTTTATATAAAAAAAAAATTTATATAAATTTTTTTTATATAAAAAAAATTTATATAAAAAAAAATTGTATATAAAAATTTTGTTTATATAAAAAAAAATTGTATATAAAAATTTTTTATATAAAAAATTTGTTTATATAAAAAAATTTTTTATATAAATTTTTTTTTATATAATAAAAAAATTTATATAAAAATTTTTTTATATAAATTTTTTTATATAAAAAATTTTATAAAAATTTTTTTTTATAACATTTTTTATATAAAAATTTTTTTATATAAAAATTTTTGTATATAACATTTTTTTTTATTTAACATTTTTTTTTATATAAAAATTTTTGTATATAAATATTTTTTTATATAAAATTTTTTTTAAATAAAT
>JAWQEG010000805.1:0-12500 GCA_033782935.1 Petrolisthes cinctipes | reverse complement strand
AGACAGAAAGTGTGTTACTTGAAAATATTCTGTGCACTAACTAGGTGTCAGTGTGGCTGTAAAGGTAAGGAAGGAGGTGTTGGTAGTCCACTGTCCAAGGACCCCTCAATATTTTATCCAGGTGGTGTAGCCTTTAATTAAGGGACCCTGTGATGTAGTCAGAAAATTGGAGGTAAATGAGTCCTTCAAATATTATCAGGAAACACTATCTATGTGGAAGGAAGGAGCTTGTCTGGTGGCATAGTCAGGAGGAATCACAAGACACCAACCAAGTCTCAAAAACCATCACAGGCTCTTTAATTAATCATACCAAAGGTTTGAGGAAAAACTTGACAAAAAAAAGAACATAACTGTATTACTCCATGTTCAACCAGCACAACCTCCCAAGCACTTGAACAGAACATAACTGTATTACTCCATGTTCAACCAGCACAACCTTCCAAGCACTTGAACCCTTAGTACAAGTGTTGTAACACACCAAATAGTAATGGTACAAAGATATCCAATTAACAATAACTATAGCAAGTGTTCTTAGAGGGTGGGTTGGCTTTCTGTGAACACAAATGAGAGTGGTAAGAGAAAGCCCATGTCTCCTGACTAACTCAAGAAACAATAAGTAACAATATAATGGGTGGAGGAGTGTGGGAGTAGGAGGACAGGCTTTAGGGGGGTCCGGGAGTAGGGGGACAGGCTTGGGGGGGGGGGTTTAGGGGGGTGCGGCAATAGGGGGACAGGGTTCGGGTGGGTATAAAGCCTGTCCCCTACTCCCGCACCCCCCTAACACATATTGTGTTGTACAGTCACAGACAATAATATTCATCTACATTGGGTTGACTCATGTAAATGTTTGACAGCTTCCCTCTGTTTCTTTCTCTCTCTCTCTCACTATCTCTATCTAACTCACTATCTATCTATCTGGTTCTAATAAATAGTTTAATTACCATTTTCTATTTCACTACAAGCAAATACTGACTAGTTCAACAACAACAAAAAATACATAATAACAAAACATGAAAATATTCAATAGCAATTTGTTAGAGTTACCTATAGGTGGATGATTAATTATTGTCCGTGACTGTACATAGACACAAGATCATTGATATGGAATAAAGTTGGGGCCAAAATTAATATCTTGCAATATTTAATGCCAGCAGAATTTATTGAGTGAAAATGATGAGAGTAAAAACCATCTACCATTACTCATATTTTCCTGTCTTGAAGATAGATTTAATATTAATATACCTTGGTATGAAATAACCAATAAATATTTACTTACTTACTCTCTCTAGTAGGCTCTCAATATAAGATGTAAATACATTTATCACTATCCTTTGAACACACACACACACACACACAATGTAGAGAGACACACACACACACCATTACCATAATAATATTCTTGTACTGAAATCACACACACTGTTTGACTGTTGTTGCCAAGATGAAAACACATACATACATACATACATACATACACACACACACATACATACATACATATACATACACACACACACACACATACACACATATACGAGGCCTTCCTCTCCACACTGGAGGTAGCCTTGTCACATCACACACCCTCCCAAACAAAATGCCAAACCGTAGATCCCCCCCGCCCCCACCACACACTCCACATCACAACCCCCCCAATCCCTGTTTTAGGAGGGAGCAGCCCCCCCCACCACACAACCACATCTCCTTGTGGCACTACAAGGGGTACAGTTATGTTTACATCTATAATAAGGCCCAACACCAAAAGTTGGTTTATCCCTACCATTTCACTACAGGGTAAATTAAAGTTAATTTATCCCCTGTCACTTTACTATAGGGTAAATTAAAGTTGGTTTATCCCTACCACTTCACTACAGGGTAAACTCTCTCTTCACTTCATACACTTACCATTATTGTATTGTAAGGTATATAGTTGGTACTGTTGTGAAGGTTAGGTAAGGTAAGGTAAGGTAAGGTATTATAGTTGATATTGTTGTGAAGGTAAGGTAAGGTAAGGTAAGGTAAGGTAAGGTTAGGTTAGGTAAGGTAAGGTAAGGTTAGGTAAGGCTAGGTTAGGTAAGGTATTATAGTTGGTATTGTTGTGAAGGTTAGGTAAGGTTAGGTAAGGTAAGGTTAGGTAAGGTAAGGTATTATAGTTGGTATTGTTGTGAAGGTTAGGTAAGGTTAGGTAAGGTAAGGCAAGGTTAGGTTAGGTTAGGTTAGGTATTATAGTTGGTATTGTTGTGAAGGTAAGGTAAGGTAAGGTAAGGCAAGGCTAGGTTAGGTAAGGTAAGGTATTATAGTTGGTATTGTTGTGAAGGTTAGGTAAGGTAAGGTAAGGTAAGGTAAGGTAAGGCAAGGCAAGGTTAGGTTAGGTAAGGTATTATAGTTGGTATTGTTGTGAAGGTTAGGTAAGGTAAGGTAAGGTAAGGTAAGGTAAGGTAAGGTAAGGCAAGGTTAGGTTAGGTAAGGTATTATAGTTGGTATTGTTGTGAAGGTTAGGTAAGGTAAGGTAAGGTAAGGTAAGGTAAGGTAAGGTAAGGTAAGGCAAGGTTAGGTTAGGTAAGGTATTATAGTTGGTATTGTTGTGAAGGTAAGGTAAGGTAAGGCAAGGTAAGGTTAGGTTAGGTTAGGTTAGGTTAGGTTAGGTTAGGTAAGGTAAGGTAAGGCAAGGTTAGGTTAGGTAAGGTAAGGTAAGGTAAGGTAAGGTAAGGTAAGGTTAGGTTAGGTAAGGTAAGGTATTATAGTTGGTATTGTTGTGAAGGTAAGGTAAGGTAAGGTTAGGTAAGGCAAGGTTAGGTAAGGTAAGGTATTATAGTTGGTATTGTTGTGAAGGTAAGGTAAGGTAAGGTTAGGTAAGGCAAGGTAAGGTAAGGTAAGGTATTATAGTTGGTATTGTTGTGAAGGTAAGGTAAGGTAAGGTAAGGTAAGGTAAGGTAAGGTAAGGTAAGGTAAGGTAAGGTAAGGTAAAGGTAAGGTAAGGTAAGGTAAGGTAAGGTTAGGTAAGGTAAGGTAAGGTATTATAGTTGGTATTGTTGTGAAGGTAATGGGTGTCATCCTCTATTCAAAACCGATAAAGCTGTGAAAATCCAATGTATTGTGTCACCATACATACATACATACATACATACATCCTGAAAAAACATATACAAATTAGTACTGCACTCTTACATGTTAACTCAATACTATTTTTTTTTTTATTTTTTTTTTTTTAATCTATGTTCCGACACTGGACATAGACTTAATCAAGCCCGTTACCGTGGCCCAGGTCAACTGCTGCTCATACACACACGTCACGACTTCCGAACTGGTACCCAGCCACAGAGGGAGGGAAGTGAGGGTTATTCCCAAATACTGCAGCTGTTATGGTACCAGCGAGGGTGTTATGGTACCAGCGAGGGTGTTATGGTACCAGTGAGGGTGTTTTACGACGTTTGGTGGCCTTATAGTTAGTGCCTCAAACTCAAATCGGAAGAGTAAATATTCTCAGGCCCTCACCTGAGAGGATCGATCTCCCGACCTCTAGGATATGAGTCCAGAACACTAACCACTCGGCCACCTCCCCTACTACTATGGGTAATATACAAGAAGAACATTGATGGTATTAATGATGGTAAGGTATCAGTATAATGCAGGACTCCATATATAAATTATTAATGTATTGTATACAGAGTATGTAAAGGAGAGTAACATGAGGGACAGTAGGGATGGACCAAGTAAGGAGGGAGTGTTGGAACAGGGACAACTGGAGACACTTCTGCCGTGGCCACCCCCTTGGAGGGAGTGAGGTTATAAATACACTGTTACATATTAACTCAATACTATGGGTAATATACAACAACAATGGTATGATGAATTATACAAATTAGTATTATACTGATACATGTTATCTGAAGACAATTATTAATACAATAAATCCTCACTAATAAATATATATAATTGTTAATGATATAATATAACATATAATATAACACTGCTTTGCGCAGTGGCAATATCGTAACCAATGAGGTCGAGGATTGCTACTGTGCTTAACTGCTATCAGTATTGGGAAAAGCAAGAACCTCGGTGACCTACCCCTCCCCAGGAAGGGTAGGTAAGCCTTACCCCGCCTCCAAGCGGTGACCTCGGGGGTACACCTCCTTTTTTTATCTAGTTTTTATCCATTCAGGAGGTGGAGCCAAAGGGGAAGGCGGTGTGGGGGTGAGACCTAGCTTCCCCCACATATAGGTTTTAAGGTTTTTATTGTATTTTTATTGTATTTTAGTGTTTTTAAGATTTTAATTTCTATGACTGCATGTTTTTATATTTTGTGATAATTTCTTTTAAATTTATGACCTTGTTTTTAGCTTTTGACAATGCCGACGGCCCGTGTCCCTCCGGGAATGAGCACTGCATTGGCCTTGCCAGCCATCAGTGGCCCCCCAATGGGGGAGTGGACAGATATGGCTACTGGCGGGGGAGGGTCTCCGGGTTGCCCTGTAGAGGGAGTAGGGAAGAGGGATTGTATGAGAGTGGTAGCTATGAATGTGAATGGAATGACGGATGGGACCAAGAGGCGAGAGATTGTAGAATGTTTTAAGAAAGGAAGAGTGGATGTGATGGGAGTGACGGAGACACACGTGAAAGGATGTGGAGTGGTTGAGTGTCAGGAAGGAAGGGAGAGTGGACTGTGGGAGGGAATGGAGGGAGGAGTAGTATGGACGGGCATGAATGAAAAGAGTAAAGGAAGAGGGAAGGAAGGGTGTGCGCTGTTGGTGTCTCCGTGGGTGTGGAAGGGAGTGGATGGACATGGGCGGAATGGATCGAGGATTGTATGGATGACTGGAAAGATTGGCTTGGTGAAGTATGCTTGGGTGTGTGCTTATGCACCAGTGAATGAAAAGAGTAAGACAGGGAGAGAGAAGATGAGAGTGTTTTGGGAAGAGCTGAATGCATGTCTGAGAGGAATTGATAATGGAAGGAGAATAGTGATGATGGGAGACATGAATGGAAAGGTGGGAGGTGAGGAAGTGGGGAATATTGTGGGTAAATGGGGTGTAGAAGGAACAAATGAGAATGGTGAATATCTGGTGGATGTCTGTGCTGAGAGGGGGTTGTTCTTGGCGAACACCTTCTTTCAGCACAAGATGATCCACAGGTATACATGGAAGAGAAGGGATGAGAGAGGAGAGCAGAAGAGTTTGATTGATTATGTGGCAGTGGATGAAAGGTTGAGGAAGGATGTGTATGACGCAAAAGTAGTGAGAGGAATGGTCCATTGCTCCGACCATTTTGCGGTGTTGGTGAGGATGAAGGTTAGGGTTAAGTGGGAGTATAGTAGGAGGGATGAAGGGGTGAGGAATAAGAGGGTGGTGGCTAGTGGGAAATTAGATGTAGAAGAGTATAGGGAGGAATATAAGAGGAGGGTGGGTGAGGCGCTGGGGGATGTAAGGATGGGGATAGGTGAGGGAGTGGGAGTGAATGCGGTGTATGAAATGTTTAAGATGAGAGTATTAAGGACAGCAGCAGAGGTAGTAGGATATAAGTCACAGAAGAGGGGCAAGAAAGGGAGTGCTTGGTGGACAGAAGAAGTGAAAGATGCTGTAGAGGATAAGAGGAAGGCATATCGGAGAACACTACAGAGGAATGTGCCGGAAGAAGTGAGAGAGAGATGGAAAAGAGAATATAATGTGTGTAAGAGACAAGTGAAAATGATGGTGAGTGAGAGTAAAAGGAGAGTGGATGAGGAGTTTGGTATGAAGCTGAGTGAAAAGTTTAAAGAGAACAAGAAATTATTCTGGAAGGAGGTTAAAAGAGAAAAAGGAGAAGGAAAGTCTGGTAGTGTGAGAATGAAGAGAGAGGATGGAGTTACTGTGAGTAGAAGTGAGGAAGTGAAAGAAGTGTGGAAGAGGCATTTTGATGGTCTGATGAATGGGGGGACGGGAGGGGAGGCGGTGGTGACATGCATGGGGATGGAGGCAGGTGGTAGACGACAGGGTGTACAGGGAGATTTAGGAAGGGAAGAGGTTAGGAAAGCAATAGGAAAGTTGAAGATGGGAAAGGCACCGGGGGTGGATGGGATAACTGCTGAAATGTTAAAGTGTGGGGGGGAGGTAGTGGTGGAGTGGATGTTGCTTATATGTACATTGGCCTGGAGGCAGGGAGAGGTGCCAGAGGATTGGAGGAGAGCCATAATTGTACCTTTGTATAAGGGGAAGGGAAGTAAGGATGAGTGTGGTAGCTATAGGGGAATAAGCCTTCTTAGTGTACCGGGGAAGGTTTACGGGAAGGTTCTGACTGAGAGACTGATGGAAGTAACAGGGAATAAAGTTAGTGAGGAGCAGGGAGGGTTCAGAAAGGGTAGAGGATGTGTGGACCAAATATTTGCATTAAAATCAATAGTGGAGAAGTATATTGGGAAGGGTAAGAAGTTGTATGCTGCCTTCATGGACTTGGAGAAGGCATATGATAGAGTTGATAGGAAAGCTATGACAGAGGTGTTGAGAATTTATGGAGTTGGGGGGCCTTTACTGAAAGGCATTGAGGCTTTTTATGCAGATGCAAAAGCATGTGTACGGGTAGAGGGTGATCTAAGTGAGAGTTTTAATATTAGTGTAGGGCTGAGACAGGGGTGTGTTATGTCACCATGGCTGTTCAATATATATATGGATGGTTGTATGAGAGAGGTGAAAGCCAAAGTGAATGGTCTGGGGGTGAAGTTGAGGTTGAATGAAGCAAATTGGTCCCTGGTGGCAAGTTTGTTTGCGGATGACACTGTGCTGATGGCTGAGAGTGAAAGGAATTTACAGAGAGTGGTGGACGAATTTCAGTCTGTGTGTAAACGAAGGAAATTGAAGGTGAATGTGGGTAAAAGTAAAGTGATGGTATTTGAAAGAGCAGAAACTGAAGTGATTGACTTTGCTACACCTTACAGAGTGGCTGTACCAACTGGGACGAAATGTGAGATAACTCTGAGGGGTGAGAGGATGGAGGAAGTGAAGGAGTTTAAGTACATGGGTACAGTTATGTGTAAACATGGAAGTATGGAAGGAGAAATTAGGGAGAGAGCAGTGAAGGGTAGACAGGTCATAGGATCACTGGGGAGGATTATGAAGGGTAGAAGTGTGAGTATGGAAGTGAAAAGGGGACTACGAAATAGTATAATCCTGCCAACACTGACATATGCGTCGGAGACATGGACATGGAATAGGGCGCATCAGTCTAGAATAGGTGCTGTGGAAATGAGTTACTTGAGAGGAGCATGTGGACTTACTAGATGGGATGGAGAAAGTAATGAGAGTGTATATGAGAGATGTGGTATGAGTGAGAAGGCAATTGGTATTGAGTGTGGAGTGGTTGAGAGAGTGAAACGTAATACATTGAGATGGTATGGACATGTGGAGAGAATGCAAGGCGAGGAATTTGTAAAGAAGGTGTATGGAAGTGAAGTTGTAGGACCTGGTGTGAGAGGCAGACCACCGGTTAGATGGCAGAACAGAGTGGAAGAGTATGTAAAGGAGAGAAACATGAGGGGCAGAGGAGGGCTTGAACAAGTAAGGAGGGAGTGTTGGAACAGGGAGAACTGGAGACACTTCTGCCGTGGCCACCCCCTTGAGGGGAGTTCCCGGAGGGAACGAGGCGTCGGAGCTATAGATAGATAGATAGAAGAGAAAATGGCGCTTTTAATATAAAGAGTGACTAATGTAAAAATGGAGTGTTACATTCTTGACAATAAAATAAATAAGAAGATTATACATGAATCCACCTAACATATTTTTATACTCGAATATTTATATATTTAATTATCAATAAAACAAAATAATTGCACAAATATTAGCCTTCTTAAGAGAGAGAGAGTTACAAGGAGTTACAAGGAAAAGAAGTACCCTAGGGGACCTTACGATCCATACAAAGAGGGTACCTGTGGGTTTAGTTGCGCAAGTAGGCGACCGTCCTCGAATGTGTCATGTGAAACCATCAAGGAACACTCGCACAACGGCTTAAACACCTAGACGGTGATTTAAGGCTTTGTCTAATCTGGACTTGAACTGATCCACAGAGTTGCTGTTGACTACATCAGCAGGAAGCGCGTTCCAAGTACCGCAGATGCTGTATGTAAAGAACTTACCACACAGATCACGGTTGTATCGCTTCAGTTCAAGTTTGTAGCCATGATTCCTGGTTGTGCCCTCACTGAGTTGGAAAATGTCCCTGTAGTCTACATTGTCAAAGCCTCGTAGTATTTTAAACACTTCGATAAGCTGACCACGCAGTCTCCGGGTTTCCAAAGAGAACAGGTCGAGTTCTACCAACCGATCTTTATAGCTCTTGTGTCTAAGAGAGGGTATAAGTTTGGTTGCCCTGGCTTGCACTCGTTCCAATCTCGCGATATCCTTCCGGTAAGAAGGACTCCAAAACTGGACTGCATACTCCAGGTGCGGTCGGACAAGGGAATTGTACAGACAAAGTACTATCTCCTTGTTCCGGTATCCAAACTGTCGCTTTATGTACCCTAACATCCTTTGGGCTTTCTTCTCAGCCTCAATACACTGCTTTGAGAACTTGAGGTCACTGGTGATAGTTACACCCAAGTCTTTCTCAGTATCAGTGCTTACGAGAGCATTGCCCTTAAGGTTATACTCTGTTCGGGGGTTTCTGTGGCCTATATGCATAACTTTGCATTTGTTCACGTTAAATGGCATTTGCCACGTGTCAGACCACTCCCCGATCTTCCTAAGATCTTCTTGTAAGCGGGTAGTATTTCCTTCTTTCGCGACATTCATACCAAGCTTAGTATCATCGGCGAATTTGGAAATCTTGGCAACCATGTCACCATCCACGTCATTAACATAGATGATAAACAGTAGTGGTCCCAGAACAGAACCTTGGGGAACACCGCTAGTAACGGGTACCCACTCTGAAGCCTGTCCATTCACTACCACCCGCTGCCGTCTGTCACTTAGCCAGTTCTCTATCCAATTTGCCACATTTCCGTCTATGCCCAGTGCACGCACTTTCCGAAGGAGGCGGCGGTGGGGTACCTTATCAAAGGCTTTCTGAAAGTCTAAGTAGACAACATCGACCGCTTTATCCCGATCATGCTCACTGAAAACAAAATGGAAGAATTCCACCAGATTTGTGAGGCATGACCGGTGCTGCCGGAACCCATGCTGGGAACCCCTCAGTAGCAAATTTGATTCTAAGTGTGCTGTTATTTTGTCCACCATGATGCTCTCCATGAGTTTACAGACTATCGAGGTTAAACTGATGGGTCTGTAGTTTGACGGTTGGCTAGCATCTCCCTTCTTGAAGATAGGAGTCACCTCTGCCTCACGCCAGTCTCTAGGAACGCATCCAGTCTGGATTACCATGTTGAAGACCATGCACAGGTGCCGTGATACTTCACCATGCACTTCCTTCAACACTCTAGGTAAGAACCCATCCGGACCGGGGGACTTGTTTGCTTTTAATTCGATTATTTTTCTCTCGATTTCTTCTTGGGTGAAGACCATTGACTCCAACTTCTCACTGAAGGAGTCCAAAGGTTCGGGAATGGGACCACTCTCCTCAGAGAACACTGAAGAGAAGTACTCATTTAAGAGGTTAGCATTTTCTGCATCAGAGTGCATCAATGCTCCATCCTCATTCACCAAGGGACCGATCCTGCGTCGGATTGGTTTACGGCCATTCACATAACTGAAAAACTCCTTGGGGTTCTCTTTGCAGAGTCTAGCCACACGGACCTCCTCAGCACGCTTAGCCGCCCTTATTTTGGACTTCACGTTTCGATTCAGTCTTCTATGACCGTCAAAGTCCCCAGATGCCTTCGCTCGACGATACGCAGTTCTCCTCTCCCTTAGTAGGTTACGGATTTCCCGATTAAACCACTTCGGTTGAATGAACTTCTGACCTGTTCCCTTCAGAGGAATAAAGCGCGACTGAAGTTCCATGAAGGAAGACAAGAATGACCTCCACAGATCATCAGCACTCTCTCCCTCCTCTAGTTCCATTTCAGCAACGCCTTCACGAAGACCTGCAAAGTCCGCTCTCCCCATGTCTAATTTTCTATGCACCGGGGTCACGGACTCCATATTAGGGACCTTAACTGAAAATCTTATAAGCTTGTGGTCGCTTCCACCTATTTCTTCATTTACAGAGAGGTCTTGAATGATGTCATCCTCGGAGGTGAGGACCAAGTCGAGTATGTTAGCACCTCTTGTTGGCTCCCTTACCCATTGAGTGAGGAATTCATCATTTACAAACTCCAAGAGTGGTGTGTTCTCGGCAGAGGGCTCTCTGGTTTCCCAGTCAACATGTGTGTTGAAGTCCCCCATAAGGATGCACACCCTGCCGTCCACTAGTTCACCCAGCAACTGGTATAGGTCCCTGTCCATCTCATTGAGTTGTCCAGGGGGTCTATAAAGCAGCAGGGTTCTGTATTTTGCAGTGCCTATTTCTAGGTCAACTCCAAGGAGCTCGTGGTTCGATGTGATGTTGCAGGTCATCGATTTGATGGAGTTCTTTACATACAACAGCACACCACCACCCCCTCTGTCCTCTCTATCTTTGTGGAAGAGTTGGTAGCCTGGAATCACGAATTCCCCTGCAAGATCTCTGTCTGAGGTTCTCAACCATGACTCCGTTATGGCCACCATCTCGGGTTCCTCTGTCGCAACGAGGGCCCGCAGTTCCAAAAACTTGTTTCGGATGGACCTGGCGTTGAACAATAGAACCTTCAGGGAACCCCCAACTGCAGGGCTCCCTAGACTCCTCCGTTTCCCGGTTTGGTCATTGTCTTGGTAGTGCTGGGGATATCCTTCTTCAGGATCTCAGCGAATGTCTTCTCTGGGGTCACTCTAGCATAGCGACGAGGGCTCTCCTCCACGCTCGGTCGAGTGCTCCTGAGACATCGTCGGACGGCGTCTTCCATTAATTTGGAAAGCACTTCTTTCCCCTTTAGTGAGAGATGTGTGCCATCCCTCTGGTAGAGGTCGTCTCTACCAAAGAGTGAGGTGTAGGGGTCCACAAAGAACACCCCCTCGGCAGTACACAAATCAGCCAGGCGCTGATTTACTGCAATGTTCTTTGACAGAGCAGTCCCTAAAGGGCCTCTCCTTGGGAGCATGCCAACAACTACCCTTCTGCGGGTTTTTGACCCACAGTCGTCTACTGCACCGAGCACATCCGAGAGGACTCCTTCGGTCATGCCTACTCTACCATTTCTCAGGTAGATGTCATTACCACTCACCATGAGTGCAATGACAGCAGATCTGGACGTTTGGATCCTCTCAGCTTCCTTTCGGAGGTCAGCATTGCCATAACCTGGCAAACAATTCACCTTCACAGAAGTGTGAAGGCGATCTGCCATTAGGGGTTCCAGCCCTCGTGCCTGGGAATCACCTACAATGTGTATATCCACAGGCCTCTCCTTGGTAGGAGCACGAGATGCCTTGTGAGGAACCCGAGAGTGTTTTGAATTCCTGCCGGGCTCGTCACTTCCTCCAGGCTGCTTCTTCTTCGTCTTCTTTTCCTTCTTCATTTTCTTTTCCTTCTTATTTGATTCCTCACTTTCCTCTAATCCCTCCTCAATTGTCTTCTTGGGTTTTTCTTCCTTCTCCATATTCCCCTCCTCTTTTCCATCACACTTTTCTGCAGTCTCTTTTCCTTCTGCAGTCTCTTCTCCCTCTTCATTGTTGCTGTTCTTCTTCTTGTTGTTCTTCTTCTTGTTGTTCTTTTTCTTGTTCTTCTTCTTCTTCTTCTTTACCGCCGTGGTGGAGCTCTCCGGTGAAGAAGCTCCTTGGACTGCCTTGTCTCTCACATGGCAGTCACACCTCTGCGAGTCCATTCGGAGAACTTCCTCCTTTAGGGAGTTGTTCTCCTTCGTGAGCAGTGAGATGTGCTTCATCAACCTCTCCTCGAGTTTGCAAAAGTCGCAGACACTCGAGGAGTCTAGGTCGCTCGCACTCCTCCCGCTGAAGTCCTCACACCAGCGGTACACCTTGCATGTAGTACATGTAAATTTTCTTGCTGATGGACCAGTCATCTCGCTCTAATTCAATTTCAGACCAATAATATAAAAGAAAGGGTAGTGTGATTTGGTCTCGCATAAGTCTCATCCGCCTACTTCCAGAAGGTTTTCGGTCGTTCGGCCAACAGAAACCTTATGAGCCAAGCACACCAACCCTAAGGTCTCCCCTGGGTCGGACGGCCCCAATCGTGCCGCAGCTCCCAACTGAGCAGCACAAGAGTCCTAAGTAAATGGGACTCTGATTTTTCGACAGGGGTGCTTGAAGTGTAACCGTCGTCCTACTAATCCCTACTAATCCTCCATCCGCGGCCAAACTTAAAGCAAATAGTAAAACTAAATGTCCACGACTTAATCCGAGATCTTTTACTGGCCTGGCAGCCAGCGAGGCACGAAAGCTCTCTCACCAAAGAGCAGTCGAGCCTTTAGGCACATAAGAACGGTCACAGGGAGCTGGTCAGGCTTATTAATCTAAGAGAATACCTACGGGGGTCCTGAGGCA
>JAWQEG010000803.1:22500-490789 GCA_033782935.1 Petrolisthes cinctipes | reverse complement strand
CTTGTGCGATCTCGAGTTGTAGAATAGGTTCTCCTTGCAGAAGTCCTGGGTCACATCGAGGTAGGCCTTGGTGACCATCACTGGGCAGAGTGGCAGAGTTCGGTCGTCGACTATGAGGGAGGGGTCCTTGAAGGAGCCGATTACGTTATCCTCCTGCTCGTTCTTGGCTAGGAACTGCATGGGGATAAGGGGCAAGCATCAGGGTGTTTCCCTCATCCTCGAAGGTGGTGTAGTTGGGGTGTCAGGTTGGGAGGCTCTGTAGTGTTGTAGTGTTTGGAGGGCTAAGTAGATTCCAAAAATATAATAACACACACAAATGTTTCCCTTAACGGAATCCTCTCCTTTATTTTCAACAATAAATAAATAGGACAGATAAATCATCATCAAAACCTCATTTCCCTTGCTTCAATGGGTGAGTATAGGCTCTAGCGTCAGTACAAGACCCCCGACAAGTAAGGGGTCTAGCACCGAGGCTATATGAACGTATAGTGGGATCATTTCTAGAGAGCGACCCCCCCTCCCCTCCCCTCTATTGTAGGGGATACGATTCTGACTGCACCATTAAGAATTGTGGGCGATGGGGACACCTCTTTCCTACGCCACTCAGAAAATAAGGATGGATAAATAAATCCATTAAAGGATAAATAAATGATAATTAAACAGGATAAATATATGATCCCGTTGAAAATGTTTATCAAATGCCTTCTTTCCTACAGATAGACAACGGAGGGATGGTGATGGTCAACTTTGTTATCCACTTCTTAATTCATGACCACCAAAATGTTTCCATTACTGACGTGGCAGGTGTGTGTGTGTGCGTAGTCGTACTAGTAGTAGTAGTAGTAGTAGTAGTAGTAGTATGTGTGTGTACTATTTGAGTGTAGTGCTGTGTGTATTGCTCTCTGTAGTAGGTGTGTTATATGTGTTGTATTGTGTATGTGTGTGTGTGTGTGTGTGTATACTGAGCTTGTGTTTATTGTGTGTATTGCTGTGTGTATAACTGTCTGTAGTAGGTGTGTTATATGTGTTGTATTGTGTGTGCGTGTATACTGTGCTTGTGTTTACACCTCCATCAGTGACGTGGCAGGTGTGTATTGTGCACAGTATTGTGAATAGTGTGTGTATTATATGTGTAGTAATGTGTGTAGAATGTATGTATTACGTATGTGTAGTATAGTGTGTGTGTGTGTGTGTGTGTGTGTACAGTGATTTGGTGGCTATGTAGTGTTGGTGTAATATTGTATGAAGTATGTGTAGGAATGTGTGTAGTGTGTATATAGTGTGTGTAATGTGTGAAGTATGTGTAGGAATGTGTGTAGTGTGTGTATAGTGTGTGTAATATGTGAGTGTTGTTTGAAGTATGTGTAGGAATATGTGTAGTGTGTGTATAGTGTGTGTAATATGTGAGTGTTGTTTGAAGTATGTGTAGGAATGTGTGTAGTGTGTGTATAATATGTGAGTGTTGTGTGAAGTATGTGTAGCAATGTGTGTAGTGTGTGTAATATGTGAAGTAATGTGTGTAGCGTGTGTCTAGTACTATGTGAAGAAGGTATAAGTTTACAGTGACGTGTTTGATATCTGGTGTGTGTGTGTGTGTGTGTGTAAGTAATGTGTGTATTATGTGTGTGTAGTGCGTAGTAATATGTGTAATGTGTGTAGTACTGTGTATAGTAGTTGTGTATGTACAGTCGGCAGCATAAGTTCGCTTCATTTCCACCGGCATATGTAATAACTATAGTGATGTTGTAATACAATTTTAATGCAGAATTGACAGATATAGTTCTCATACGGTAAATTACGTATGTTGTTGGAATAAAAACTGGTTTAGAATGCAACTATCTAGTCATATTAGCAATATTAAAAGTACATGAGATGGACGCGAACTTATGCTGCCGACTGTATATAGTATTGTGTGTAATGTGTAGTACTGTGTGATGTAATGGATATGTGACGTACACTCGTGATATGTAATTTCTGACCAGAGACGAACGGCAGGCACCACACACACACACACATACCCTGCATTCGAACTCAGCCTCTATAGGTGTACTGGGTGGGGAAATGAGCAATACCATAGGCGATTCGAAGCTTTCTGTTCCTCACACTCTGGTCAGAAATAATGTATCACGAGTGTACTATCGCTCAAAAAAGTATCTGAAAAAATTCGGCAACTACAATAAGACAAATCGGACGAAAGTTTCTGGTGAATGGTAGAGGATGAGGCGTGAAGTCTTGTTCATTATGAGAGCCATCGCACTCTATTTTTCAGATACTTTTTTGAGCAATGGTACATACAGTGACGTAATGGATATGTAGTATGTGTGTTGTATTATAAACAGTGTGTGTATGTATTGTATACTGTGTGTAATATGTGTTATATTACTTACCTGGCGGTTATTGACACAATTGTTTAATATAAACAATTGTGTAAATTTTAACAAAACAAAATGAAGTAAAGTAACCGGCAACACAGAATGGTGGCGTGCTGTCAGATTTTAACATTTTCTCACCTGTAAACTCGTATTTAAAACACACACACACACACACACACACACATAGAGAGAGTGTATTTTCTGCTTTGATTTTTGTTTAAACATGCACTTCTTTAAGATTTTCTTGAACTACTAATGGGACACTTTGTATAATATAAGCTTCTTAGTTAATATTCCCTTATTATTATTATTATCATTATTAATAATTAATAATAATTATTATTATTTTCTTCTTGTTCCCTTCTTATCATTCCCTTTATAATATGCTCATTTTGTTAATCCCTATTTAATACCCCATTCATTATTCCTCCATTCTTATTATTCCTCCATTCTCATTATTCCTCCATTCTCATTATTCCTCCATTCTTATTATTCCTTTTATACTATTCCCTTCTCCTTCTTCCCTTCTTATTCCTCCGTATTCGAATTATTCCCTTTTTCCTTCCTATTTTTATCCTTCCCTTCTTATTGTCCCTCCTTATTCTTCCTTTATTTATCCCCTTATTATTATTATTATTATTATTATTTCCATATTTTCTTCTTATTTTCATTCCCTCGTTTATAACCCACTTTTATTATCCTTTATTACCCTATTCTTATTCTCTCCATTCTCCCATTCTTATTTATTCCCTACTTATTCTTCCCTATTTATTCCCTACTTATTCTTCACTACTTATTCTTCCCTTTCCATCAACAAGTTATTACCCTGTTCTTATTCTCCCCATTCTTATTTATTCTCTATTTATTCTTCCTTATTTATTCCCTACTTATTCTTCCTTATTTATTCCCTACCTATTCTCTCTTCCTTATTTATTCTCAACTTATTCTTCCTTATTTATTCCCTACCTATTCTTCCCTATTTATTCTTCCCTACTTATTCTCCCATTCTTATTTATTCCCTACTTGTTCTTCCTTATTTATTCTCTACTTATTCTTCCCTTTCCATCAACAAAAAGTTATTTCCCCATTCTTATTCTCCCATTTTTATTTATTCCCTACTTATTCTCCCATTCTTATTTATTCCCTACTTATAATTCCCTATTTATTCTTGCCTTTCCCTCCCCAGCACACATCACCTACATCCGGGACCTGGCTGGAGCTGACCACGTGGGAATAGGCAGTGACTTCGACGGGACAGATCGGTGAGTTATGTCTATCTATTTGGGTTCTATTTAATTTATTTATATATATGACACTTTTTTCCTGTGAGGCCTGATATGGTATTATTACACAAGTACTGTGTTTTTGGCTAGGGCCGCGCAGTGTTACCACATCCCGGTCACTTTATGATAGTTTACACCGGTTATATCCCGGTAGTTTGCCCAGGTTAGGTCCCGGTAGTTTGCCCAGGTTAGGTTCGGGTAGTCTGCTGTGGTCTAGGTTAGGTTAGGTCAGGTCAGGTTGGTCAGACTAATTTCCAATTTATGTTTGTAAAACGGGGCATATCTCGAAAATGGGGCATCGCCGAGAGAAACACCATAGATGAAAAGTGTCTTAGAATTGTCCAAAATAGTGGGTAATGACACTAAAATATACAATATAGTGAACCCAGTACTTCTGTAAATTTACCCCAGATATCCCAGGTTCGATTAATAGCAGATAATTATGTAGTGAAAGTTCAGTCCATAAAAGAAAAATAAACAAGGTACCCCTAAATATATTTGGTTTTCTCTAGTGACTCTTATTTCAGTAAACTTCTGCTTTATGAGTTTGTTGGTCAATAGTTTTGCTATAATCTCGCCATTGTTAGATTATAATTATAGTAAGATATAATTACACGACATAATTTACCTACCATCAATATCCATTATACATTTGATAGATTGGAGCACCTTGATTCCTCCAAAGTATGCCAGGAAACAGCAGACCCAGATGCAGAAAAATAATGATATCCTGTTGCCTGGAATAGTTTGGAGGAATCTTTTGCTCCAGATTTACCACCTAAAACAATGTGCTATATACCCCTTTAGAGTGGTAATTATTTTCTGGTACATTGGAGTGCCATGATTCCTCCAAAGTATGCTAGGAAAACAGGACCAGAAGAGCAAAAATAATAGTGTTCACCTGTTGCCTGGAATAGTTTGGAGGATTCAGTTGCTCCACTTCCACCAATTCACCAATATATCTTTTTCACATTACCTTCTTCCTCCTTTCTCCTCCGTGTCTGTCCCTCCCTATACCTCCACCACCACCACCACTGTCCCTCCGTCTCTCCACCTCCATCACTCTCCCTTTACCCTCACCACCACCACCACTGTTCCTCTGTCTCTCCACCTCCATCACTGTCCCTTTACCCCCACCACCACCACCACTGTTCCTCCGTCTCTCCACCTCCATCACTGTCCCTTTACCACCACCACCACCACCACTGTCCCTCTGTCTCTCCACCTCCATCACTGTCCCTTTACCCCCACCACCTCCATCACTGTCCCTTTACCCCCACTACCACCACCAACACTGTTCCTCCGTCTCTCCACTTCCATCACCACTGTTCCTCCGTCTCTCCACCACCTCCATCACTGTCCCTTTACCCCCACCACCACCAACACTGTTCCTCCGTCTCTCCACCACCTCCATCACTGTCCCTTTACCCCCACCACCACCACCACTGTTCCTCCGTCTCTCAACCTCCATCCTCCAGTATTGCCCAAGGGTTGGATGACACCAGTAAATACCCTTACCTGTTGGCTGAGTTGTTGTTAGATCAAACTTGACGAGGACCTCAGGAAACTAGTGGGACTCAACCTAGTTAGGGTCATGAAGCACGTAGAACAGGTATGTGTGTGTGTGTGTGTGTGTATGTGTGTGTGTGTGTGTATGTGTGTGTGTGTGTGTGTGTGTATATGTTGTTGTGTGTGTGCGTTTGGACATCTGTATATGCGTTTGTTTTGTGTAAACTATTTATTTACTTATATTTATTATTTGTTTTGTATATTTTATTTCTCTATTTATTTTTGTGTGTGTAGGTGAGAGAGAGCCTGTTGAGTGAGGCACCATGGGACCAACCTATCCCTCCTGAAGACCTACACGATCACCTCAACTGTGTTAACCCATGGAGGCAGTCTGTGTGTGTCAACCCCTTCACAGTGACACCTTAGTTTGGTTAGATTAAGGGGGTGCGGGAATAGGGGAACAGGTTTGGGGGGTCGGGTTTTTTTTGGGGGGTGCAGGAGTAGGGGGACGGGCTTTGGGGGGGGGGTTAGGTGGGTGCGGGAATAGAGGGACAGGCTTTCAACCCCCCCCCCCCCAAGCCTGTCCTCCTATTTCCGCACCCCCCCCCCCCCCCCCCCCCCCAAACCTGTCCCCTACTCCCGCCGCCCCCCCAAGCCTGTCCCCCTTTTCCCGCAACCCCCAACTCCCCCCCCCCCAAACCTGTCCCCTACTCCCGCACCCCCTTAAGTTGGCTTAGTAATAGCAGTAGTAGTAGTAGTGGTGTTAGGGAGTTTTCACACCAAAGTGGCATGTTACAAGTAGCATGGCAACTAGCTCCTAGACTAATAGCTATGAGAGGACACTGGTTAATTAGAGTTGGAGAGTCAAGGTAGTGGAAGTGGGACACAATTTGCAGGTTCTGTAGGTAAATAGCGATGGAAATAAATAAAAAAAGAGGAAAAGGGAAGCAACTTTACAGAGGGGAAATATAGGGATGAAGGGAGAAGACAGCGTGGGGTCACTGATAAGACCAACAACATTCATCTGGAAGGCATCGAACACTCTTGTTGAAGCTGACTACCCCTAGATGTGAGATAATATTTCCATGTAGGGTCAGATCATATTATCGTAAAGCTTTACTGGAGTACTTGTAGTAAGGAGGGCAAAATAGAACTTCATAATCTGAAGATGTACTTGAGTTTCTTTGATGTCTACATTTAGCTCTGTGTTGGAATGTCATACATATAGTTATATATTTTGTTTTTACAATCATGCAGCTTTTTCATAACTGGTGAATAATTCTGAAATTGATTTTATAATGCCTGGTCATCCCGTAAATATTATTACGTGATTCTGTTGTTATTAAAATTACTGGAACCTTGAGTAACAAAACACAACACCAACCTCTTCAACAACTTAGGGAAGGCGTTCATAATGCAGGTTTGGTTAGACAAATGTAAAAATGTTTATGTAACAAATTAAAATGAGCGGAACCATAGGGGGAGTATTAATTGTCTAGAGGGCTATTGATTCCTCTAAACAATACTAGAAAACAGATTTCCCCTCATATGAATCGAGAGGCAGTGTTTTATAGCGATGTGTAATGGGCAACGGAGGCTCCAATTTGGAACAAAAGGTAGATTCCCTTTAAGTCTTAAGGGTAGAACCACTTTTCGGTAAATTGGAAGGCTACTTACTGCTTTCTCCAAACAGTGTTACTAATATGTGAATGGTGTCACGACAGTTTGGAGGATTCAGTAGCCCTCCATTTCACCGTCTAGGGTCTTTCTTTCTTAAGTAACAGAGTGCACAATATCCTTTAACAAACTAAATACAATTACATGAATAAATAAAAAAGAAATTGGTATATGAAAATTTGTAGAAAGCATCTAGTGCGAAGGCCCGGGCTCTTAAGGGAAGACATTGATAATGCAGGTTGGGAAGTCGAAGGTGAAGACGTTGATGTAACCACAACGACCCATATGGTTGTTGCTGGTGTAAGGAGGAATGGCAGCTCCCGTCCCTGAGCAAGTGGCCTGGGAAGGAGATCGGACATGCATCAATAAACCAAATAACACGCTTCATTAATTTCCATCATACAAAAAGTAAGTAACGACTAGACGATGAACATAAACAGTACAAGAACTCTATGGACATTAAACACAACAATCGTATACCCTTCTTCGTTATCGCTAAACCATTTACTTCTCTTCCTTATATAGCCATAGGATTTGGCCACGCATCCTCTATTTTTCCATAAAATATGCACACTTAATTCAAAGCACGGGAAATAATTGATATAGTGCTGCTGTAACAACATATGCAAGGAGATGATAAAAATTCGCTATAACAACAGAAGGAGGCTGGGATTTGGTGCACAGGAAATATATTAATTAACTGCTTATAATATTCAAGGTTGGGGTAAAGCTATGAGAACATTGCATTTGCTGAGCTTCTTCTTATAGTGGTGTTTATGCCTGTGTGTATAAATGTGTATACTCTATAATCTTGCCTGCCAGGGATTATTCCTTACGTGGCTGAGTTCTCATTGCTGGGTTAGTCCATTGCTTACGACTATAGACAACAACAACAACTACAACCACGACAACACCAATACTATAGCTCTCTCTCTCTCTCTCTCTCTCTCTCTCTTTCTCTCTCTCTCTCTCTCTCTCTCTCTCTCTCTCTCTCTCTCTCTCTCTCTCTCTCTCTCTCTCTCTCTCTCTCTCTCTCTCTCTCTTTGTACAAATTATTCTGACCGAGTGTAACAACCAACACACTCTCCAGGTAGATATGCC
Organism: Petrolisthes cinctipes; assembly: GCA_033782935.1. NCBI lineage: Eukaryota > Metazoa > Arthropoda > Malacostraca > Decapoda > Porcellanidae > Petrolisthes > Petrolisthes cinctipes. Next base: position 482,847 of record JAWQEG010000803.1, on the reverse strand, counting down.
AACCCTTAAAATAATAATAAAAAAATAAAAAATAAATAAAAATAAAATAAAATTAATAATAATAAAAAAAAATTGTCTGAAACTAGAGGTTTAGGGATATGATTAGTATATGGTTGGCAGTGGTGATGGTAATGAGATGCGTAAGATAGGAACATTCCCTGACCCACAGAGGGCTGTGTATAAACTCCCTCTCTGCGTGTGGTTGATGTCAGGGGATGTTTCCGGGGGTGGCTTAGCAGCTCCTTGCCCACAAGGTCGAACTTGTTTGGTTGATGTGGGGAGATGTCATGTACCCCTGGGTCTTACTAGATGCATGGTAATGATATAATTGCACATTATGTAAATACTGTAGATATAGCAATGTTGCAACATACTACTCTCTCTCTCTCTCTCTCTCTCTCTCTAACACCTGTGCAATATCAGTTTCCCAGTTGTCCATCGTGTTGGTGAGGTATCCCTTCAGTTCGAACCATCCTGCCTCCGTCTGGGTGCAGTTCATATCCATCGACACCATCCAGTAATGTTCACCAAACCTGACACAGAATCCAAAACAAGTCAAAGTGAAATGTTTTCCTTCGATCCCGTCAGTAAGTTATTTAGATTATTATTATTATTATTATTATTATTATTATTATTATTATTATTATTATTATTATTAGTGAGCCACTACGCATATTTACTTAGTGAGTAACAAACTTAAAGGGGGTGCGGGAATAGGGGGACAGGCTTGGGAGGGGGAGTTAAGGGGGTGCGGGGGTTTTGGAGGGTGCGGGAGTTGGGGGACAGGCTTGGGGGGGGGGTCAGGGGGACAGACTTTCTACCCCCCCCCCCCAAGACTGTCCCTCTATTCCCGCACCCCCCAAACTCCCCCCACCCCCCAAGCCTGTCCCCTACTCCCGCACCCCCTTAATATTGTAAAAGAACAGAACATGAGTTATTTCTTGATGAACCTCAAGTATCGACTACACGGGGTCAATTATAATACAAAATGCTTATAATTCACAATGGGTGTTAATATTACGACCCCCATCTCATTTGTATGGAGAGTATAGCCTATATACTGACGTGTTGAGCTCTTGGTATCCTGGACTGAGGACGTTGTTGGTGGTCCAGACGAGGGGAGTACCTTCTGCTGGTATGCCTTGGTACACGTCCTGGCCTGGTTGTGCCCCACTCCAGTCCAGTCTTGTGTCTCCTACCCGCCAGGCGTTGTACTTTTCATAGTGTTAGATGGTCCCCAGAAGGTTGGTGTTCATGTCAATAGCACATGGGTCAGTTTCAACGATGGGACTACATCCTGGACACCAAACGCACGATATAATGAGATGGGTATTTTTATTTACATTATTCCTTAAGTAATATCTAGCTTTTACCGGTAGTATACATTCCGTTTGACGTAATGACCATTCGTTACATTTTATAATAAAGTAAATTAATATGAAAGCTGGAATTGAACATAAAACTCTTTTGAACGAAATTTCAATTGTAAAAAAATTGAATGGTATGGCAATGTATTCTCAGTTCAGTTAAAAAATGTGGAACTATAACTTTACTTTAACTCAGGGTACTGATGAAAAACACAAGCCTCACTAGTGTTATCAGTACACTTAATCAGAATAATTATTGAAATTTATAATCGTTCTCTTTATTGTGCTCTGTTCTGTATTTACTTATTTCCTAGTTTAACTTCCATTTGTAAATTAATATCCTATTAAATTTCCTAACTATCCAACCTACCTACATGTTTAACAGAGATTGAAATCCTTCACAGAAAGTGCCCCAGGTTTCTGCTCACACTATAATCTTATTCTAAGCCAGTTTTCTTTAATAGTTACACCAAACGTATGTGTGACTGTCTTACATTAAAGCATTTTAGACAACTTAACTCACATTATGCATGCAATCGTGAAGAAAATACAGTTATGTTACCAAGTATACGAGGTTAGACGGAGGTGGAAGCAGACAGTATTGATCTCAACACAGTTTCCCCCCCCCCCAGAGGAAATCGCCTTGCCATGGTGGTGGTGTTGGGGGGGGGGGGCTTGTGTTTCCCTGAAACCTGGCGAGCTAGACTAGACTAAATGGTTCCATGTAATAGGCTTCCAGTACGAGCCAACAGTGCTTCCCGCCAGAGGGACCGCCCTCAAGGGGTCGTCCTGTGTTGGATGGGATTAGGGCAATTTCCCCTATTAGCTGGTCCATCACGATCATTGTCATGCAGTCATCTTAGTTCTCTTGTCCTATCTCCTCTACCCCTCGGTGTTGTCGGAGGTGGAGGTTGTCTTCTTACTACAGGTCTTGGTGGTGGTCTGGCTGCGGGAGTTGTTGTTGTGGTTGCTCCCCCGCCATCCGACATAGTAAGAGGAGTCTCGTTGTATGGATGTGCCCCTGTTCCTGATGCACAGTAGTTGACCTTGGGCGCTGTGTCTGCTGTTTGAATTTCTAGTTGAGGTAATGACAGTTGGTGTAGCTTGTCGTGATGCCAGTGCTGGAGGGGGTCTGCAAACTTATCCTTATATCTTAATAATAATTTTGTCTCTACTCTTACGGTGTACTGGAAGGTCATTTTAGACTCTTCTCCTTCTATATTAGGTCCGAAGAAGGCTAGTACATCTGTTCTCCCACCCATCTGGTTTAACTTTGTTATCCAGGCTTTCTTAGGAGTATTAGCATTATACATAACTGTTGTGTTGTACTCCGTAGCACTTGAATTTACAATGTCTGTTGGGATGGACTCCATGTTATTACCAAAGTTTTCTATATTATAACTAAATACTCCTGGTCCTCTTACGGATGTTCCTGATGAATCTATAAGAATTTCTCCAAAGGGGTAAGTTAACCATAAATCCTTTCCTAATCCACACATTGTCTTCATGACGAATGTTTCTCCTACACTTAATCCCCTTGCATCTATAAGGCGGGCTGGAACTTCATTGGATACTTTCTGTTTGGATGGGAATGTTAGCATATCCTGGGGAAGTGTTACTTGTGAATTTAGTGCATTTTTATCCAATGGAATTATATATCTCCTATTTGCTCTAGGCTTTCCTATGAATAATGGAACCCCGCAAAAGTCTCTCTGGATGAGGTTATTTGTACCATTAGTAATAATTTTCTTTCTTGTGGCTGCTAGGAAGTGGAGTTTATATTCTGCCTCTACAATTTGCCAGTGAACTTTTCCTGATTTAGCTAAGGAGTCTAGGAGTGTGATGTTCTGGTTGAGCTTGGAGTATTGATTGCAATATGTGTCTAGTAATCCTGTGAATACATAGTGTGTGTCTGTGCCTTTACATTCAAAGTCTATAATGTTGGATAACCCATCTATTTTTAGTACTCCTGTGTGTATGTCTGTAAGATCTCTTGGGATACCCCAGAGGTCTGGTCTGTGTGTAATACCTCTTTGGCCTTGTCCTCCTCCTGCTCCTCCAGCTCCTCCATTGTTGGCATTGGTGTTATCCGATCCTCCTGCCCCATCTAGTTGGTCCACATCTTCTTCTCCGACGAAGTCTCCATAATCCTCCATTTCTCGGAGGTTGTCTGGACCCCTCTTCCCTCCTCCTGCTTTTCTTCTTGTGTTGACTCTATCCTGTCTTGCTCTTCGTTGGTCTTCTAATCTGGTTGACTTGCTTCCTCTGGAGATATCCACTATCTTATCTCTTCCTCTCTTGACTGCTTGCCGCGCTGAGGACCCTGCAGCTGCTACGTATTGTTGTACCTTATCTGAAGATACTACTGCACCTGCTATTTGCCCTGGGACTTCTCCAAACTTACTGGCAACTACTTGCCTCACCACCTCCCCCGCTAGGTCCATGGGCCTTACTGAGGTTCTTCTATTTCTTCTTCGCTTGTTATATGCTCCACTTCTATTTCTGTTTCCTTTGTTGTCTTCTTACAGTGTTTCATTATTTCTTGCATCTTATTTAATATTTTATGTTTATTCCTCAGGATGAGATAGTACATGTCATCTGGTTCTACTGTGGATGGTGCTTCTTCTATATTTTCTATTTATTTTCCTGTTGAAAATGTATTCAAAACTTCTCTCTTCCAATGCATTCCTATCCACTCCATTACAATCAATGGCGAGAGCGGTGGTGGTTGTGAAAAAGCAAGGGATGCGTTTTACAATATGTGTCTGGTCATTCTTCTTATCCGTTGCTAGGTTCTCCCCTCCCATGAGTAACTTCATTGTGTTGACTGTGAGGGGGGTAATGAGGGGTTCCTCTATCACCACAGCTGGGGATGTAATTAGATTCTGAAAGTAGAACTGACTCGCTTCTCCTTGTCTGTTTAGATTGGATAGTCGGAGTATTTTAGTGAGTGCATTTATGATGAGGGACTTTCCCGTGTTCACATTGCCTCTCAGGATGAATGAGTTTATCTTGTTTATTTTCTTATCTGCAATGAGTATGAAGTGCGCCATGAAATCAATGGGGTCTATGTTATTACTTTCGAATAGCATATTTAACCAATTCTGGATGGGTTTATAGTCTCTTTTTCTGTATTCATTTATATTAATCTCTCTCTCAATTTTCCTGAGGAATGGTATTTCACGTTGCTTATTCACTTCTGCCACATTGTACAATTCTATCATGGCGGATGCAAACCTTTTATAATTTGTTCCATAACTCTTAAGGAGAAGATCTTGTGTAGGAAAGTCCATCATGTTCATTAACTCTGTCATGTTTTTAGGTTTATGTTTAGCAATGTAAGGTTGGATTACTCTGTGCATCTTACTATATACTGTTACGTTACCATCTTCCTCGTCATCCATATCCAGTGGAGTTGGTTTATTTTGTTTCTTTGCCATCCTTTTCTCATTCACATACTGGATGCATTTCTCTGTTGCATCCACAGCATCTATGCTACTCTTCATACAATTAATGCAATCTATGGCACTTTGCACTCCTTGTGATATTACTTTGAATGTGGATAGCCCCTTCCTCAGGATGTACAATAAGAAGTTCTTCTGATATGAAATTTTAGTGTTAGTTAACTCAGATTCCGTACCTGATGAATTAGTTTGAGGAAGGTCTGCAATAATTCGTGCTCTTGTTCGCTTACTGTTCGCTGGCCAGGCTTCGTAGAGGACGTGGATGTGTCCCCTTCCGTCTTTTCCTCCGTGGATGGCGAAGCAGTAGTTTGGTCTTGCGTATTTTGTGATCCTTCGTTCGAATTTTCGTTCGAGGTTTTCGAGGATGTCTTCTGGGTAGTGGATGATGAAGGTGTACCAGAATTTGGATGCTCTTCTTGGTCTTCTGGGTCCGTCTGAGTCCCTATTCTCCTTTTCTTCGCTACTGGCTCCTGAGTCCTGGAATAGGAAATAATTATTTACATGAGTTTCTTCAATGTTGTTATGCAGATGGGGATAATAAAATAGTACATATAATAATACTTACATGATGTAGAGAGGATTCCGTTTTGTCTCTGGAAGTAGATGGTATGTTTGAAGCACTCTGAAATCTTCTATCTGCAGTGGGTGTACCAGGAGGCGTGGGATATTCTGCATCTGGGATAAGTTCTGCATCCTCGTCTGGGTGTCGTCTAGTAGGAGTGAGCGGATGCTTTCTTGCAATGATATGCCCTCCCTTTGGTGATAGGCCCATATTTGAGCGTCCGGACGATGGAGCTGGAGGTTCTGGAGTTGAAGGTCCTTTCCGGGGAATTTTTTTTGGAGCATAGCGAATACACTGGCTATCCACTTCACTAACCTGTCCTTCGTCTTCCTGGAGGATACGTTTTCTAACATGATGATAGTTGTGGTCAGACTCCGGTGTTTGAGGATTTTGATTACTGGGTTTAGCTTCTCCAGGGGTTCTTGGTTGTTGTCGGTCACTATGGCCTGCAGATGATTGAGTTGTGTCTCCATGTACTTCGGCAGGAGGTCTGTCCAATTGGGCCCGCTCGTCGTGATGAAGTACCTCCAGGGGAATATCTTCCTCGACGGGTCGTTGCGAATCATCGGCCATTCCTCCTTCGTTAGCTCGCTGCCCGGCCATTGCAGATGATTGTCCATCAAAAACTGCACTCCAGTATTCGAACTGGCTGTCTGATGCCCACGGCGGTATGTCGTAGACTGTGAGGGGTTGCGCGTTTTCGCTCCACCGTCTGGTGAAGAAGGTGTTGGTAATGTCTGACAGGATGTGTTCCCGTACATTTTCTGGAGTAGGCGAGAATAATCTTTCAGGAGTAACTTCAACTAATGGTGGAGTCTCCAATACTCTGGGTCCTTGGTCTTCAGGAGGTTCAGGACTCCCTAGGCGTTCGTGGCCGATGAGGTCTTCTACTGCGAGATTGGGCACTACGTAAGGTTCCGGACTACCGACGGAGGCTATATCCCACTCGTCTATGTCTGGGTCCATGTTGCTACCAACTGAGGAGAAGGGAGTGGATGTTGCCACTGAATATGAAGTGTGTTATGCAGATGATATGACAACACCATCCGCTTAACGGACTTGCTGAGAGTGCTGGTAATAAAAGTTATCCCCCCCTTGAGGTATCTCTGAATGTCAGTCATCCGGGAAGAATACTTATATTTATCCTACTCCACCCCTTCCACGGGCTTCAGTTGGCAACTGTTACTGCCAGTACACGCCCGTGGAAGGGATGGAGTAGGATAAATATAAGTATTCTTCCCGGATGACTGACATTCAGAGATACCTCAAGGGGGGGATAACTTTTATTACCAGCAACTTTTATTAGCCCACGGCTACCAGTGCTCGGTTCCCTCATCCACGGTAATGACGGTATCAAGGTCAAGGGAATACGTATATTCCCTTGACCTAGGACGGTATAGTCATTATACCGTGCCCTCATCTGCCCGTAGGTGGTAGCTCTTGGCTCCTGGGGCCCTTCTAACAATAACTATGTTATATGGATATCATTAAACCTCCTTCTCTTCCATGAACGGGGGTCGACCAGGCACTCGAGACGCCACTCTCTGGTCGTGGTGGTAATGGTTCCCAGAAAAAGGCTGGGGCTCGTTCTTCCCATGTAGTTGTTATGAATGTAAGGAAACCCTGCAGGTTAGGTGTTGTGTTGTCGGAACCCACTAGTGGTCTGGATACATTAATGTTGACTGATATATTCGCATCTCTCTCTTATGGTGCCATTCAGTCCATTTTTAAGTGTTTTGGAGTAGTTCCCCCTATCCGTCTCAGTTATGACAGTGACTACTGATCTAATCGTTGCTATATTACTTTTAATACTAATTCTGCTGCCAAAGCAGCTTTTGAGGCAAAAGATTCTCTGCCTGTGAGGGATGCTACTTGTATTGTTCAGATGATGCGATTAATAAATGTAGTTGACAATGACAATGACTACTGCCCCAACATCTTTAATGACTCTGTAGAGCATGTCCTTAAGAAGCGTCGCGTTCCTACACCCTATTGATTTGTGACTTACTGCAGGGAGGGACGTAGTAACATCATCCACGATTCTAAGTATCTGGGGAAAAAAAAAAAATGGATTTCTACCTATGGGCCACATCAAAAAATACGGAGAGGGTGTTATTGTCGCTGTTGAGAGCTCTAGCACATACCGTACTGTACATCTTGGGGTGTTGACCGAAAAACCCTCCGTTCTTTTGTATAAGTCTCAAATCCTCTCAAAAACAGATTACGAGTGCGAAGTTAAAGAAAGATGGAAACGCAGTTTGAAAATGGGACATTATTGATGTTGTTACGTGTTTGACCCTTTTGGCACGTAACACCTCATACATACACACTAGATGGCCTTACAGTCTTAGGCCCGTAGTTTAAAAAAAATTAAGGGCCCTTACTGGAGCTCAATGAATCCTCCAAAATAATCCAGGCCACAGAACCCTTCAGTATTTCTAATAGGGAATCTGTTGCCCGGAGTAGTTTGGAGAATTCATAGAGCTCCAGTAAGGACCCTTACATTTTTTTAAACTACGAGTCCTGGTCCTCACAGGAAATCTGAACACAACAAGCAAGAAAGAACATCATCTCATTCTTCCTCTCACTACCATGACTACGGTCTTTCTTACACCACCACCATCACCACCACCACCATATTTTTACCTACACCACCACCATAGTTTTACCTACACAATTATCACTCTCTTACCTACAACACCAACCTATTCCCTACACCACCTACCCCTTCCCTTTCCCTTCTCTTCTCCCTTCATCACTCACCAGGTGGTCTAAGTGATTCACTGATGCCGCCCCGAATAAAGAGGTCCTGGTCTGGAATGCTCTCCCTCTGTAGAAACACCACGGTCTGCAGTACATCCTTTTTAAGGTCCCCTGGAAACCCACACGTGAAGCAGTCAGTGTTTAGCCTCTCAAAGGGGTCTATTTATTTCGAGGAACTGGAGAGCTGTCTATTCTTACATGCTTACACAGATCCCCTTCTCATATACTAAAGTTATCTGTTTTCTGGCATAGTTTGGGGGAATCAGTAGCTCTCGAGTTCACTCAAAACAAACGACACCCTTAACAGTATACTCAGCTGTAATTCTCAAAACAACAAAATCACATTAAGTAGGGATTATGTGGAAGTTTTTCGAAGGAGTGATCTTAAAAGTCTTAGAATAAGACACATTACGTTTGAGGGAACTTAAGCAGTAATAAGAGGGCAAGCTGGATGTTGGTAGAGTGTTCTAGAGTTGGTCAGTTGTATATATGAACAATTAAGTGTCCTAGCTAACTAATGCATTGAGGAGGTGGACAAAAAAGGGATGAGATGGAATAGGTTGGGAGGAAGCATACATTGAGAGAGTTCAGAAGAGCAATGTCCAGTGTAAGGAAGAGAGATAGTTTGCAACTTTGTGGCGAAGAGAGAGACAGAGAGGATGTAGTGAATTAATAAAAGGGTAAATCTGATGAGACAAAAGGCTGTTGACTCCACCCAGTCAGAATGTAAGTAAGAAATGTACTGCATAGTTATCGAATTCTTCAACACACACAGTTTGCTTTGGTATTATTGAGGACAATTTCTACTCATAAGTACTGTTAACATTGTCTAAATAAAGCTAACAAAAGGAATGGTAAATATGATACTCACTTTCAATTGTGGCAACAAGCCCGGCGAACCAAACTAATGCCACCAGACTGTTGAGAAACAGCAGAGATGCTACGAATTACAAAACTTTTTATCCTATATCCAATTGAGTATCAATATAGTGTTCTGGTAATGTAATTTGACAAACTTCAGACAATTTTCATATGCCATAGAGCAGACAAACTACAGACACTGCGGATTAAATAATATAACTAGTAACCACTATTCTTCCTTGCACTGCCTGTCAACTTACACTGTGATTTACTCCAGACAAATTTATTCAACAGAGGAGAAACTCCTGGTAGCCAAAAGCATAAGTATGTTGAAATTCCTGAGTGAAACCGAAGTAAATGTCTTACAAGAGCTTCTTCCCTTCAGTAATAACCTACCCCTTAGTGGATTCTCATTCATATAACCTTACTTTGTAGTGGGACTAGCCTCGGTAGCCTTGCATGTAGCCTTGCATGTAAAATACGTAATGTTTTTTCATTTATTATTGTGTTAGCATGTAGTGACCACATTTGGGGTATAAAGCCACAACTACATGCTTTAATCAATGGAGTATTTCTTTAGGTGACATGGCAGGATGATGGCTTACATATACATTGGTCTATATAGGGTTCGATTCCCCGTGGGTACACTTTGGAATTTGAATGGGTCAATTTCTGGGTTGTTACAGGCAGGAGATGTTTAATTTTTATGATGTCCCTAATTTATATATTTAACTAATTTCACTTTTGTATTTCCTTTTCTTTGTTGTATTACCTTTTCGCAATCATCTCTCTCTCTCTAATGAAGCTAGAGTCAATCCTGCCAGAATGCAATTTGGACGCCACTCGTCCTTAAACTAATAACTCTGTCTAACTGCAAACTACAAAGCTGCCCTTCACACACCAACATATACACTCTCATGATGCCTATTATTATTATTATTATTATTATTATTATTTCCCTCTTTTCACGGAGTAGGGAATGAACCATATTAACAAGCATTTTTCCTGTATAAATGAATGAATGATAAAATACAGTAATAGAACATGGTTGCATTATATAGTTGACTATTGATGAAGACTATATTTTGAGCTACATGCTATTTTAACAGCCTTACCCAAAACGTAGGAACATCTGCATGGCGAACACACTGAAACTGGAGCCATCAACATGCAGTACGGTATTATATGCTTCCCTCGTTGCCGGAATTCACTGAACTTGTACATTTGTCATCACACATAATTTCTCTCATTCTTGCTGAGGCTGGCACTGGATAAGTCACAACCCAACTTGATGAGTGGCATGCATTCCTGAACAACTTTTTCCTTCAGTTAGTGGTATCCTATTTACAAAAGTTATGATACTTAGACATATTATATTATTCAGTATTAAACAACTTAGAGCTGTAAAGTACCAATCATCACACATAATTATCAGGAAAGTTGGAGTGTTTCTATCTACATGATAAGGCCTGTAAGAAAACATATGTTGCCTCCCACTGAATCATCATGACTGACTGTGACTGCTAACCACGACTTTCCTGCTCTTGAGGAAGTTATTGCCTTGAAAGATGATGGCAGAACATTAAGGGTTTGGGCGTCCATTGGGTCCCAAGCCAATCCCTTTCCTCTCTTCATGCTTGTTCTTACTATATTTACATTAGTATTTCCTCTCTTCAGTTGTCATCCTTCGTTTTCCTTCATGTTGGCTGCCCCTTCAACTCACAAATTTTGTACGGTGCATAAGAGTATTCCTATGACCTAAATAGTTTCTTATTCCACCACAATTCCTGTCCATTCCACTCATTAAGAAGTTTCGTATTTTTTATGGAGACGGCTGCCCCTCCCTACTGTGATGATTGTCTAGTCTTTATGACAGTGTGGCATCTTATTGTGGAATGTCCCAGCCTTGGCGACCTGATGGACACCTACTGTATACTAGAAGTTAACTGACTGTATAGCTCCTTCTTGACCATGACTTTGCCCTTATGGTGACGTCACAGATTCACTCACCCCCCAGGTGGGAAGTGAGGAGTCCAAGTGTCCTAACCTAGTATATCTCTCGGCTTTGGTTGTTACAGTTCTCCCAGGTGGTCAGGATGGAGGCTTGTAGTGTGGCAGGGAGCACCCTCTTCTTTACAATTTTTTTTTATATTCATGGCTTCTTTTTTTTATTAGATACCTCAATGTTATTTTGTTTTGTTTTTTTACTTAAGTTAATCAGGTTATTTTAGTAAAATGTGAGTTTTAGTTGATATGTCCTTTTAATCATGCTGCTTTTCCCTTTTTGGGTAGTGATGCCTGGCTAATATGTTTATATATTTTATAAATCATATAAATTACCATACTTTGAAATCGCTAGAATTTAATATTATATTGGGCGGTATATGACCCTGGCTGTTCCTCCACCATATGCTTTGTGGCATCTATCAATCAATCAATCAATCATAATATTTATTACTTTATTTCAACTGAAGCTATATAAATACATGTCACCACAAATTAAAGAAAGCAGTTTCAATATAATATACAAGATGAAGCAGTAGGTAAAGCTATAAATGCTGAACCGCTATTCTATCTCCTTCAAGCTATCTCTTGTATGTATACTTGCTGTCCCTCCCCGCCTCTCTTATCACCTACACCGTCATTCCAGGGTAAGGGCGGTCTTTTATCATCTTCCAATTACCTTCTTGTTCACCACCTGACTCTTGGATACAGGAAATTGTTTTTGTTTTTGTTGAAGGTTGTTGGCTTTTGGAATCCCCGCTTGGGAGAAATTTGGATGTCGGCGCAGTTGACAAATGTTTCCTGAGGTCCACAGCCGACTTTGCCACGACCATCACTACAGATGCCCCAAGAGTTACCTGAAGGAGAAGGTGGTGTTTATACATGAAGGAAAGATGCTGCTTTATTGGTTAACTAAGCTTGAGTTACCTGAAGGAGATTAATGGTAGAGAATTTGGTTTGGAGGTGAATTAAGAGTTACTTGTTGGAGATTAATGGTAGAGAATTTGGTTTGGAGGTGAATTAAGAGTTACTTGTTGGAGGTTTATGGTAGAGAATTTGGTTTGGAGGTGAATTAAGAGTTACTTGTTGGAGATTAATGGTAGAGAATTTGGTTTGGAGGTGAATTAAGAGTTACTTGTTGGAGATTAATGGTAGAGAATTTGGTTTGGAGGTGAATTAAGAGTTACTTGTTGGAGATTAATGGTAGAGAATTTGGTTTGGAGGTGAATTAAGAGTTACTTGTTGGAGATTAATGGTAGAGAATTTGGTTTGGAGGTGAATTAAGAGTTACTTGTTGGAGATTAATGGTAGAGAATTTGGTTTGGAGGTGAAGTAAGAGTTACTTGTTGGAGGTTTATGGTAGAGAATTTGGTTTGGAGGTGAATTAAGAGTTACTTGTTGGAGATTAATGGTAGAGAATTTGGTTTGGAGGTGAATTAAGAGTTACTTGTTGGAGATTAATGGTAGAGAATTTGGTTTGGAGGTGAATTAAGAGTTACTTGTTGGAGATTAATGGTAGAGAATTTAGTTTGGAGGTGAAGTAAGAGTTATTTGAAGGAGAAGGTGATGTTGGTATATCAAGGGAAGTTCTGCATAACGCCTCACTTAGCGTTTCTTGTAACGTTCACCATACAAAATTGCAAACATATTCACCATACAGCATTTCAAATTAGTAAACTAATCTCGATTTGGTATTTATTGAAAGAATTACCGTTTAGTAGCAGTGTTGCCAGATCCGGCTAGGTCCCAGTATTTTGCCCTGGTCATTTCCTGTACAGTCGGCAGCATAAGTTCGCGTCCATCTCATGTATTTAATAATGCTAATATGACCAGATAATTGCATTCTGAACCAGTTTATATTCCAATCACATATGTAATTTCCATATGTGAACTATATCTGTCATCTCTGTATTGAAATTGTATTATAACATCACTATAGCTAATACATACGCAGGTGGACATGAAACCAACTTATGCTGCCGACTGTACTTTACCATGGTTATTTCCCAGTAGCTTGCCTAGGTTAGGTCCCGATAGTTGGTACAGGTTAGGTCCCGGTAGTCTGCTGTGGTCTAGGTTAGGTTAGGTAAGGTCAGGCTAATTTCAAAATGCCCCATTTGAACATGCCCTATCTTGGAAATGGGGCATTTGCGGAAGAAATGCCATCGAAGAAAATAGTTTTAGAATGGTCTAAATAAATGGGTAATGAAGGTAGAAAAAACCGCACGCAATAACGGTAATTCTTTCAATATTTACCCTGGATTTTATTTTACGAGCCTGTTAAGCTTATATTTCCATACTGGACTTGTCAGATGTTGCGACATGACTTTTGACACTCCTAGAGATATTATATTACACTCCTTATTTCGTGCTTATATGGTGGGTACTGATGGTGTAATGGTTAGCACACTCGCCTCGATCGCAAGCGAGAAATCTCCGGGTTCGATTCCCAGGTCAGTGGAATTGTTGGACAATTATTTTCCCAGCCCCCTATGTCCCTGTTCACCTAGCAGCAGGGTTTATTCTAAGGAAAATTTACAACGGCACAAACTCTGATGCGAGGCCCGAACGACCTAAACCAGTGGTTCCCAAACCGGGGGGCGCAGCTTTATGATTTATGTAATATGTATGATTGTATTATATGGTAAGGTTAATGAAAATAAAAATATGTTCTGGTCAGCTATCAGTGACTTCTATCGTGGTTCCTTCCTAGTTTATGACACCCTAGCCATGCAAATTCAAACAAAGTACAAATTTACAACTGCACAAATCTGGATTTACAACTGCACAAAAGGGGTACAACTGCACGTTAGAATAAACCCTGCCTAGCAGTAAGTAGGTACCCGGCTGTAAGAGCAAGGATAGCAACCTTGTAGGCTGTGGGAAGATTTGTTGATGTAACAAGACTGACTGCCTCAATGACCAACACCATGAGTCGATAGGCATAAAGCCTTATTTTTACTATTGAAAGACGGTTTCCTGTGTCGAGATAATTAAGAAGTTTAAGAGTATAAAACTTGACGTGGGGCTCTGAGGGAGTTAACAACGATGTCAGTGCTTGATTGGACGATATTTAAAGACCTTTCTGGGAAGGGGCTATGTAGTATATAAAATATTATACTATACGTACGGTATCCTATGTGACAATCCTTTAATTATTTCTTCTTATCCCTGAGCAAAGAAATACCACCTAGCAACGATGGTTTTCTCCCCCACCTCACCTCGTGTTGTACCGAATTCAAAGGAGTAGAAAGTCATATATGGGAAGATAAGGAGCCAACTATTCTCTGGTTGAGAAGTTCTTGTCACCGAGGATAACTATATATACCTAACGAAATATTCCTGTAATGGTCATGGATTGGATATGGTCTTGGCAGAGAGCAATAGTTGAAGAGATCGTACTGTGTAGGAGAGCGAGAGGCTGAGAGCCTACCTGGCCAGAGGCAAACGTTGCCTACATTTTAGCGCTGAGCGCATAACTTAGAGACCGGAGTGCGCCGCTGAAGGCCTGAAGCTGCTACTGCCTGCTAGTTGTTTGACTGGGGTGATAGAGTGAGGTAGTTAGTGCTAGATGTGCTCCTCGTAATGGCTCACCAAACATCCAACATGGCACAAACATTAACTCTGTGGTCGACAGGCCTGCTGGTTTTCTTGGGTATGTAATCATTTGTCATTATATGTTTTGCATGTGGTATTTTTTTATAACCCAAGACTTTGATCAGTAAAATTAATTTACCTCTGAATTTGTGTCACACCAAAGTAGAGAAGCATAGATGAATATTCTGCCGTCACACAGCCTGAGGTGATGTGGATAGTGCTTTAATTAACTGTTTTGGCGCACCTTCGGACCCAAGCCACTCCCTTTCATTTAATTTTCGTATGTCCTTCATCCCCTTCATTTTTCTTTGTGCTTACTGTCTCTCCTCTCGCGCTCCTCCATTATGACTACATGGGTCTTTCTGGCTCAACAGGCTTCTCTTTATCTACTGAACACCTTTCTGTAGGCTACAGGCTACTCTGTGTTGCTGGGAGGCATGATCAGTTTGAGTATATTTATCTTTCTGTACACGAGACCTTAAATCAGTTCAGTCAGTTAGGATACCCCGTACTGTAAAAAAAAAAAAAAAAAAAAAAAAAAAAAATAAATATATATATATATATGACTAAATCAATACGAATTTTCTTTAAAAACAGAAAGAAGAGACATTTGAAGTTAAATAAAGTATATGCAGACGTCTCTTGAAGTGAAATTGTGTTCTGATCTAACACGATATACAAGATAGTACAGTAAAATAAACGTAAGCCCATGAAAATATTTTGGAGACCTGCCTACATTCTATTGCAGGGTTGCACAACCGGCGGCAATTAGAAGGTAATAAATGGTACAAAATAACAACAACAAAGTTTCAACCGAACATAAAGAATCTTGTCTATGAATCACAGTGTCAAAAATCGCATTAAGAAGACTGTGTTATGTATGCCAGGTAAGGATTAATCATAGTTTTGTAACGTAATGTATTAAGTCATTAAGTACTATATTTTTACCATTAAGCACCTAAAATTTCTACATTTTTGTTAAACATAAATCTCGCGGCTCTCAGTGAGTTTCAAGTTTGATCATGTGGCTCTAGGAGCCCAAAAGGTTGTGCATCCCTGTCAAGTCTGTCATACGGTATTACCACCCACCGAAATCGATCGCTGGCCATCCCGGCTTGTTGGATCCTCCTGCAGTGGGAACATCTGCTGAATGGGGCCCTCAGGCCGGTGGCTGTGCGGCTTCACTTCCTCTGTCAAGCGTTTAGGGTTTAACCCAAGGCCGTCAGTTGACTTTTGGCTGTCCATCAGTGTTGGTCTCCCGCTCTGTTTTCAAATGGATGTAGGGCGGTATTTCAAAATCATTAATAGGAATTGATGCCATGTGACTCTGTTCCCATGGGGTAATTATCAGATTTTCCTTTACTCTCTTCTCTCTCTACACACACACACACACATTCACTCTCTCTCTGCACACCCACACACATATACTTTCTCTCTCTCTACCTATATATACACGCCCACACACACACACATTATTATTGACACATACTCTCTCTCTCTCTCTCTCTCTCTCTCTCTCTCTCTCTCTCTCTGCCTGTTTGATTATCTTCTATTACTATTCTTACTTTTAGTATTATTATTAACAGACATTTGTTAATAGGCATATGACTTATATTGTTATAGTGTGTCTGTATGAATTGTTTATATAATGTTTATGTGTCACTTTCTTCTAATGCCTCTCTCTCTCTCTCTCTCTCTCTCTCTCTCTCTCTCTCTCCGAATTCCAAATATTAAATATAATTCTCTCTCTCAACAGACTTCCTGGCAAATTTTTTTGTTCGCCTTCCAATGTCTCCTTCAATCTCCCGTTTTCTTTGGATGGCCAGTGACGCTCCCCTGAAATTGATACCTGTAGTGGGGGGGTTATTGTCCTGACCTGGTATATTTCTTGGCCTTGGTATATCTCTTGGCCTTGGTTTAACCTTTCTAGTGGGGATCAACTCGTCTTGTTAAATATAGCGCCCTGGGAGTTTAGTCTCACCAGAATTAATACTGACTGGCTCCCCACCGCCAAGTCTCAGGCGCCAGAGGTGGAGGTCAGGGGGCGGATGCACGAAAGACTTTAGCGGAGTGACCGTTAAGGTAACCTTAGGCAGTTTCGCTAAGGGGATGGTAAGGTTGCTGCTATGGTTGTATGCTCTATTGGACTTAACATCAACCTTAGTGTTCCCTTAGGTGATCTTAGCAGTCGGCCATGTTTGTTTCGTTCCATTCCCTTCCGACTATGGACCACCAGCTGACATTCTCTGGGCCAATGAGAGGGCAGCTTCATAGACAAGTTAGGCAACATAAGCCAATCAGAAGTCAGTTGGGATGACAGCTTATCACAGAAAACAAACAAATGACTCATTTTCATTGCGTGAGTGCCGGCCGAGTGGGAGAGGAAGATTGTGTGAGATTTCTTGAGTATAGAAGTGTTTATTTTGGCATTTAATAACTTAATATGGTAGAAGAGCTTCCTACTAAGCGTGCAAGACGTGCAAATTATACTGCAGCTGATGAAGAACTCATGATTATGATAATTGAATGGAAAAAAAGAGAACACATTTTCTGGTGGCTACCATTCGTCCACATCACACCAGAATACACGTTGATTTAGTATGTAGGCTATAGGGTCATTTGTTTCCTAGCATAGTTTGGAGGATTAAGAAACTTTGAATTTGCCGACTTCATAACAGGGAGGCCTAGCTATCACAATCAGAGTATGCCGAGATTTCTGACCACCTTAATTCCTCTCTTACTGTTCACTTTTCTTCTCTATTTATGTGAAGGTTGTAGTTGTGGTAGTAGTGAATGTGGTGGTGATGATTCCCGTTTAGATGATTTTCCAAACTTACCATTCCCTGTGTAATGTTTGTTGTTGTGGTAGGACAATGGTGGTAGTTGTAGTAGACTAACACAGTGTTGGAACATATAAAATCAAGAACTGTCTGAGCTGGACTCAAGCAAGAATGACCAAAATGTCTTGCTTGTCTTTCAGGATGAAGAAGGCTTTGCTCTAGCTGAGACTCGTTACTATTAAGAAGCCATCATTCTGGCCAAAGATGTCATGATCCACAAGTGCGACAACTGCGTAAACCAACAGTCAGCATTTGATGGAGATTTTTGCATGGACTCTCCTGAACATAATGCTTTATCTTTTATTTGATTATTTTTGTCATGGTTAAGCATGTTGCCGAAATCAGATAACATCTCAAAATTAAGACATCCAAGAAAGACGCAGCATTAGTACAGCTGCTGCAGTACAACTGCAAGAGCGTGGACTACAAAAATTCTTTGCATTTGGTAAAGGAAGCCATCTAATGTGAGTACCAATACACAAACTTTTACAAACCGCTACCACAGAAAAATAAGTAAAATTCTGTTCTCCCACGCATTTACTGGTTGTGATGCTGTTTTATCTTTCTGGGGAAAATGTATGAAGTCTGCATGGCAGACATAAGATGCGTGAACTAAACTGTACTCCTCTAGAAGTTGAAGGTAACTTGAAGTTGTTGAAGAGGCTTGTTGTTATGTAGTATGACATACTCAGCACAACTAAGACTTACCTCTTTGCCAGGAAACAAACATTTTATGAAGCTATTTTCCAACTCAATCAGCTCTGCTTTAAAACATGTTAGGTGTGCTGCATACCAAGCTAAATCCATCATGGAACCAGGTGTTGGTATGACAGCCCGACCCAGTTACTCTAGCTGAGTGGGGTTAGAAGAAGGAAGGAGAGTGCTGGTGTTTTGTCTGGCCTACTCAGCACCAGCTGGTCGCCAAGGCTGGGACATTCCACAATAAGATGCCACACTGTCATAAAGACTAGACAATCATCACAGTAGGGAGGGGCAGCCGTCTCCATAAAAAATACGAAACTTCTTAATGAGTGGAATGGACAGGAATTGTGGTGGAATAAGAAACTATTTAGGTCATAGGAATACGCTTATGCACCGTACAAAATTTGTGAGTTGAAGGGGCGGCCAACATGAAGGAAAACGAAGGATGACAACTGAAGAGAGGAAATACTAATGTAAATATAGTAAGAACAAGCATGAAGAGAGGAAAGGGATTGGCTTGGGTCCCAATGGACGCCCAAACCCTTAATGTTCTGCCATCATCTTTCAAGGCAATAACTTCCTCAAGAGCAGGAAAGTCGTGGTTAGCAGTCACAGTCAGTCATGATGATTCAGTGGGAGGCAACATATGTTTTCTTACAGGCCTTATCATGTAGATAGAAACACTCCAACTTTCCTGATAATTATGTGTGATGATTGGTACTTTAAAGCTCTAAGTTGTTTAATACTGAATAATATAATACGTCTAAGTATCATAACTTTTGTAAATAGGATACCACTAACTGAAGGAAAAAGTTGTTCAGGAATGCATGCCACTCATCAAGTTGGGTTGTGACTTATCCAGTGCCAGCCTCAGCAAGAATGAGAGAAATTATGTGTGATGACAAATGTACAAGTTCAGTGAATTCCGGCAACGAGGGAAGCATATAATACCGTACTGCATGTTGATGGCTCCAGTTTCAGTGTGTTCGCCATGCAGATGTTCCTACGTTTTGGGTAAGGCTGTTAAAATAGCATGAAGCTCAAAATATAGTCTTCATCATTAGTCAACTATATAATGCAACCATGTTCTATTACTGTATTTTATCATTCATTCATTTATACAGGAAAAATGCTTGTTAATATGGTTCATTCCCTACTCCGTGAAAAGAGAGAAATAATAATAATATGCATCATGAGAGTGTATATGTTGGTGTGTGAAGGGCAGCTTTGTAGTTTGCAGTTAGACAGAGTTATTAGTTTAAGGACGAGTGGCGTCCAAATTGCATTCTGGCAGGATTGACTCTAGCTTCATTAGAGAGAGAGAGAGAGATGATTGTAAAAAGGGAATACAACGAAGAAAAGGAAATACAAAAGTGAAATTAGTTAAATATATAAATTAGGGACATCATAAAAATTAAACATCTCCTGCTTGTAACAACCCAGAAATTGACCCATTCAAATTCCAAAGTGTACCCACGGGGAATCGAACCCTATATAGACCAATGTATATGTAAGCCATCATCCTGCCATGTCACCTAAAGAAATACTCCATTGATTAAAGCATGTAGTTGTGGCTTTATACCCCAAATGTGGTCACTACATGCTAACACAATAATAAATGAAAAAACATTACGTATTTTACATGCAATAAGCCAATAGAGAATACCCTAACTACCTCCAAGTTTCGCAAGGCTACCGAGGCTAGTCCCACTACAAAGTAAGGTTATATGAATGAGAATCCACTAAGGGGTAGGTTATTACTGAAGGGAAGAAGCTCTTGTAAGACATTTACTTCGGTTTCACTCAGGAATTTCAACATACTTAAGCTTTTGGCAACCAGGAGTTTCTCCTCAGTTGAATAAATTTGTCTGGAGTAAATCACAGTGTAAGTTGACAGGCAGTGCAAGGAAGAATAGTGGTTACTAGTTATATTATTTAATCCGCAGTGTCTGTAGTTTGTCTGCTTTATTTCATAAGAAAATTGTCTGAAGTTTGTCAAATTGCATTACCAGAACACTATATTGATACTCAATTGGATATAGGATAAAAAGTTTTGTAATTCGTAGCATCTATGCTGTTTCTCAACAGTCTGGTGGTGTAGGGAATAGGTTGGTGTTGTAGGTAAGAGAGTGATAATTGTGTAGGTAAAACTATGGTGGTGTTGTAGGTAAAAATATGGTGGTGGTGGTGATGGTGGTGGTGTAAGAAAGACCGTAGTCATGGTAGTGAGAGGAAGAATGAGATGATGTTCTTTCTTGCCTGTTGTGTTCAGATTTCCTGTGAGGACCAGGACTCGTAATTTAAAAAAATGTAAGGGTCCTTACTGGAGCTCAAGGAATTCTCCAAACTACTCCGGGCAACAGATTCCCTATTAGAAATACTGAAGGGTTATTTTGGATTATTTTGGAGGATTCATTGAGCTCCAGTAAGGGCCCTTAATTTTTTTTAAACTACGGGCCTAAGACTGTAAGGCCATCTAGTGTGTATGTATGAGGTGTTACGTGCCAAAAGGGTCAAACACGTAACAACATCAATAATGTCCCATTTTCAAACTGCGTTTCCATCTTTCTTTAACTTCGCACTCGTAATCTGTTTTTGAGAGGATTTGAGACTTATACAAAAGAACGGAGGGTTTTTCGGTCAACACCCCAAGATGTACAGTACGGTATGTGCTAGAGCTCTCAACAGCGACAATAACACCCTCTCCGTATTTGATGTGGCCCATAAGTAGAAATCCATTTTTTTTCCCCAGATACTTAGAATCGTGGATGATGTTACTACGTCCCTCCCTGCAGTAAGTCACAAATCAATAGGGTGTAGGAACGCGACGCTCCTTAAGGACATGCTCTACAGAGTCATTAAAGATGTTGGGGCAGTAGTCATTGTCATTGTCAACTACATTTATTAATCGCATCATCTGAACAATACAAGTAGCATCCCTCACAGGCAGAGAATCTTTTGCCTCAAAAGCTGCTTTGACAGCAGAATTAGTATTAAAAGTAATATAGCAACGATTAGATCAGTAGTCACTGTCATAACTGAGACGGATACGGGGAACTACTCCAAAACACTTAAAAATGGAGTGAATGGAACCATAAGAGAGAGATGCGAATATATCAGTCAACATTAATGTATCCAGACCACTAGTGGGTTCCGACAACACAACACCTAACCTGCAGGGTTTCCTTACATTCATAACAATTACATGGGAAGAACGAGCCCCAGCCTTTTTCTGGGAACCATTACCACCACGACCAGAGAGTGGCGTCTCGAGTGCCTGGTCGACCACCGTTCATGGAAGAGAAGGAGGTTTAATGATATCCATATAACATAGTTATTGTTAGAAGGGCCCCAGGAGCCAAGAGCTACCACCTACGGGCAGATGAGGGCACGGTATAATGACTATACCGTCATTACCGTGGATGAGGGGACCGAGCACTGGTAGCCGTGGGCGGAGTTCCTCTTCCCCCACGGGGCCACTCGTTTTAATGAAAAAACAGCCCCATTGGCTCGAAAGTCTGCCCACGACGGTGCTGAGACCCCCTTTCCAAACATCTCCCAGTCCAGAAACTCAACCATCCAACACAAGACGACCCCTTGAGGGCGGTCCCTCTGGCGGGAAGCACTGTTGGCTCGTACTGGAAGCCTATTACATGGAACCATTTAGTCTAGTCTAGCTCGCCAGGTTTCAGGGAAACACAAGCCCCCCCTCCCCAACACCACCACCATGGCAAGGCGGTTTCCTCTGGGGGGGGGGGAAACAGTGTTGAGATCAATACTGTCTGCTTCCACCTCCGTCTAACCTCGTATACTTGGTAACATAACTGTATTTTCTTCACGATTGCATGCATAATGTGAGTTAAGTTGTCTAAAATGCTTTAGTGTAAGACAGTCACACATACGTTTGGTGTAACTATTAAAGGAAACTGGCTTAGAATAAGATTATAGTGTGAGCAGAAACCTGGGGCACTTTCTGTGAAGGATTTCAATCTCTGTTAAACATGTAGGTAGGTTGGATAGTTAGGAAATTTAATAGGATATTAATTTACAAATGGAAGTTAAACTAGGAAATAAGTAAATACAGAACAGAGCACAATAAAGAGAACGATTATAAATTTCAATAATTATTCTGATTAAGTGTACTGATAACACTAGTGAGGCTTGTGTTTTTCATCAGTACCCTGAGTTAAAGTAAAGTTATAGTTCCACATTTTTTAACTGAACTGAGAATACATTGCCATACCATTCAATTTTTTTACAATTGAAATTTCGTTCAAAAGAGTTTTATGTTCAATTCCAGCTTTCATATTAATTTACTTTATTATAAAATGTAACGAATGGTCATTACGTCAAACGGAATGTATACTACCGGTAAAAGCTAGATATTACTTAAGAAATAATGTAAATAAAAATACCCATCTCATTATATCGTGCGTTTGGTGTCCAGGATGTAGTTCCATCATTGAAACTGACCCATGTGCTATTGACATGAACACCAACCTTCTGGGGACCATCCAACACTATGAAAAGTACAACGCCTGGCGGGTAGGAGACACAAGACTGGACTGGAGTGGGGCACAACCAGGCCAGGACGTGTACCAAGGCATACCAGCAGAAGGTACTCCCCTCGTCTGGACCACCAACAACGTCCTCAGTCCAGGATACCAAGAGCTCAACACGTCAGTATATAGGCTATACTCTCCATACAAATGAGATGGGGGTCGTAATATTAACACCCATTGTGAATTATAAGCATTTTGTATGATAATTGACCCCGTGTAGTCGATACTTGAGGTTCATCAAGAAATAACTCATGTTCTGTTCTTTTACAATATTAAGGGGGTGCGGGAGTAGGGGACAGGCTTGGGGGGGGGAGTTTGGGGGGTGCAGGAATAGAGGGACAGTCATTGGGGGGGGGGGGTAGAAAGTCTGTCCCCCTGACCCCCCCCCCCAAGCCTGTCCCCCAACTCCCGCACCCCCCAAAACCCCCGCACCCCCTTAACTCCCCCTCCCAAGCCTGTCCCCCTATCCCCGCACCCCCTTTAAGTTTGTTACTCACTATAAATATGCATAGTGGCTCACTAATCAAAATAATAATAATAATAATAATAATAATAATAATAATAATAATAAAAATAATAATAATAATAAAAATAATAATAAAAATAATAATAATAATAATAATAATAATAATAATAATAATAATAATAATAATAATAATAATAATAAAAATAATAATAATAATAATAATAATAATAATAATAATAATAATAATTATAAAAAAAAAAAAAAAAAATAATAATAATAATAATAATAATAATAATAATAATAATAATAATAATAATAATAATCTAAATAACTTACTGACGGGATCGAAGGAAAACATTTCAGTGTCGATGGATATGAACTGCACCCAGACGGAGGCAGGATGGTTCGAACTGAAGGGATACCTCACCAACACGATGGACAACTGGGAAACTGATATTGCACAGGTGTTAGGGAGAGTAATAATAATAATAATAATAATAATAATATTTATTTCCACTAATAGTGGTTATTCTTTTTACAATTCTTGTTACAATTCGTACCTTATAATCTACGAGAGAGAGAGAGAGAGTAAACATTGCTATATCTACAGTATTTACATAATGTGCAATTATATCATTACCATGCATCTAGTAAGACCCAGGGGTACATGACATCTCCCCACATCAACCAAACAAGTTCGACCTTGTGGGCAAGGAGCTGCTAAGCCACCCCCGGAAACATCCCCTGACATCAACCACACGCAGAGAGGGAGTTTATACACAGCCCTCTGTGGGTCAGGGAATGTTCCTATCTTACGCATCTCATTACCATCACCACTGCCAACCATATACTAATCATATCCCTAAACCTCTAGTTTCAAGCAATTTTTTATTATTATTATCAATTTAATTTATTTTTTATTTATTTTTTATTTTTTTATTATTATTTTAAGGGTTGGCATATCTACCTGGAGAGTGTGTTGGTTATTACACTCGGTCAGAATAATTTGTACAAGAGAGAGAGAGAGAGAGAGAGAGAGAGAGAGAGAGAGAGAGAGAGAGAGAGCTATAGTATTGGTGTTGTCGTGGTTGTAGTTGTTGTTGTTGTCTATAGTCGTAAGCAATGGACTAACCCAGCAATGAGAACTCAGCCACGTAAGGAATAATCCCTGGCAGGCAAGATTATAGAGTATACACATTTATACACACTGGCATAAACACCACTATAAGAAGAAGCTCAGCAAATGCAATGTTCTCATAGCTTTACCCCAACCTTGAATATCATAAGCAGTTAATTAATATATTTCCTGTGCACCAAATCCCAGCCTCCTTCTGTTGTTATAGCGAATTTTTATCATCTCCTTGCATATGTTGTTACAGCAGCACTATATCAATTATTTCCCGTGTTTTGAATTAAGTGTGCATATTTTATGGAAAAACATATGATGCGTGGCCAAATCCTATGGCTATATAAGGAAGAGAAGTAAATGGTTTAGCGATAACGAAGAAGGGTATACGATTGTTGTGTTTAATGTCCATAGAGTTCTTGTACTGTTTATGTTCATCGTCTAGTCGTTACTTACTTTTTGTATGATGGAAATTAATGAAGCGTGTTATTTGGTTTATTGATGCATGTCCGATCTCCTTCCCAGGCCACTTGCTCAGGGACGGGAGCTGCCATTCCTCCTTACACCAGCAACAACCATATGGGTCGTTGTGGTTACATAAACGTCTTCACCTTCGACTTCCCAACCTGCATTATCAATGTCTTCCCTTAAGAGCCCGGGCCTTCGCACTAGATGCTTTCTACAAATTTTCATATACCAATTTCTTTTTTATTTATTCATGTAATTGTATTTAGTTTGTTAAAGGATATTGTGCACTCTGTTACTTAAGAAAGAAAGACCCTAGACGGTGAAATGGAGGGCTACTGAATCCTCCAAACTGTCGTGACACCATTCACATATTAGTAACACTGTTTGGAGAAAGCAGTAAGTAGCCTTCCAATTTACCGAAAAGTGGTTCTACCCTTAAGACTTAAAGGGAATCTACCTTTTGTTCCAAATTGGAGCCTCCGTTGCCCATTACACATCGCTATAAAACACTGCCTCTAGATTCATATGAGGGGAAATCTGTTTTCTAGTATTGTTTGGAGGAATCAATAGCCCTCTAGACAATTAATACTCCCCCTATGGTTCCGCTCATTTTAATTTGTTACATAAACATTTTTACATTTGTCTAACCAAACCTGCATTATGAACGCCTTCCCTAAGATGTTGAAGAGGTTGGTGTTGTGTTTTGTTACTCAAGGTTCCAGTAATTTTAATAACAACAGAATCACGTAATAATATTTACGGGATGACCAGGCATTATAAAATCAATTTCAGAATTATTCACCAGTTATGAAAAAGCTGCATGATTGTAAAAGCAAAATATATAACTATATGTATGACATTCCAACACAGAGCTAAATGTAGACATCAAAGAAACTCAAGTACATCTTCAGATTATGAAGTTCTATTTTGCCCTCCTTACTACAAGTACTCCAGTAAAGCTTTACGATAATATGATCTGACCCTACATGGAAATATTATCTCACATCTAGGGGTAGTCAGCTTCAACAAGAGTGTTCGATGCCTTCCAGATGAATGTTGTTGGTCTTATCAGTGACCCCACGCTGTCTTCTCCCTTTATCCCTATATTTCCCCTCTGTAAAGTTGCTTCCCTTTTCCTCTTTTTTTTATTTATTTCCATCGCTATTTACCTACAGAACCTGCAAATTGTGTCCCACTTCCACTACCTTGACTCTCCAACTCTAATTAACCAGTGTCCTCTCATAGCTATTAGTCTAGGAGCTAGTTGCCATGCTACTTGTAACATGCCACTTTGGTGTGAAAACTCCCTAACACCACTACTACTACTACTACTGCTATTACTAAGCCAACTTAAGGGGGTGCGGGAGTAGGGGAGACAGGTTTGGGGGGGGGGGGAGTTGGGGGTTGCGGGAAAAGGGGGACAGGCTTGGGGGGGCGGCGGGAGTAGGGGACAGGCTTGGGGGGGGGGGGGGTTGGGGGGTGCGGAAATAGGAGGACAGGCTTGGGGGGGGGGGGTTGAAAGCCTGTCCCTCTATTCCCGCACCCACCTAACCCCTCCCCCCAAAGCCCGTCCCCCTACTCCTGCACCCCCAAAAAAAAACCCGACCCCCCAAACCTGTTCCCCTATTCCCGCACCCCCTTAATCTAACCAAACTAAGGTGTCACTGTGAAGGGGTTGACACACACAGACTGCCTCCATGGGTTAACACAGTTGAGGTGATCGTGTAGGTCTTCAGGAGGGATAGGTTGGTCCCATGGTGCCTCACTCATCAGGCTCTCTCTCACCTACACACACAAAAATAAATAGAGAAATAAAATATACAAAACAAATAATAAATATAAGTAAATAAATAGTTTACACAAAACAAACGCATATACAGATGTCCAAACGCACACACACACACACAACAACATATATATACACACACACACATATACATACACACACACACACACACACACACACATACCTGTTCTACCTGCTTCATGACCCTAACTAGGTTGAGTCCCACTAGTTTCCTGAGGTCCTCGTCAGTCCAAGTTTGATCCAACAACAACTCAGCCAACAGGTAAGGGTATTTACTGGTGTCATCCAACCCTTGGGCAATACTGGAGGATGGAGGTGGAGAGACGGAGGAACAGTGTTGGTGTTGGTGGGGGTAAGGGGACAGTGATGGAGGTGGAGAGACGGAGGAACAGTGGTGGTGGTGGTGGGGGTAAAGGGACAGTGATGGAGGTGGAGAGACAGAGGAACAGTGGTGGTGGTGGTGAGGGTAAAGGGAGAGTGATGGAGGTGGAGAGACGGAGGGACAGTGGTGGTTGTGGTGGAGGTATAGGGAGGGACAGACACGGAGGAGAAAGGAGGAAGAAGGTAATGTGAAAAAGATATATTGGTGAATTGGTGGAAGTGGAGCAACTGAATCCTCCAAACTATTCCAGGCAACATGTGAAGACTATTATTTTTGCTCTTCTGGTCCTGTTTTCCTAGCATACTTTGGAGGAATCATGGCACTCCAATGTACCAGAAAATAATTACCACTCTAAAGGGGCATATAGCACATTGTTTTAGGTGGTAAATCTGGAGCAAAAGATTCCTCCAAACTATTCCAGGCAACAGGATACCATTATTTTTCTGCATCTGGGTCTGCTGTTTCCTGGCATACTTTGGAGGAATCAAGGTGCTCCAATCTATCAAATGTATAATGGATATTGATGGTAGGTAAATTATGTTGTGTAATTATATCTTACTATAATTATAATCTAACAATGGCGAGATTATAGCAAAACTATTGACCAACAAACTCATAAAGCAGAAGTTTACTGAAATAAGAGTCACTAGAGAAAACCAAATATATTAAGGGGTACCTTGTTTATTTTTCTTTTATGGACTGAACTTTCACTACATGATTATCTGCTATTAATCGAACCTGGGATATCTGGGGTAAATTTACAGAAGTACTGGGTTCACTATATTGTATATTTTAGTGTCATTACCCACTATTTTGGACAATTCTAAGACACTTTTCATCTATGGTGTTTCTCTCGGCGATGCCCCATTTTCGAGATATGCCCCGTTTTACAAACATAATTTGGAAATTAGTCTGACCAAACCTGACCTGACCTAATCTAACCTAGACCACAGCAGACTACCCGGACCTAACCTGGGCAAACTACCGGGACCTAACCTGGGCAAACTACCGGGATATAACGGGTGTAAACTACCATAAAGTGACCGGGATGTGGTAACACTGCGCGGCCCTAGCCAAAAACACAGTACTTGTGTAATAATACCATATCAGGCCTCACAGGAAAAAAGTGTCATACATATAAATAAATTAAATAGAACCCAAATAGATAGACATAACTCACCGATCTGTCCCGTCGAAGTCACTGCCTATTCCCACGTGGTCAGCTCCAGCCAGGTCCCGATGTAGGTGATGTGTGCTGGGGAGGGAAAGGCAAGAATAAATAGGGAATTATAAGTAGGGAATAAATAAGAATGGGAGAATAAGTAGGGAATAAATAAAAATGGGAGAATAAGAATGGGGAAATAACTTTTTGTTGATGGAAAGGGAAGAATAAGTAGAGAATAAATAAGGAAGAACAAGTAGGGAATAAATAAGAATGGGAGAATAAGTAGGGAAGAATAAATAGGGAAGAATAGGTAGGGAATAAATAAGGAAGAATAAGTTGAGAATAAATAAGGAAGAGAGAATAGGTAGGGAATAAATAAGGAAGAATAAGTAGGGAATAAATAAGGAAGAATAAATAGAGAATAAATAAGAATGGGGAGAATAAGAACAGGGTAATAACTTGTTGATGGAAAGGGAAGAATAAGTAGTGAAGAATAAGTAGGGAATAAATAGGGAAGAATAAGTAGGGAATAAATAAGAATGGGAGAATGGAGAGAATAAGAATAGGGTAATAAAGGATAATAAAAGTGGGTTATAAACGAGGGAATGAAAATAAGAAGAAAATATGGAAATAATAATAATAATAATAATAATAAGGGGATAAATAAAGGAAGAATAAGGAGGGACAATAAGAAGGGAAGGATAAAAATAGGAAGGAAAAAGGGAATAATTCGAATACGGAGGAATAAGAAGGGAAGAAGGAGAAGGGAATAGTATAAAAGGAATAATAAGAATGGAGGAATAATGAGAATGGAGGAATAATGAGAATGGAGGAATAATAAGAATGGAGGAATAATGAATGGGGTATTAAATAGGGATTAACAAAATGAGCATATTATAAAGGGAATGATAAGAAGGGAACAAGAAGAAAATAATAATAATTATTATTAATTATTAATAATGATAATAATAATAATAAGGGAATATTAACTAAGAAGCTTATATTATACAAAGTGTCCCATTAGTAGTTCAAGAAAATCTTAAAGAAGTGCATGTTTAAACAAAAATCAAAGCAGAAAATACACTCTCTCTATGTGTGTGTGTGTGTGTGTGTGTGTGTTTTAAATACGAGTTTACAGGTGAGAAAATGTTAAAATCTGACAGCACGCCACCATTCTGTGTTGCCGGTTACTTTACTTCATTTTGTTTTGTTAAAATTTACACAATTGTTTATATTAAACAATTGTGTCAATAACCGCCAGGTAAGTAATATAACACATATTACACACAGTATACAATACATACACACACTGTTTATAATACAACACACATACTACATATCCATTACGTCACTGTATGTACCATTGCTCAAAAAAGTATCTGAAAAATAGAGTGCGATGGCTCTCATAATGAACAAGACTTCACGCCTCATCCTCTACCATTCACCAGAAACTTTCGTCCGATTTGTCTTATTGTAGTTGCCGAATTTTTTCAGATACTTTTTTGAGCGATAGTACACTCGTGATACATTATTTCTGACCAGAGTGTGAGGAACAGAAAGCTTCGAATCGCCTATGGTATTGCTCATTTCCCCACCCAGTACACCTATAGAGGCTGAGTTCGAATGCAGGGTATGTGTGTGTGTGTGTGGTGCCTGCCGTTCGTCTCTGGTCAGAAATTACATATCACGAGTGTACGTCACATATCCATTACATCACACAGTACTACACATTACACACAATACTATATACAGTCGGCAGCATAAGTTCGCGTCCATCTCATGTACTTTTAATATTGCTAATATGACTAGATAGTTGCATTCTAAACCAGTTTTTATTCCAACAACATACGTAATTTACCGTATGAGAACTATATCTGTCAATTCTGCATTAAAATTGTATTACAACATCACTATAGTTATTACATATGCCGGTGGAAATGAAGCGAACTTATGCTGCCGACTGTACATACACAACTACTATACACAGTACTACACACATTACACATATTACTACGCACTACACACACATAATACACACATTACTTACACACACACACACACACACACCAGATATCAAACACGTCACTGTAAACTTATACCTTCTTCACATAGTACTAGACACACGCTACACACATTACTTCACATATTACACACACTACACACATTGCTACACATACTTCACACAACACTCACATATTATACACACACTACACACATTCCTACACATACTTCAAACAACACTCACATATTACACACACTATACACACACTACACATATTCCTACACATACTTCAAACAACACTCACATATTACACACACTATACACACACTACACACATTCCTACACATACTTCACACATTACACACACTATATACACACTACACACATTCCTACACATACTTCATACAATATTACACCAACACTACATAGCCACCAAATCACTGTACACACACACACACACACACACACACTATACTACACATACGTAATACATACATTCTACACACATTACTACACATATAATACACACACTATTCACAATACTGTGCACAATACACACCTGCCACGTCACTGATGGAGGTGTAAACACAAGCACAGTATACACGCACACACAATACAACACATATAACACACCTACTACAGACAGTTATACACACAGCAATACACACAATAAACACAAGCTCAGTATACACACACACACACACACACATACACAATACAACACATATAACACACCTACTACAGAGAGCAATACACACAGCACTACACTCAAATAGTACACACACATACTACTACTACTACTACTACTACTACTACTAGTACGACTACGCACACACACACACCTGCCACGTCAGTAATGGAAACATTTTGGTGGTCATGAATTAAGAAGTGGATAACAAAGTTGACCATCACCATCCCTCCGTTGTCTATCTGTAGGAAAGAAGGCATTTGATAAACATTTTCAACGGGATCATATATTTATCCTGTTTAATTATCATTTATTTATCCTTTAATGGATTTATTTATCCATCCTTATTTTCTGAGTGGCGTAGGAAAGAGGTGTCCCCATCGCCCACAATTCTTAATGGTGCAGTCAGAATCGTATCCCCTACAATAGAGGGGAGGGGAGGGGGGGTCGCTCTCTAGAAATGATCCCACTATACGTTCATATAGCCTCGGTGCTAGACCCCTTACTTGTCGGGGGTCTTGTACTGACGCTAGAGCCTATACTCACCCATTGAAGCAAGGGAAATGAGGTTTTGATGATGATTTATCTGTCCTATTTATTTATTGTTGAAAATAAAGGAGAGGATTCCGTTAAGGGAAACATTTGTGTGTGTTATTATATTTTTGGAATCTACTTAGCCCTCCAAACACTACAACACTACAGAGCCTCCCAACCTGACACCCCAACTACACCACCTTCGAGGATGAGGGAAACACCCTGATGCTTGCCCCTTATCCCCATGCAGTTCCTAGCCAAGAACGAGCAGGAGGATAACGTAATCGGCTCCTTCAAGGACCCCTCCCTCATAGTCGACGACCGAACTCTGCCACTCTGCCCAGTGATGGTCACCAAGGCCTACCTCGATGTGACCCAGGACTTCTGCAAGGAGAACCTATTCTACAACTCGAGATCGCACAAGCCATTGGGTCCCAGAATAGTGGCCCGGCTCCTCTGTTGCATTATCGAAGCCGCTTAGTATTTAATTAAAGGGACAGTTTAATGGAACAGTTACTTAGAGAGAGAGAGAGAGAGAGAGAGAGAGAGAGAGAGAGAGAGAGAGAGAGAGAGAGAGATAAATCCCCTCTCCTACTACTGTAACTTCGAAGAGCCTGGGGTACGTCATCTGGAAGAGATAGCTAGAGGGACACGGCCCCTCCATTCTCTATTATTCACTTACCAGAGTCAAGAGTACGTCATCTGGCACGTTTCTGGTGACGTCATAGATG
Organism: Petrolisthes cinctipes; assembly: GCA_033782935.1. Lineage (NCBI taxonomy): Eukaryota > Metazoa > Arthropoda > Malacostraca > Decapoda > Porcellanidae > Petrolisthes > Petrolisthes cinctipes. The sequence continues at coordinate 450,756 of JAWQEG010000803.1, read as the reverse complement.
CCTCGTGCGTTGCTGTGTGAGAAGATGACTGGTGCACGTGTGATGTTAATAGCGTCCCTCATGGTGGCGGCTGCTACGTGGGAAAGGTCCACCATCATACCCAAGCGGTTCATCTCCAACACCACCTTCTGTAGTAGATTGAAAGGAACAAAAGATACACGTTAGGCTGAAGAATGTGTATTACGAGATATGAATTTCGAAGTAGGATTAGATTATGTGAGACAAGCTTACCATCGCTCGTCCCACTACCCCCACGCCTGCTTCGTGAGTTATACGAGCGACGGGATAAAGTTATTATGATACGAAATACGATCATAACCTTCTGCAGTTAAAAAGTGAGAATGTTTGTGATACGAGACACGAATCTTTAACTTGGGTAAGAACATTTCTGATTAGAGTTTTGAGATTGAGTAAATACAAGACACGAAATACGAAATATGAAGTATCAGCACCACCTTCTGCACATGACAGTTGATTGATTGATTGATTGATTAAAGATAAAAGAAGACCACCCTTGAACTGGAAAACCTTGGAGGTATGGTTGAAGACTTGATAAAGGTTGGCTGCATTAGACAACATGTAGGATTTGAAGTAGGATTCCAGCATGTGATATAATTATATGATACGAGTTTTATAATAGGATTAGAATACTTGTGATAAGAGATACGAGTTTTGAAGTAGGATAAAACATGTGAGAAACGTGATACCACATAGATATGATAACAGATACAAAATAGATACGAAATTCGATACAAAATACAAGAAAAGTTATACGTAATATATGCAATAAGAAATACGAGATACAAAATACAAGATACGAAATACAAGAGACGTGACACGAAATATATACGAGATATGAGATGCAAAAGGTATTAGCGGCCCTTATAAACCGAGCCAAGAACTCTTTCCTCTCTTTAAGGGGGTGCGGGAATAGGGGGACAGGCTCGGGGGGTTTACGGGGGTGCGGGGGTTTAGGGGGGTGCGAGGGTTTAGGGGGGTGCAGGGGGTTTAGGGGGATGCGGGGGTTTAGGGGGGTGCGGGGGGTTAGGGGGGTGCGGGGGTTAGGGGGGTGCAGGGGGTTAGGGGGTGCGGGGGTTTAGGGGGTGCGGGGGATTTAGGGGGGTGCGGGAGTAGGGAGACAGGCTTAGGGGGGGGGAGTTAGGGGGGTGCGGGAATAGGGGACAGGCTTTCTACCCACCCCAAGCCTGCATGTCCCCTATTCCCGCACCCCCCCATTCCACCCCGAAGCCTGTCCCCTACTCCCGCACCCCCTTAATCTTCACCTCTTTCCCATCCTTGCTGTCTCTCCTCTCTGCCTCCTTCTCCCTCGTCAATACAATTAAGGTCTTTCAAGCATATGGCACAATCTCTTTATTTATGTTTTACTCTTATTACTATTTACAATCTGTTAGCACCTGAGAGCGGTAGAGAAATATAGACGAAACAACTGGTAGAAAATAGAAGGAGTAAAGTTGCGGTAGGACGTTGGTGGGTGTGTGTTGTTTGTGTGTTCATTGATGATGGGTACTGCTGTGGTGGGGCCAGAGAGAGAGAGGGGAGAGTCTGGTGTACACTCGCAATCCAAAATTTTATATCCAGGTCTTGTTGAAGTTTCGAATCACTTAACATACTAGTGAACCAATTACAACGCTTATCCTGTTTCATATTTGCTTGAGCTCGCTTGATTAATACTCGATCAGGCTATTCGAAGCAAGCCTGGATACATATTTTGGATTGCGAGTATACACTCTCCCAAAAAAGTATCGGCATTGCTGGCTAGATCCTACTGAGAACAGATCGAAGCTACATGTATGACTGTACTGTGGGGTTGGTATTCCTGCTGGCAATGAGTTGACTCTCATTTCTGTACTAACGTAAAATCCTCTAGCATACTGAGGCAAGTCTTGGAGTAAGAGTTGTGACTTCATTTTTTACAGATATATGTTATGTGATTTTAATGATTGATGGTTTTGGGGGAGGGGGAATTTACTGAATTATTGAATATAGTGAGAATGATAACCCAGAGAATAAAGTTACCAAATCGGATTTTAACCAAAAAGGAATCTTTGAGTAGATTCGCTGTAACTGTAGTATTTTGTCTTAAATATAATGCAGTTATAGCATAGGGTAGGATTAAATACGTTAATGTTTTTACTTCTCATACTTCTAAATAAGGTTTTGTAAAGTAACACAAACAGACATTGCCCTCTCCAGAAAGTGACGTGTATAAACAAACATGTGAAGCAACCAACACCTGAAAGCTTCACTCGATAATCTCGGGGCCTCAGTCTCAGGCCACGACTGACGGCCTCCTGTCCCGAGGCAGAGGTTTTTGTTTTGTTTTTTTTGTTTTTTTTAAATTCATTGCGCCGTAGCGTCAGTCAATAGGCAGACAACAGTACACAAGGGTAAGCGGGACTCACGAGAACCCAATGACCACATACACACACAAGCACACACACATGCGCACACACACTCACATCACGAAAACATAACAGAATGAAGCACAAGCATACAGACAAATATTTATATCATGACCTACTTAAATCCACCAAAACGAGGGTGGCGCACCAGAAGTTCCTCCAGAACCTGATGGTTCAGCAGGTGTCGACAAACCACATCAAGTGGCAGGCCCTGGGGCAGTAAGTGTCGAACAGTGGGGCAGGCTAGGCAATAGTGCTCTATAGTGTTAGCACGAGGCGCTCGACACAAGCGACACTCAGTGAAGGGAGGCTCACCCTGCATCCCAGCAACCTGCCACGGTGGCCGGTAGCCAAGCCTCAAACGAGCAGAGACTACATTGTGCCTCCGAACCATGAGGCCTCGACGACGGTAGGAATATTTGTGATGGCAGACAGACTCGTAATGGGTGATGGAGATGCTGAAGGGCCTCTCTGCATCCCTGCGTCGCCGTACAGGGAGGAGAGCGGCGGAGCGGACTTTAGAGAGGTAACATGTCAGGGAGAGAGGACGTCCAGCACCACGAGGAGGCAGATGGCAGGCTTCCTTTGCGAGTCTGTCAACTGTACCATTGTGACGTAAACCTACATGGGATGGCACCCATAAAAATTTGACAGTCAAGTTACGGTGACGCAATAAGGCCAAAAACGATATAATCTGCTGAATAACAGTAGAGTGTGTGGGCTGAACACTAGAGAGGGAATGAAGGGCAGGTTTGGAGTCACAAAAAATGGCAGCATTCACTCCACGTTGACAAACAACACTAACAGCATCCAGAATGGCATACAGTTCACACAATGTTGAGCTAGAGTGGTTATAGAGACGACGGCCAACCCAGCCCCCTGGAGGTGACTCCAGGTCAGGCGAGAAAACAGCACAACCTGCTGCACCATCCACCTGCAATGAGCCATCAGTGTAGAGGCAGTATGGATCTGTGATGGAGGAAGTCACTGTTTCTATGTGTTCCAGAGCCAACTGCTGCTGTAGAGAAGGCAGCTCCGACTTGGAAGTAGGTGTAAAGCTCACATCAGGTGTTGGTAGCATCCATGGAGGGGGCCCTGGGGGGACGTCTGCAACCATTATATCTATATTAAGACCACGGAGCACAGAGGAAACAGACCTTATAAGAGTACGTCCAGCAGGCAGTATGGGAGGGACCGGGTAGTTTGGTCTAAGAGAAGTCCTGACTAACTGAGAGTAATGGGGTGAAAGATGTGGGAAATGGAGGCACTTGACAGTGAAGCAAGTAACATTAGAATAAATTCTCTCCACTAATGGGGGAAGACGCAACTCACGCTGCATGTTCACTATCCTGGTCGACATTGGACAGCCGAGAATAATTCCATTGCTCTATTTTGAAATTTTTCTAAAGTTTCCAGAGTAGCCCTAGGAAGTTGAATCAGAGCAGGGGAAAGGTAATCAACAACTGAACGGATAAAAGCAATATAGATGGTCCTGGCTACTGGGATGGAGATGCCCGAGGAGTTGTTAGATAGCCATTGAAGTGGTGTAAGTCAGCGCTGGAGACGACCCAATAAGTCCTGGACAATGGGATGGTCTTGAGGTCTGGCAGGGACAATCGGCCAAATATTGACTGGCGCACCCAGGTAGCAGTACTGGGAACACATGGGAATGACAGTCCCTCCAATGGTGAACACTGGCTGAGCTTGAGGAAGGCGGCAGGTGAATATTCTGCTCTTATCTGGGGAGACAATAATGCCACAGTGAGAGGAGGCCACAGAGAAGGAGTCAAGAAACCGCTGGAGATCCCTTGGTGAGGTAGAATGAACACAGATATCATCAGCATAGCACGTAATTGTAGTTCCAGGAATATCAGGGAGAGAAGTGAGCAACCGATGCATCAGAATATTAAATAACAATGGGCTGAGAACACCACCTTGAGGCGTACCAAGATGAAAACTGCGCAAAGGACTGAGTGCACCACTGAAAAACACACGGGAGGTCCTGTTACTCAGGTAGCCCCGAATCCACCGTAGTAGATTACCCTTTATCCCAAAGTCAACCAGTTGATCCAAAATGACGTCTCTATTAGCAACATCGAAGGCACTTCGAAGGTCAATGAAGGCCACCACACTGTCCCTGGAAAGGCGAGAGTACAGGTCGACTAGGCAGTGATGTGTGCTCCGCTGGGGAAGGAAACCAAACAGCCATGGAGAGAGGCGATCCTGCAGTCTGTACAAGAGACGATTGAGTAAGATTCTCTCCATAACCTTACAGAAACAGGAAGTAAGGGAAATGGGCCTGAACTTCGTAGTGCCGGGCTTAGGGATGGGTATTATTGTGCTGCTGGTCCAGGCTCGTGGTACACAACCGTCACGAAGACAAAGATTGTACAGTCGAAGTAGAGGGTTCCCAGGAACTTGTTGAAGTAGGCGCAGCACAGCATAAGTAATACCATCATCACCAGGGGAAGAAGCTCTACCCCGAATGAGAGCACGGCGCAACTCCTCCTCAGCTATCTCCTCTGCATCATCGTCATCATCTTGTAACAGAGCAGACATTAGACGTAGCCGATGGACAGCAGCACGGGAAGCGAGTGCATCTTGTATGTGGATGGGTAGACTGGCTGGGGTAGATTGTTCTGACCAGGCATCGACAAGTTGTTTGGCATAATCGGCAGGAGTGTGATGACGAGCAGTGGCCGGTGTCTTTTTAACAACCCGACGGATGAGGTGCCACATAGAAGCCACACTTGTTTGCTGGTTGATGCTGTCCGTGAACCGCTGCCAAAACTCAGTGTGAGCACAATCCTGCAGGGCAACTAAAGCGTCCCTAGACATCTGGTAACGATGGAGTAGGTCAGGGGTTGGGTTGGCTTGAAACAATAGGCCATCACGTTCAGCCTCCTCCTTTGCCTCCTGTATACGTGCATCCAGCGGCAGTATGGCGATGCTGGAGGTGTGGCCGGGAGACGTATAGCCTATAAAAGTCATGAGTAGCAGATACAAGATCAGAGTACAACTGTTCAGCTGATGATATGTCAAATGTAGGGAATACATGGGCCATAAATAAGATGTAAGTCGGGCAATATTTAGGGGGCACAGCAATACTAAAACGAGTGACTGAAGCACCTGACCCAGCAGTTAGAGAATAATGAAACCGAAGAGCAATGTGATCAGAGAATAAGTCTGGCACGGAGAAGCACTGGACCTGAGATGCTATCAGGCCAGACGAGAGGATGTAATCCAGAGTACCTCCCCGGCAATGAGTGGCACCACCAGTGTCCCAGTGTGTCAGATGATGCTTGCGGATGTATGAAAGGAGACGAACACCATTACGATTAATAGAGCCAGTACCATCACCCAAATCAGAATGCCGAGCATTAAAATCTCCCATATACACCATACCACGCACTGTTGGAGAAGGAAGAGCCTCAAGAGTGAGTCTAGCTGGGGCAGAATAGACATTACATAGTTGGAGTACTCCATTCCCAGGTAGAACCTCAAATAGCTGAAAGGTCATGTCAGGATCAGTGGAGGTACGGAGAAGGCGATGTGGCAAGGAGCTATGTATGTAAGTCAGGAGACCATTCCTTACCAGATGAACATATGGCACATAACCTGAGAGGGGAGGAGCTTGCCCAAGAGCGAGCGGCCGTCCTGGAAATGCTTCCTGGAGAAAAATAACACTGGGATGATGACGAAAAACATAGGCCTTGAGTTGAGTGAGCTTAGCATAACTGGTGATACCACATACATTCCAGGAGATGACATCCAGCCGGCAATCACTAGCGAACTCTGTATTTGGAGGTAGAAGTCCGGTGAGTGGGGGCAGATGAGCGACCTGGAGAAGAAGATGGACCAGGAGAAGGGACTGACTCGAAAAGCTTTTCAAGGCGAGATGCAACAGTATCCATCTTTTCGGTAAGGGTAGTGACAGTTGAGATGATGGCCTGCTGAGCCTCGACCAAGGTGGAGAGTTTGGAGTCATTGGCAACCTGAGCGGCAACCAGCCCATCAATCCTGGCTTCAAGGGCAGAAAAGCGGTTTTCAAGAGCCGTACATCGTGCCATGAGGGTAGCAACAGACTTGCGGAGGGCCAGGTCTGGAGGTGAGGCAGGGTTGGTAGGAGGAGCAGACTGGGGAGGTGGTGGTGGTGGTGGTGGTGGTGGTGGAGGCAGAGCAATAGTAGAGACACGAGCCTGGACCTTACGTCGAGTACATCCATGCCACACGTTAACCCCTGGCTGAAGGCATCGTGGACACTTCCATCGAGACGTATCTTCAGGAGGTGAAGGCTCAGAGGTGGAGGCAGCAGGACGTAATGGTTCACCCCTGACAGGACACGTCTTGGAATCATGGTCGGCTGCACACCATGCACACTTCGGCCTGGCAGAACAGTACCGGGAGATATGCCCAACTCCCCAGCACCTGTAGCACCAAGGCTGGTCATTATGAAGTTTCCTCACCTCACACGGTGGAAGACAAGGGAGGAAATCAAAGGAAATCTCATTTGGAGGTGGATCGGGTTGACTCCAGACAACAACAATACGGCTAATGGGTGAACCATCTTGGAAAATACGACGGGCAAAGTACACACCAGGGTATCCTTTGGCAAGTTTCGGGTCAACATCAATAGGAAAACGGGTGAGGATGTAGCTGGGGAACTTACGAGGCCTCTCAGGTGAGTCTTCAAGAATGAGAGGCAGAGATAAAAATTCACCAGCCTTCACTCTATCAATGATGTCCTGACGCTTCCTAGAGATGTAGACAAACCGGGAGGTGACAGCAGCCATCTTGACTTCAGCCAGTTCACGCTGCAACTGGAAGGCCCTGTTGACATCAGACAACCAACGCAGCTTTGTGTCTGTAGATGGGTTTCCAGAGAAGGAGAGTTTGACATAGGCATCTCTCGGGGCAAAAGCAGGAAGGTTGGACGATGGCAAGGAGTTGGTATACAAAGAAGAAACACCAGGGTGAGGCAGAGAAGGTACGTCGTGCACAGCTGAAGCACCCTTGGCAGTCTTGGCAGCTGGAGGTAAACAGTCCACACCATCGGAATCCTGCGAGGAGTCGGACGAGGCATCAACAGGTCGCTTGGTAGAGGTTGAGGAGGTGGACGGCTGCAACCTGAGCTGCGGAGTGACCGAGGAGAGGGGGGGAGGATTGCGAGAAGGCAGCTCAGGCCAGTGATCCTCAATTGGAGACTCGTCTTCCTCCGACATTGCCAAGTCTGCCTCCAAGCAGGAATCCGCACTCTCCATCAGGCCAGGCAAGGCCTAGATGGAAAGGAAACAACAACACAAACAACTAAATACTCATTCAGCCAGGGACACACACACACACACACACAGACAATCACAATAAAACTATACACATAACCACAACAGACAAACAACACCAGCAACACCACAGAAACAGCAACACACAAACAAGAACTCACAAACAACACAAAAAACACAAACAAGAACTCCCAAACAACACAAACGAGAATGGAAGCAGAGCGCCACGAGTACGTCCACACTCCACCTGTTCTGGAGCGAGACTGAGGCAGAGGTATATAAAAAAAAAAAAAAAAAAAGTAAAAATATAATAAAATAAATAAAAAGAAAGATAACGTTATATACCATTCGGCAGCTACGGTGTGGATTAGCTGAGTTTTCAGCATTAGAAAGGGGCAAATTTTACGATAATATTTAAAATTTCTCTAATAGGTAAAGAAATGCGAATATGTTTCGATTTGCATCCACTATAGTTTCTCTGACTCATGAAGCAATACGAATATGCAACTGATCGGCAGGAATACCACTATCTATAAGGTTTCAAAGCAATGTACCATAATGCTACGTTTATTGTCGTTTTCGTTCATTCGTTTTAATGCCGATACTTTTTTGGGAGAGTGTACAGTCGGCGGCGGAAGTCCTGTCGCCTCACTTGCTTCACCGAGGCACGCGATGCTCATAGACTCGAGATTGTTAGGTGTAGAAAACATGCGTATTTCTCGAGTCCATGAACACTGTGCGTCTCGGTGAAGCAGGTGAGGCGACAGGACTTCTGCCGCCGACTGTACATAGCCATCCAGTACACTCGCAATCCAAAATATGTATCCAAGCTTGCTTCGAATATCCTGATCGAGTATTAAGCCAGCTCAAGCATATATAAAACAGGATAAGCATTGTAATTGGTTCACTAGTATGTCAAATGATTCGAAACTTTAACAAAACCTGGATACACAATTTGGATTGCGAGTGTACAGTCGGCGGCAAAAGTCCTGTCGCCTCGCCTGCTTCACCGAGGCTTGCGATGTTCAGAGACTCGAGATTATTAAGTGTAGATACCGTGCGTATTTCTCGAGTCTATGAACACTGCGTGTCTCGGTGAAGCAGGTGAGGCGACAGGACTTCTGCCGCCGACTGTACATACTGCTAAACGTTGCTCTACAATAGTCAAACGATTGGCCACAAGTAAGTTAGTGAGTGAATCAAAGAGGATGTGATATACCTGGAGAAACAAGGAATTACACATGAGATGGATATCCAATATTTCTGCTAATACGATTATCTATAGACTTAGTGACAAACTTTATAACCAACATGATTATTGATTCCTATATGTTTGACCGAACATTCTATAATAAAGGAATATTGAATCGAACTGTGAGGTCATTTTACCCTATTCCCAGTGAGACGGCTGAACTATCTACAAATTATTATTTACAATTTGTAATCACTATCACTCACTAACCTCCACACGAGTAGTATGAAGGAATCAGTTGGAACCCACTCACCTCTCCCCACGCTGTGAGTCCTCCAAGTTGCTCAGGATCATCCTCCATGAAGGAGTTGTCAGCCCTGAGGGAAGAAAAATAGGTTGAAGGGGGAATTTTGTGTTGGTAAATTTGGAGCAACTGAATCCTCCAAACTATTCCAAGTAACAGAACACCATTATTTTTGCTCTTCTGGTTCTGTTTCCTGGCATACTTTGGAGGAATCAAGACACTCCAATGTAACAAAAGTGAATTACCCCCTTAATGTGTGTGGAGAGAGAGAGAGAGAGAGGAGGGGAAAAACAGGGTAACAGGATTCTCAGATTATTAAACTCATAGGCTGGTATTATTAAACTTTATCTTCGACAAAAAGTTCTTTTCGTCACTCAGCTCACAGTATCTTTCAATGCAAATATAGCAACAACAAATATTTCCGTCGAAGAGAAAATTTAACACCACAAACCTTATTCTCTCCATTATTATTATTATTATTACTATTATTATTATTATTAATATTAGATACATTGACAGCTAGATAGATGGAGTAAATGACATAATGGAATAAAGATAGATGGATGAATAAACTAGAGAGATGGGCGGAGGCGTGGTGAGTCGTACCAAGGTGTGTTACAGGCATGGGTAAGGGTCATATAGCGTACATCCTGGTTGTATAGTGTCCTAAGGAGGGCCAGGGAGGAGTCCAACCCATGTCCACCCTCCACACCCACCAGACACCCGATACGACCTGCTGCGTGTGCCTCTAGGATACCTGAAAGAGAGATGACGTAGGATTGAGGGTGAATGGACGTCAATAGGATACCTAAAGGAAGACAGACGTAGGATTAGTTAACTGAGGAAGAAGGAATACTACCCTAGTCCTGAAAGTCTCAAGGATACCTGAAGGATAGGATGAGGTAGTAGTGGTAACACCATGTAGGATATATGAAGGTCTGATTACGAAGGATTAGTTCATTGATTGATTGATTGATCGATATTAGGCGCCGCAACAGCAAGGTTATATAGCACCCCCCTACCCCCCCCCAGACTGTCCCCTACTCCCGCACCCCCCTAAACCCCCCCAAGCCTGTCCCCCTACTCCCGCACTCCCCAAAACCCCCCCAAGCCTGTCCCCTACTCCCGCACCCCCCTAAACCCCCCCAAGCCTGTCCCCTTCTCCCGCACCCCCCTAAACCCCCCCCCCCAAAGCCTGTCCCCCTATTCCCGCACCCCCTTAATTTTGTTTGTCTAGTCCTGTTTTGCTGACATACTTTGGAGGATTCAAGGTTATCTCATGTACAGTACCGAAAGTTTATTATTACCTCCTTAATCTCACTGCAAAGCATAAATTTATATTATTTGAAGATATATATTATTCATAGTAAGGCCTAGAACCAGACACTGATCTAAAACAAAATAATATTCTTGAACAGTTGTCTTCACTAGTAACGAACACAGCGTCTGGTTAGATTAGCGAAACTTTGCACAATGTTGCCCCGTTGTGTTTGTTTACTCATAATAATAGTAAATGTGATACCACTGTGTTTGTTTACTCATAATAATAGTAAATGTGATACCACTGTGTTTGTTTACTCATAATAATAGTAAATGTGATACCATTGCGTTTGTTTACTCATAATAATAGTAAATGTGATACCACTGTGTTTGTTTACTCATAGTAATAGTAAATGTGATACCACTGTGTTTGTTTACTCATAATAATAGTAAATGTGATACCACTGTGTTTGTTTACTCATAATAATAGTAAATGTGATACCACTGTGTTTGTTTACTCGTAGTAATAGTAAATATGGTAAATTGTGTTTGTTTACTCGTAGTAATAGTAAATATGGTAAATTGTGTTTGTTTACTCGTAGTAATAGTAAATATGGTAAATTGTGTTTGTTTACTCATAATAATAGTAAATGTGATACCGTTGTGTTTGTTTACTCATAGTAATAGTAAATATGGTAAATTGTGTTTGTTTACTCTTAGTAATAGTAAATATGGTACAGTCATGGTCAAAAAATCCTGCAACCTGGTGAATAAAGGCGAGCCATTTGAGTGTATCTTATGAACCAACATTGCAAAGACCAACAGCTATAGATTCGGGTTATTTTTCGAGGTCATCTCATTGGAAAGTGTTGCAGGACTATTGACCGTGACTGTACAACTGTGTTTGTTTATATTCATTGTAATATCATGGGGGTGCTGGAGTAGGGGACAGGCTTGGGGCGGGTTAGGGGGGTGCGGGAATAGAGGGACAGGCTTGGGGTGGGTAGAAAGCCTGTCCCCTATTCCCGCACCCCCTTAACCCCTCTTCCAAGCCTGTCCCCCTACTCCCACACACCCTAAAACCCCCCCAAGCCTGTCCCCTACTCCCGCACCCCCCAAGCCTGTCCCCCTATTCCCGCACCCCCTTAATTGAATGGGCAAAACTCACTCCAGTTATAGTATCCTGGGAGGTGCAGGAATAGGGGGACAGGCTTGGGGGGGGTTAGGGGGGTGCGGGAGTAGGGGACAGGCTTTGGGGGGGGGGGGGGTTAGGGGGGTGCGGGAGTAGGGAACAGGCTTGGGAGGGGGGTAAGGGGGTGCGGGAGTAGGGAACAGGCTTGGGGGGGGGGGGTGTTAGGGGGGTGCGGGAATAGGGGACACATTTTGCCAAACTTACTGAATGCTGTGTTTGTTCCAGTTATAGCAAAATGAACAAGATGGTCCCTAACTACTTCGAAAAGACCGTGAAACACTTTGGTGACACTTAGGTTATAAACGTACGCACACGTGATATGATTTATGAATGAATACCGGGCCAAAGGTTGAACACACACACACACACACACACACACACACACATAGACAGACAGAGAAACACAAGCATGCAAAAACAAAATACCAAAGCCTTTACACACACTACTAGAGAGAGAGAGAGAGAGAGAGGGAAGTGAGGGTTATTCCCAAATACTGCAGCTGTTATGGTACCAGTTAGGGTGTTTTACGACGTTCGGTGGCCTTATAGTTAGTGCCTCAAACTCAAATCGGAAGAGTAAATATTCTCAGGCCCTCACCTGAGAGGATCGATCTCCCGACCTCCAGGTTACGAGTCCAGAACACTAACCACTCGGCCACCTCCCCTACAAACCGAAGCCTTTACACTAACCGTCAGCCGTAGTAACAAGCTGTAGGTCATCGGGATACTTTACAGCCAAGCGCCTTATGACATCAACTTGTTCCATGGTTTGGGTAGCAGCGTTCAGGTAATGAGACTCAGAGTCATGGCACGTACGCTGACCAGAACTGTACATAGAGATTTGATGTTGTATAGTTTAGAGGAATCAAAGACCTTCAACATCACCTTAAGGGACCCTGTGATGTAGTCAGAAAATTGGAGGTAAATGAATGAGTCCTTCAAATATTGCCACGAAACACACACATCGTCCGTGATGTGCGTTCCCTCCCCTAATCACGGTTCACACATTAGCCAAGTTTACGGGGAGGGAGGATAGCTGCATGGTATAGGCGATACAGTTTTGTTTCGTAACGTTATTGAATTTTCCTGCGTGCAGTCTAAGTTAGAATTAATGGATGGCATGCACCAATTAGTTGCTTCATCATAAGTTGTTCAGAGACATCAAGTTTAGGAGAACTTGTTTAGGAAGAAAGTTCTTTAGTTGATGGCAAGATTGAATAAACTGATGGCAGTATACGTCATCCCTTCTTTACTTACTTGTATGAATGACTGTACACACATACCTGCGCACCGACCATCCCTTGTCTAAGTCTGGGCAGGTCGGTGTGACATTGAGCGTAGTCTGCCCAGGGGTCTACTTGAGTTAGGTTCAGCTCGAAGTGGAAGTCGGTCAACTGATTCTGGTGAAACTTGCGGATGTTCATAGCGAGGTCGTTGGTATTTGTTGAGGTCGTAGAAGAATAAAGAGGGTCATTTGTTTGTTGTGGTTGTTGAAGAATAAGGGGGTAGTTTGTCAGAAGAATAAGGGGTAGTTTGTTAGAAGAATAAGGGGTTAGTTTTTAGAAGAATAAGGGGTCGTTTGTTACAAGAATAAGGGGTTAGTTTTTAGAAGAATAAGGGGTCGTTTGTTACAAGAATAAGGGGTAGTTTGTTAGAGGAATAAGGGGTTGTTTGTTGAAAGAATAAGGGGTCGTTTGTTACAAGAATAAGGGGTGGTTTGTTAGAAGAATAAGGGGTAGTTTGTTAGAAGAATAAGGGGTAGTTTGTTAAAAGAATAAGGGGTAGTTTGTTAAAAGAATAAGGGGTTAGTTTTTAGAAGAATAAGGGGTCGTTTGTTACAAGAATAAGGGGTAGTTTGTTAGAGGAATAAGGGGTTGTTTGTTGAAAGAATAAGGGGTTGTTTGTTAGAAGAATAAGGGGTAGTTTGTTACAAGAATAAGGGGTCGTTTGTTAGAGGAATAAGGGGTTATTTGTTGGAAGAATAAGGGGTAGTTTGTTAGAAGAATAAGGGGTCGTTTGTTACAAGAATAAGGGGTAGTTTGTTGGAAGAATAAGGGGTAGTTTGTTAGAAGAATAAAGGGTAGTTTGTTGGAAGAATAAGGGGTCGTTTGTTAGAAGAATAAGGGGTCGTTTGTTACAAGAATAAGACCTACACACTCTCTCTCTTACTCACTCTCACTCATCAGACCTACACACTCTCTCTCTTACTCACTCTCACTCATCAGACCTACACTCTTTCTCGACAGTCTCGTTCCAGAACAGGTGGAGCGTGGACGTACTCGTGGCGCTCTGCCTCCATTCTCGTTTGTGTTGTTGTTTGTGTTGTTTTGGAGCTCTTGTTTGTGTTTTTTGTGTTGTTTGTGAGTTCTTGTTTGTGTGTTGTTGTTTCTGTGGTGTTGCTGGTGTTGTTTGTCTGTTGTGGTTCTGTGTATAGTTTTGTTGTGATTGTCTGTGTGTGTGTGGGTGTGTGTGCGTGTGTGTGTCCCTGGCTGATTGAGTGTTTAGTTGTTTGTTGTTGTTTGCTTTCCATCTAGGCCTTGCCTGGCCTGTTGGAGAGTGCGGATTCCTGCTTGGAGGCCGACTTGGCAATGTCAGAGGAAGACGAGTCTCCAATTGAGGATCACTGGCCTGAGCTGCCTTCTCGCAACCCTCCCCCACTCTCCTCGGTCACTCCGCAGCTCAGGTTGCAGCCGTCCACCTCCTCAACCTCTACCAAGCGACCTGTTGATGCCTCGTCCGACTCCTCGCAGGATTCCGATGGTGTGGACTGTTTGCCTCCAGCTGCCAAGACTGCCAAGGGTGCTTCAGCTGTGCACGACGTACCTTCTCTGCCTCACCCTGGTGTTTCTTCTTTGTATACCAACTCCTTGCCCTCGTCCAACCTTCCTGCTTTTGCCCCGAGAGATTCCTATGTCAAGCTCTCCTTCTCTGAAAACCCATCTACAGACACAAAGCTGCGTTGGTTGTCTGATGTCAACAGGGCCTTCCAGTTGCAGCGTGAACTAGCTGAAGTCAAGATGGCTGCTGTCACCTCCCGGTTTGCCTACATCTCTAGGAAGCGTCAGGACATCATTGATAGAGTGAAGGCTGGTGAATTTTTATCTCTGCCTCTCATTCTTGAAGACTCACCCGAGAGGCCTCGTAAGTTCCCCAGCTACATCCTCACCCGTTTTCCTATTGATGTTGACCCGAAACTTGCCAAAGGATACCCTGGTGTGTACTCTGCCCGTCGTTTTTTCCAAGATGGCTCCCCCATTAGCCGTATTGTTGTTGTCTGGAGTCAACCCGATCCACCTCCAAATGAAATTTCCTTTGATTTCCTCCCTTGTCTTCCACCGTGTGAGGTGAGGAAACTTCATAATGACCAGCCTTGGTGCTACAGGTGCTGGGGAGTTGGGCATATCTCCCGGTACTGTTCTGCCAGGCCGAAGTGTGCATGGTGTGCCGCCGACCATGATTCCAAGACGTGTCCTGTCAGGGGTGAACCATCACGTCCTACTGCCTCCACCTCTGAGCCTTCACCTCCTGAAGATACGTCTCGATGGAAGTGTCCACGATGCCTTCAGACAGGAGTTAACGTGTGGCATGGATGTACTCGACGTCAGGTCCAGGCTCGTGTCTCTACTATTGCTCCGCCTCCACCACCACCACCACCACCTCCCCAGTCTGCTCCTCCAACCAGCCCTGCCTCACCTCCAGACCTGGCCCTCCGCAAGTCTGTTGCTACCCTCATGGCACGATGTACGGCTCTCGAAAACCGCTTTTCTGCCCTTGAAGCCAGGATTGATGGGCTAGTTGCCGCTCAGGCTGCCAATGACTCCAAACTTTCCACCTTGGTCGAGGCTCAGCAGGCCATCATCTCAACTGTCACTACCCTTACCGAAAAGATGGATACTGTTGCATCTCGCCTCGAAAAGCTTTTAGAGTCAGTCCCTTCTCCTGGTCTATCTTCTTCTCCAGGTCGCTCATCTGCCCCCACTCACCGGACTTCTACCTCCAAATACAGAGTTCGCTAGTGATTGCCGGCTGGATGTCATCTCCTGGAATGTATGTGGTATCACCAGTTATGCTAAGCTCACTCAACTCAAGGCCTATGTTTTTCGTCATCATCCCAGTGTTATTTTTCTCCAGGAAGCATTTCCAGGACGGCCGCTCGCTGCTGGGCAAGCTCCTCCCCTCTCAGGTTATGTGCCATATGTTCATCTGGTAAGGAATGGTCTCCTGACTTACATACATAGCTCCTTGCCACATCGCCTTCTCCGTACCTCCAGTGATCCTGACATGACCTTTCATCTATTTGAGGTTCTACCTGGGAATGGAGTACTCCAACTATGTAATGTCTATTCTGCCCCAGCTAGACTCACTCTTGAGGCTCTTCCTTCTCCAACAGTGCGTGATATGGTGTATATGGGAGATTTTAATGCTCAGCATTCTGATTTGGGTGATGGTTCTGGCTCTATTAATCGTAATGGTGTTCGTCTCCTTTCATACATCCGCAAGCATCATCTGACACACTGGGACACTGGCGGTGCCACTCATTGCCGGGGAGGTACTCTGGATTACATCCTCTCATCTGGCCTGATAGCATCTCAGGTCCAGTGCTTTTCCGTGCCAGACTTATTCTCTGATCACATTGCTCTTCGGTTTCATTATTCTCTAACTGCTGGGTCAAGTGCTTCAGCCACTCGTTTGCGTATTGCTGTGGCCCCTAAATATTGCCCGACTTACATCTTATTTATGGCCCATGTATTCCCTACATTTGACATATCATCAGCTGAACAGTTGTACTCTGATCTTGTATCTGCTACTCATGACTTTTATAGGCTATACGTCTCCCAGCCACACCTCCAGCATCGCCATACTGCCCACTCCTGGACGCTGGATGTACGTATACAGGAGGCAAAGGAGGAGGCTGAACGTGATGGCCTATTGTTTCAAGCTAACCCAACCCCTGACCTACTCCATCGTTACCAGATGTCTAGGGACGCTTTAGTTGCCCTGCAGGAGTGTGCTCACACTGAGTCTTGGCAGCGGTTCACGGACAGCATCAACCAGCAAACAAGTGTGGCTTCTATGTGGCACCTCATCCATCGGGTTGTTAAAAAGACACTGGCCACTGCTCGTCATCACACTCCTGCCGACTATGCCAAACAACTTGTCGATGCCTGGTCAGAACAATCTACCCCAGCCAGTCTACCCATCCACATACAAGATCCACTCGCTTCCCGTGCTGCTGTCCATCGGCTACGTCTAATGTCTGCTCTGTTACAAGATGATGACGATGATGCAGAGGAGATAACTGAGGAGGAGTTGCGCCGTGCTCTCTCTCGGGGTAGAGCTTCTTTCCCTGGTGATGATGGTATTACTTGTGCTGTGCTGCGCCTACATCAACAAGTTCCTGGGAACCCTTTACTTCGACTGTACAATCTTTGTCTTCGTGACGGTTGTGTACCACGAGCCTGGACAAGCAGCACAATAATACCCATCCCTAAGCCCGGCACTGCGAAGTTCAGGCCTATTTCCCTTACTTCCTGTTTCTGTAAGGTTATGGAGAGAATCTTACTCAATCGTCTCAAGTACAGACTGCAGGATCGCCTTTCTCCATGGCTGTTTGGTTTCCTTCCCCAGCGGAGCACACATCACTGCCTAGTCGACCTGTACTCTCGCCTTTCCAGGGACAGTGTGGTGGCCTTCATTGACCTTCGAAGTGCCTTCGATGTTGCTAATAGAGACGTCATTTTGGATCAACTGGTTGAATTTGGGATAAAGAGTAATCTTCTACGGTGGATTCGGGGCTACCTGAGTAACAGGACCTCCCGTGTGTTTTTCAGTGATGCACTCAGTCCTTTGCGCAGTTTTCATCTTGGTACACCTCAAGGTGGTGTTCTCAGCCCATTGTTATTTAATATTCTGATGCATCGGTTGCTCACTTCTCTCCCTGATATTCCTGGAACTACAATTACGTGCTATGTTGATGATATCTGTGTTCATTTTACCTCACCAAGGGATCTCCAGCGGTTTCTTGACCCCTTCTCTGTGGCCTCCTCTCACTGTGGCATTATTGTCTCCCCAGATAAGAGCAGAATATTCACCTGACGCCTTCCTCAAGCTCAGCCAGTGTTCACCATTGGAGGGACTGTCATTCCCATGCGTTCCCAGTACTGCTACTTGGGTGCGCCAGTCAATATTTGGCCAATTGTCCCTGCCAAATCTCAAGACCATCCCATTGTCCAGAACTTATTGGGTCGTCTCCAGCGCCGACTTACACCACTTCAATGGCTATCTAACAACTCCTCGGGCATCTTCATCCCAGTAGCCAGGACTATCTATATTGCTTTTATCCGTTTTGTTGATTACCTTTCCCCTGCTTTGATTCAACTTCCTAGGGCTACTCTGGAAACATTAGAAAAATTTCAGAATAGAGCAATGAGAATAATTCTCGGCTAGTCCAATATATATAGATATAATGGTTGCAGACGTCCCCCCAGGGCCCCCTCCATGGATGCTTCCAACACCTGATGTGAGCTTTACACCTACTTCCAAGTCGGAGCTGCCTTCTCTACAGCGGCAGTTGGCTCTGGAACATATAGAAACAGTGACTTCCTCTATCACAGATCCATACTGCCTCTACACTGATGGCTCATTGCATGTGGATGGTGCAGCAGGTTATGCTGTTTTCTCGCCTGACCTGGAGTCACCTCCAGGGGGCTGGGTTGGCCGTCGTCTCTGTAACCACTCTAGCTCAACATTGTGTAAACTGTATGCCATTCTGGATGCTGTTAGTGTTGTTTGTCAGCGTGGAGTGAATGCTGCCATTTTTTGTGATTTCAAACCTGCCCTTCATTCCCTCTCTAGTGTTCAGCCCACACACTCTACTGTTATTCAGCAGATTTTATCGTTTTTGGCCTTATTGCGTCACCGTAACTTGACTGTCAAATTTTTATGGGTTTACGTCACAATGGTACAGTTGACAGACTCGCAAAGGAAGCCTGCCATCTATTTCCTCGTGGTGCTGGACGTCCTCTCTCCCTGACATGTTACCTCTCTAAAGTCCGCTCCGTCGCTCTCCTCCCTGTACGGCGACGCAGGGATGCAGAGAGGCCCTTCAGCATCTCCATCACCCATTACGAGTCTGTCTGCCATCACAAATATTCCTACCGTCGTCGAGGCCTCATGGTCCGGAGGCACAATGTAGTCTCAGCTCATTTGAGGCTTGGCTACCGGCCACCGTGGCAGGTTGCTGGGATGCAGGGTGAGCCTCCCTTCACCGAGTGTCGCTTGTGTCGAGCGCCTCGTGCTAACACTATAGAGAACTATTGCCTAGCCTGCCCCACTGTCCGACACTTGCTGCCCCAGGGCCTGCCACTTGATGTGGTTTGTCGACACCTGCTGAACCATCAGGTTCTGGAGGAACTTCTGGTGCTCCACCCTCGTTTTCGTTGATTTAATTAAGTAGGTCATGATGTAAATATTTGTCTGTATGCTTGTGCTTCATTCTGTTATGTTTTCGTGATGTGTGTGTGTGTGCGCATATGTGTGTGCTTGTGTGTGTGTGTGGTCATTGGGTTCTCGTGAGTCCCGCCTACCCTTGTATACTGTTGTCTGCCTATTGACTGACGCTACGGCGCAATAAAAAAAAAAAAAAAAAAATCACTCTTCCTCTTACTCACTTTCACTCATCAGACCTACACCCTCTCTCTTACTCACTTTCACTCATCAGACCTACACACTCTCTCTCTCTTACTCACTCTCACTCATCAGACCCACACTCTTTCTCTTACTCACTCTCACTCATCAGACCTACACTCTTTCTCTTACTCACTCTCACTCATCAGACCTACACTCTCTCTCTCTCTCTCTCTCTCTCTCTCTCTCTCTCTCTCTCTCTCTCTCTCTCTCTCTCTCTCTCTCACTCTCTCTCTCTCCACTCACCCATCCACAAGCGGTACTTCCTGCAAGATGGCGTGGGCGTGTGCCAACCTCTCTTCAAATGTGGGTGGCGCGGATGAGGTAACACAGACGCCCACACCCACCACACCCACCAACACGAGCAGCAAGCTACACCACCCTGTCATCTCGTGGCCTGTGGCTCTATAAGAATGACCGTACCAACACCCACTCACACACATACACAGATACCAATACCCAGATAGTATCAGGCATCTCTCTCTCTCTATCTCTCTCTCTCTCTCTCTCTCTCTCTCTCTCTCTCTCTCTCTCTCTCTCTCTCTCTCAAATATATATACATTTACCATCTCTCTCTCTCTCTCTCTCTCTCTCTCTCTCTCTCTCTCTCTCTCTCAAATATATATACATTTACCATCTCTCTCTCTCTCTCTCTCTCTCTCTCTCTCTCTCTCTCTCTCTCTCTCTCTCTCTCTCTCACGTGCTTTAGCATACAAAGGGTGAGGCCTGTTGCGTAATTTAGTTGGGAGGAATCTCTAGCAGGTAGGGTAGTTCCATAGACCACAACAGGGAATAATTTATTTGTGTGTGGATTGGAAAGCTACTTATTCTTTCAAACTATGCCTGAAAACAGACTATCGCAGTGTACAATGGCCTCCACTAGTAACGAGCACATGTTCCAATGAATTTGACGAATGTGGCACCACTATATAATTATGTTTGTAGTAGTAAATGTGGCACCACTGTCCTTGATTACTTTTAGTACTCGTAAATTATTGGACAAAACTCACTCTTCCTATAATATATATATCCTACACCAATGTAAACAAACACAGTGGTGCCAATTGTATCCGTGGCTGATCACGTTCGCGATACATGATACACCTATGGTGGTGGAACATACCATTAGGCCGAAAGCAGTTCAAGCTAGTTTCATTAGACACAACATCCTTTGAAAAGTGCTGAGTAGCAGCGTGAGGGAATCTTCCAGGCTGAGCTACTGATTGCTAGATTCACTCTGTAATTATCTATATGTTAATTAATCTCTATGCTATAATCAACTACATATTGTCATCTCGTATGAAGAGAAAGGGACAATATATATTTACTCACATTATTCTTATATAAACTTGTATCTAACACATCTATGTTTCATATATAAGCTAAGCATTGTCAACACCATCGTTGCAATCTGTCACGCACGAAGGGTGTGGTACGTGAGGAAGGATCGAGAGAAGAGAAGCGCACTTGGAGCCTGGGTATGGGCTAGACCGCTAGGGAGGATGGAGTCCTGCCCTAAGCGAGAAGATTCACCTCCTACATAATCTTAGAGAGACACAAGATGTCTGGTATAACCTGTAATCTGTAATCTGATATACTTCAGTAAATAGAGACAAGTCCACGAGTTTACTCTAAACCTTGAGTAACTAACTTAGTTCCCCAGGAAGACTAGAGTGGTAGTTCAGAGCAACGGTAAGTTGGCTGAAACCAGAGGTCTACATCGGCGTAGTAAGTAATACTAGCCCGAGAGAGTAAGTGAGAGTTTCCAGCAGGTATTTCCGAGAGAAGCTGAGGCTGAGCTTGGACGACCTCACGAGTACATAATGGTGGCAGCGGTGGGATACGTAACATTCACAGTGTCCTGTATTAATTCTATATTCCAAACAGAATACTTGTGTACGTGAGGGCGGCTTGGGCGTTTTCCTCGTTGGCAACACTGACGGAACGAGAGCGAGCCAGAGCGATACCAGCTGGGGGTTGCCAGCTAATGGTGGCTGCGTAACCTAACCTACTTTAATCAGGCATTTTTCCCTGTGAGCTTTTCCCAGGGAAAAAGAGGATTTGTCTGTTGTGGGTATCTCATCTGGGAAGGAACAAGGACGGACTTAGGAGGGTGAACCAGAAGAGTGAACGGGAGCTGTGAGAGGAACGACTGGCCAGCATTTACTCTGGGGGTGTGTGGCATCTACACATTCCTTTACTACGTGTGCTGAGCATCTCTGTAATCTTCAATTGCTCCATCGGTTAGTTATTTATTCTATACATATACACAGTGAACACATACAATAGTGACACGTTGTTGGTGTATTTTTGTATGCCTATATGTCATTTTATATTGGTATGTGGTGAAGGTGTGTAGGAATATTTCTAACGGGATATGTTAGGGATTAGGATCATTGAGGGGACTCAGAGGATAGTAGTAGCAGTTTGGAAGGGGAACTAAAATTTCCCACCAACTCCCAATACCACTAATATACATGAGCAATTGAGGGGACTAAATAGCCCAGCAGTGCCAGGGAAGTTAAGAAGCGGATATCAGTTCCGTGAAGAGGGTATAGTGACGTATCAGAGGAAACACGGGAAGTCGTGTGTATGTTACCGTCAAAAGAGGGCGGGGAAAGGTTAATAAAAATACTACAATTGTACAAGATACAATTCCAATGGCTACTGGGAGTATCAGTAGTGTTGGGGGAGCAGCCCATAGTCAGGCGACAGGGCAGAGTGTCACTAACCCTAGTATACAAGGCAATTTGGTGGTGGGTCGCGCCCACGTAAAGTAGCCAGTAAAGGTTATGAGAGTATTTACAGGAGAGGATTTAATCCCTAAGTTTGAGGGTGATCCTGCAAAAAACAAAAATAAAGAGGTATACAAAAGAGGTATAGCCTACGATAGAGGAATTTATACGGAGACTCGAGCAGTCTCTCGTGGAATACAATATTACTGATGATTAGGGGCAAGATAGGATATGCTGACTAGGGTAGTCTGCAAGGCAGGGGAGTGCACAGCTCGAAGTTACAGGCGCAAGGGCGGGTGCTAGAAGTAAAATACAGGATTGTATAAAAAAAAAAAAAATACAAAATGGCCTAAGGATATTAATGGGGAAGACTGAATGAAAGTCGACAAGGGCGTGATATGTGTGATTATTGGTATAGTGAAACCAGCACAGCTGTTTGCTATAGAATAGGCCCCTTCACAAGCCCAGGCCCCGTATAGGCATAATCTGGGTTGGAAGGGTCAATTCCGTGACGTTCATCAGAAGTAAATAAAATTCAAATCTGGCGCTGTACTGATAGTGGAGCCACCTGGTGGTGGTGAGGTGAGGTATTAAGCCCCTCCTCCGCTGAATACCGCTCGCCCACTCTGTCGCGGAACACGTCTCAGTCAACATCTACGCTCCTCGCTGCTACGTTATGGTATTGTGTCGCGTGTTCCTGCTAATTTTTTCTTTTGTGTTCTAGTGGCTAGCCTGCTTTGCAGATGTTTCATGTGTGTTTTCTAGGAGGGTTTTAGGTGTTTATGGGTTTTTTTTTCTTCGTTAGGACTTAGTCTTTTCCTTAAGCGAAGGGGGCTTTTCAGCCCCTGTTTTCGGAGTTTTTCTCCGTCTGTCCCCCCTTTCACTGTCCCTCCTGCCACTAGTACATGCTTCGTGTGTATTTTATCGGGGTTTCTGGGGTTTTTTAGCGAGGTTAGTGGGTGCCACGTGGGACTTCTCCGCCCCACGTGGTGTGCACATGGGGTCTTTGCAACCCTTCCTCTTGCCTTCCCCGATTATTATGTGTCCCCTCTCGGTAAGGGGGAGTGAGAATTGTGCCCTGGTTCTCTCTTCCTCTCCCGAGCGGGGGTTTTTTATTTTATTTTTGGGGTTTTTCCATTTTTTTTTTTTTTTTTTTTTTTCAGCCTGGAGTGTTTCTTCTCAGGCTATCGGGTCCCCTCCTACCCCTCCTTCTGGTTCTTTCTGTCCGGGGGGCCCTTATTTACCCGCTCCATGTGGCGGACGGTTTTGGTTTTACGGGGTTTTTCCCTGGGCGGCTGCGCGAGTGTGGGGGATCGTGTCCTGGTCCCCAGGTTCAGCGGGCGTGTCCCGCGCTTTTTTCCTTCGGGGAGGATGGGTTTCGTGTCTTCTGTGTTCCAGTGTTTGCACGTGTTAACCCATGTTTGTGTATTCTTTTCTCCCCCAGCCTACTCGTGCCCTTTGTGCTGCCTCAGGATGTACCGTGCGGGTCTCGCCTGACGGACACCTGCACTGTTCACCTCACGCACCCTGCTTCACTCCCTTGGCGTGTGGTGTGTGCCGCCCCTGGGCTGAGTTGTGTCGGGTTACCTCCCCTTCTGCCCGCTCCAAGCTCCCTGCCCTTGCTTCTCTTCGTATGGCGTGGACGAGGGCTAGGAGAATGGCCCACAAACGAGACGGTTCTTCTTTGGCGTGGGTGGACCCGATTTTGGGAGCGGACCTGGGTTTATTCAGGACCCGTTACCCTTCTTCCTGTCTCTCGGAGTCTCAGGGGCTAGAACCTCCTGAGGCCCGAGAGATTGAGCCTCCTTCCCTAGGCGGTACTACGACTCCTTCTCGGGGCTTATCCCCCCGGGAAACGAGCGAGTCTGTCGCGCTGGTTCTCCCGACTGCCTCACCGGTACAAGGGCCCCGCAGAGAACCCCCAGCTTCGCCTCCTGCTAGAGCTGGCTCCTCAGGCCTCTCTAGAGGACGCAAGCGTTCAGCTAAGAGGTCCCGCCACTCCAGGAAGTCCCGTGCTCGTCGCCGTTCTCCTTCCTCCTCTTCTTCGTCGTCCTCTTCCTCTTCTTCGTCGTCGGGGAGCACTCCTTCGCCCGCCCGCAAATCCCGCAAGGGTAAGCGGGGGGGGGGACAGCCCCTCGTCGAGGAAGATAGTTAAGATCTTCCACGCCCTTATTCCTCACGCTTTTCCTGGGGCTTCCGTCGCGCAGCCTCCGGCTGTCGCTACGGAACCCGCTCCTGTTCCCCCGCCTCCCGCTGCTGCTCCCGTCGAGGGCGCGAGTCCTCCCGGGGATGTGGGAGTCCTTTTCGTGCCTCCCGTTTCCCCGGGGCTCGAGTCTCCGTCGGGGGACGTGGCTGAGGAGTTGGTTACCTCCGCACCTCCGTCCCCGTCACCCCCTCCTTCGGGAGACGGATACCTTCCCTACTCTTGGTCTCTTCTCCCTCCTACCTGGACCCACTCTTCGGAGGAGGGCAGACTGGTGGCTTGGTCTCCGGACACGGCTCAACCAGACGTGTGGATCCGGAGGGATGACGTAGTGGTGAAGTGGGGGGCGGATGAGAAGGGCGAGGCTATTCCCTTCTACAAGGTCCGTCCTATCTCAGCGCCCGTACCCACTTCATCTAGGGTGTCCTCTGCGGCGACCCTGGACGCGATGGGTTTTCTGGTGAAGTACAGCCAGCTACACTTGTCCGGGGCTTGGAGGATTGACCGCTCCCACGGTAACACGGCTCTCCTCCTTTCCCCGGACGCGTACTTCCCGGGGGATAAGGGCGAAGGGGACCTGGACATTCCAGCCCTTCTCCTTAAGTCCCTGGACCACCAGAGAAACAACGCGCCCAGGAAGCCCCCTCCTCCGTCTTTCCCCGTCATCCTCCCTCATTCCCGGGCCCCCCCGGGCTTGAGGGAGTGCCTGTGGAAGACGGAGAAGGAGCCCCCGGTCCCCTATCAGCTGAAGGAGCCCGATGGCAAGTTGCGACAGGCGGAGTCTGCTACCCGTCTAGAGTTGGCCCACACCATCTCCACGGGAGCAGCCGCCTCGTTGATTAGGGACTGCCTCAACGCCCTAACCAACTCCTACCACGAGATGTCGGGTGTACAGCTAGCGTGAGTACCTTACTCGTGTGTCATGTTTTTTAGGGATACTGGGTAGAGGGTCTCTCTGTTACTCCCGGGTACTTATCCCCGGGTTCGCTCGGTTTTTTCCTTGTTTACCCCTTACAGTGACACCCTCTCGTCCATGGCCACCGTGATGGAGGGCGTGGCGGCGATGGCGACCCACTTCATGCGGGAGGAGGCGAAGGCGTTCGCCGAGGCGAGACTGGCAGCCCGCCAGGCGGCGGCTAAATCTGCGCCGGAGATGGCACAGAGGGGAGTGGTGCGAGCTGCCCCCTTGTCCCCCGCCCTCTTTGACCAACCGGCGACAGACACGATCTTCGCCTCCCTCCCAGCGGTAATCAATTTACCAAAACCCTCCACCTCCAAGTAAGTACCTCTCGTGTTCGTCTTACCCGAGTTGTCACGGGGGTGAAATGAAAGGATTTTCGGGTCTACTTTGGTTCCTAATCATTCTGTTTGTCCGTAGGCCACGTGCCCCACAGCCAGCCAGACCAGCCTACCAGCCCCGGAGGCCCTCCCAGCCCTCCAGGCTACCGAGGCCCTCCTATCCCACTCCCCCGAGAGCACACAACAGGCCCTCCCAGAGGGGCCAGCAGCCGTTTCGAGGAAGGGGACAGGGCTCCAAGTCCTACTCGAAGCCCAAGTCCTCCTTCAACCACCCCGCCCAGAAAGACCGTGCCACTTGAGGGTCCCACTCTGGGCTGCCTCACAGGGTGGTCAGCAGCCTGGCCCACCCACGGCTGGGCAGCAAGGATAATTCGCCAGGGCCTGTCATGGCCCTGGATTACTGTTCCGGTGAGTAACTGTCATCTTTACTTTCTGACATATGAATTATGCCTAATCCCATCCTTGGGCTACCGTTAGGTCAAAATCAGATTTTCCCTTGCGGTCAAAATCTCTGCCTCTCCTGTCATTCACCCCCCAACCACCCCCGGGTCCCTCGGGCCCCGGGGGATTAGGATTAACGGTACTCTCTCTGACACCTGTCTTCTCCCGTTACAGCCACTACGTCTACCTCCTGCCTCAACCAAAGTGTCACTTTCGGTCGTCCCGCATGTGTTAGAAATGCGGGAAAAAGGGGTAGTGGAGCGGGCGACGGGAAGGGTCTTTCTTTCTCGTTTATTCACGGTCCCCAAAAAGGACCAGGGAAAAACGAGATTGGTGATGGACCTGAGCAAGCTAAACAAATTCGTGAAAACGTTACATTTCAGGATGGTTTCGGTTGCTCAGGTCCGCACAGTTCTGAGGAAGGGAGACTGGTTAGCATCCCTGGATCTCAAGGATGCGTACTGGCACGTCCCGATCCACCCCAGGTTTCGCCGCTTTCTGGCCTTCCAGGTGGGGACCGAGACGTTCCAGTTTACCAGGCTCCCTTTCGGTCTTTCTCTAGCTCCGCGAGTCTTCACAAAACTCGTGAGGGTGGTGGCATCCCGTCTGGCAGAGGCGGGTGTCCCCACCCTCATGTACCTGGACGATTGGTTGCTTCACGCCCCTTCCAAGGAGCAGGTAGCAAACAACGTCCGGGTAGCGAGGGGAGTGCTAGAGGAAATGGGGTTCCTGTTGAACATCCCCAAGTCCTCTCTCACCCCCACTCGCAAGCTGTGTTGGCTAGGAATAGAGTGGGACTCTCTTTCGGCCACCCTCTCTCTCGCTCCAGACAACGCCCGCCGGACCCTCCGCCACGTCCGCCAGGCGCATTTTTCCCGTACTTTCTCTCGCCGCCAGTGGGAATCATTGCTCGGGTCCCTAAATTTCGCGGCCCCTGCAATGCCCCTGGGACGATTGAAACACAGGAGGCTGACGCGGGAGGTAAACCTCCACCTGTCCCCCGCACACAGGGACCTTCCCAGGCAAGTGTCCCCCTCTCTCCACCGCCTCCTTCGCCCCTGGCTACGTCCCGGTGCCCTGCGTCAGCGGGTCCCCTGGGTGTTCCCTCCCCCGGGGATCACGGTGGCGACAGACGCATCGGACGTAGGCTGGGGATACCAGTCTTGCCTGGGACATCAACGGTGCGGGGGATGGAAGGAAGGGGAAAGGCTACTGCACATCAACGCCCGGGAGTTGATGGTAGCGAAGGAATGGCTCAACAGACACCCTCAGTTTGCCAGGATAGGCGTCCGCTTCGATATGGACAACGTTGCGGCCGTGCAGTGCCTACAGAAACAGGGCACCGTACGGTCGGAAATTCTCCTGTCCCTGTCAGAACAGATTTTCGCAATAGCGGCCAAGAGGGACATTCACCTCTCGGCCCGCTACGTGCCAGGGCGGGAGAACGATTGGGCGGACGCCCTATCCAGGTTCAGGGGGACGTCAGTCGAGTGGCAACTGCGTCCCCTGGTGTTCGAGTCTCTCTGCCTTCACTACGGGACACCGGAGGTGGACCTATTCGCCTCCCCATCCACGGCCCTACTCCCTCTGTTCCTGACTTTCTCATCCAGAACAGAGGCGGGAGGCCCGGACGCCTTCACGGAGGACTGGAACAGGTGGGGTCATCTCTACCTCTTCCCACCCCCAGCCACTTCAGTCCTCCTGAAGGCGATCCTCAAGCTGCGCACTTTCAGGGGGAGGGTTCTCCTCATAGCCCCCCTCTGGCCAGCACAGCCGTGGTTCGGAGAGTTGTCCCGGTGGTGCCCTCATCCCCTTCAGTTGGGATCGGCGTGCCTCTCCAGCACCCTGTCTGCACCACTCCAAGCGTCACTGAAACTACACGCTTGGAGTTTCTACGGGGAGTCCTCAGCAAAAGGTTCACTAAGGAGACAGTGGACAAGATGTTGAGGGCTCATCGTCAGTCTTCGGTGCGACAATACGAATCGTGCTGGAAAAGATTCCAGGACTTCTTGCGAAGACACCCCTCCAGGGTCATCTCGGAGGACACAGTCCTGGAATTCCTCACGTGGCTCGCCGATTCCACCAACAGGGCCCCGGCGACGGTGCTTGCGCATCACGCAGCCCTGTCTGATCCCCTCCTCCTGGGTTTTAACATTAAGGTTTCGGAGAGGCCTCTCTCTCTCCTGAGGATGGGGATTCGGGCGGGGACCACACCTCACCGGGCCCAGACACCCTCCTGGTCCCTTCATCGTGTCCTTTCCTACCTGACCTTCGAGGGGGTCCCTCTGGAGGTTTGTCACCTCCTCCAGAAAGCTCTCTTCCTGCTCGCCTTAGCTACAGGTTACAGGGCTTCTCAGTTGGCAGCCCTGACCCGTCACACAGCCTTTTCTTCAGTAACCCCTAACCTTACTTCCTTAACCATTTCCCCCTCTCCTGATTTTCTAGCTAAGAACGAGCAGGCTGATGACAGAATTGGCCCTCTCGCAGTACCCTCGTTCCTGAGGGATGGAAATTTCCACCCCCTCTGCCCAGTCTACGCCTTTGTTGCATACGTGGAGGCGACGAGAGGGGCTTCTCCGGACCACCTCTTCTACAACTCTAGGTCCGGTAACCCTCTCTTCCCTAGGTCAATCGCTCGCCTTCTCTGCCGAGTGATAGAGAACGGGGATCCCGGACACGCCCCGAGGGCTCACAGCGTTAGGGGCGTGGCCGCCTCCCTCGCCTTCCTCAGGACTCACTCGGTGGAGAGGGTCAGGGATTTGGGGGGCTGGGCGTCCACTTCCTCCTTCAGGACGAGGTACCTGTTCCACTCGCTCTCCCCTACCCCCTGTGTGGCTATGGGTACTCCACCTTCTATTCCCCAGGGTCCCCGCGGGAGACACATGGGGGGGAGGGGCCGCCCGAAGAGAAAAGGTCGGGTGATTTAAGTCCCGTCACATCATCCCATACCTCATCCACATCTTGTACAGCTTCATACTCATCCCCATTCTTTACGTGTACATATGGTGAAAGAGAGACTAAAATAAATTACATTGTTACGGAATTCTTGTGTATTTATTTTCCAAACAATTACTTTACTACGATGAGTGACAGGAGATATTATTACACAGGATATCTGGATCCTAGTGTCCTCCTTCATCCCCTCGGGATCACATTACCTGAGCGAGGGCCATAGCCCTAACTCAGAAGACTTGAATAAGAGGGGGGGGGGGAAAGGGGGGGGGGTTGCCATGGGCACCTCCCCCCCTCCTCTCCTAGGCCCGAACCCTCGAGTCTACCTATAAAGACTTTATGTGTAACAATTCTGGTCTATAACAGAATGGTCTACGGTTATATGGTATAAGCTACTTCTCCCCCACCACGGCTATTCACCTAGCCAGTGTCGGGAGGGGCGTTAGCTGCTGCCTCACCGGGCTCGGTTATCTTTCCTGCCCTCCGCTCTCAACCACTCTTAACTAGCACGTGATTGCCTCCACCTCACCTCCCACCTACCGCATCGCATGCATAGCAAACAGCTGTGCTGGTTTCACTATACCAATAATAGTGCATTTGTCGCGGCTTCTAGCCGCTTAAATTGTATTTATTGGTTGTGAAACCAGCACAGCTTCTACTGTCCCACCCACCTCCCGATGCGGCAGGCACTCACTTCTTTCTCATTGGAGTGGGCGAGCGGTATTCAGCGGAGGAGGGGCTTAATACCTCACCTCACCACCACCAGGTGGCTCCACTATCAGTACAGCGCCAGATTTGAATTTTATTTACTTCTGATGAACGTCACGGAATTGACCCTTCCAACCCAGATTATGCCTATACGGGGCCTGGGCTTGTGAAGGGGCCTATTCTATAGCAAACAGCTGTGCTGGTTTCACAACCAATAAATACAATTTAAGCGGCTAGAAGCCGCGACAAATGCACTAATATTACATAATTGGGGTAAAGCGGGAATCGCTTAGGCTATGCGGACGCGCGTAGGTAACAGAAGAGGACCAGAGGAGAGTCCGTAAAAAGAAGGTTGGACAAAGAAAGGGGGTTTAGCACTTGATAGTGTAAACAGATGCCATTAACAAAAGGTCAGAAGGTGGGCAGTAAAACAGATGTAACCAGAAGCAGACTCCACCAAGGTAACATAATTTGGTGGCAAATTAAATAGAGGGGAATTATTTAGAGTCTATATTTCATGCCGTTTAAGATAGGTAGGAATCCTATTTAACATGTTCTAAGGGTAAATGCTCATTGTTGTACATAGAAGCATCGAGTTATGTGAACTCAAACAGTAGGGTTACATAGAAGTAAACAGAAAGGTAACAAGGTAACGAGTACTAGAATGTAACAAGCAAACTCTTGTGAGATGTACGACTTTGCCAGCCGTATGATGTTGTCCTTGACACATACCTCAGTCAGTCAGTATGGCTGCGGCACAGTCTGGTTCAAGAATTAAATAGTAACGCAGTAAGAATAGCCGATGTTCCTCGAATAATCTCTCATACAATGTATCTATTACAATGAAGGAGGAATAGGTAGTAGGTTATTCATTTATATGGAGTATATGAAGTACAAGTACGAGGCAGTAATGCAGTCAATAAACAAGGTAAGTAGGACAATCAAATACAGTTACAATATGTGTGTGAAGGAAGCTTATGGTGTAATACATAACAGTGTGTGATGGACTAGTGAGTACATGGAATTTTGACCAAAGAAGGGGTTAAGGTGTACACAGGGGTCAGAGGGTTATACAGAGTCAAAGATAGAATTGTATTACAGTCAGTTCCAGGGACGGAATGAAAGATTAACAGTTATACAACTTATACAGTTGTAAAGTCCTGCGTTAATTAAGCTCAAAAACTAACATACGGATGCATGGGAGTACATAGGGGCCTGTAACTGTCTTGTTACAGGTTAAGGACAGCTAACGGAATGTTCTGTTCTACCCAAGTACCATGGTTTTTAAGGGGTGCACACAAAATGTCCATATGAAGCAAGATTAAAAATGCTGAACCTGAACTTGCTTGAAAAGAGAAGAGTTAAAGAAGTTCTGATTAAGATGTTTAAATGGATGATAGGGTGTGACAAAAGTGACCAACCAAGGTCTTAAAAGTAAGTAGTCAAGATTGAAGTCAGAGAAATTCCTTTTACATACTAATTTAAAAGTCATTGTTTTGTTTCAGAAAATGTAAAGTGAACGAGTGGAAAAAGCTTCCCAATTGGTTGTAAGTGCAAAAATACTAAAAGTGTTTAAAAGTATCCTAGAAAGTAGCAAAGTACCCGGCAGTGCTGAGGATATTATATTATATAACATGGTTTTGGGTGTGTGTAGTAAGTTGGAGTTGATGGGTGTAGTAGTTTTTGAGTTACAAATGATATGAGGGAAATTGGTTGATCAGAGGTATGTTATAGGTGTGTGTAGAAAATTGGTTGATTAGAGGTATATTTTGGGTGAGTGTAAAAAATAAGTCTTACAAAGGTGTGGTTTGGGTGTGTAGAAAATGAGTGATCGGGTGTGCTTTGGATATTTTCAGAGATGTGTTTTGGGTGTGAGAAGGAAGTGGGTTTGTCAGAGGTGTGATTTGGGTGTGTGTAGAAGAAGAAGAATTGTTTGAGTGAAAAAAAATTAGAGTCATCGATATGTGTAAATTGAAGAGTATTATGTGTGTGTAAGGAAGAAGAAGAGTGGGAATTATTATTTAGTTTGTGTAAGGAAAATAGGGGTCAACAGGAATGTGCGAAATGTGAAAGGGTAAATTGAGACGGCAATGAATAAACCTTTGGTACATTAGAGCGTCTTGATTCCTATGAAGTATAATTAATATCAGTAAACACAACCACATTAATAATAATAATAATGATAATAATAATAATAATAATGGCCTGTTGTGGTCGCTTGTAGTAGTTTGATTAAAAGAATCAGTTGCTCTGGATTTACAGTAAAGAAAACCAGATTAATTACAATAATAAATAATAATAGTGGTGGCTTGCGGTTGTTGCTTGGAATAGTTAAATTAAACGAATCAATTGTTGTTCTGGATTTAATTAATGAGGGAACTGAAAGGAATGGACTAATAATTATTATGAAGTTATTAAATACACCATTTATCGTGTGTGTGTGTGTGTGTGTGTGTGTGTGTTTGGCTGAACCGGTGTGTGTTTGGGTGTACCGCACCATTGTGGGTGTGTGTGTGTGTAAACATGTTTGTGTGAGTATGCGTACCGCACCGCTGTGTGTGTGTGCGTGTGTGTGTGTGTGTGTGTGTGAACCGCTGTGTGTGTGTGTTGCAACATAAGCAGTGACTGATGCCCCATATTAGACTTCAGGGACAAGCAGAGTATTCACTCACACAAAATTAATAGAGTTTTTAGGTGGGTTTTATTGGATGTAAATATGTTTATTTAAGGCAAAGAAACAGTATTTAGAACTGTTCAATGGAACCTAAATTATCAATGAACTGTGCAATTACCTATAGCCCATCCGAAAATACTGGGGTAATTATGAATTAATTAAGTTAATGCATACCAGTTAGGTCCTTATTGCTTCATTATTAAGCTATTGAACTATTGAATATAACAAACAGTTCATGCAATCTTGACTTAATTTAATCTTAAATTAGAGGCATATTCAATCTAGGAAAGATTTGGTTGAAATATTAAGCTAACCTATACACAACAACCATATAGCCCACTGATAATACAAAAGGATATTTCGTACTTCTCACAAAACAATAAAATAACTTAAATAAAACAATGGGCTGCCAGTTTGCTGGTGGCGGGGTCCCACCTGCTGGCTGTTATGCCAAGAGGTTGGGATACCTACCTGGGTCTCCCTTGCTGGTCGAGTTGTGGGTGAGTGGCCAGATTAATAGCAGCTCCAAACGTAGGTAACCAGTATTGGTCATCGGTTCCGCCCTCCAGAGAGGTCGCCTTGTGGCTGTCTTGAGTTGGTTTGGTTGGGTGTCTGGTCTGGGAAGTGTGGAAGAAGTGGGTCTTAGCACCGGTGGAAGCAGGTTTTCGAATTAAGGATTGTCCTCATTTGGGCCACTCCTTGGGGACGATTTACCCAGCTCCCAGCTATAGGGACGATTTACCCAGCTCAAATCAGTTAGAGCTCGGGCCCCGCACTGCCTAATATAAGGTTGGTGTTGGCTAATGGTACCAATTTCATTAATATGGGAAAAGTTACACATTCACCTGGTCATCTTGTGGTCAGTGACAAGTCGCACGAGACCTTAATAACTGGTCACAACAGGAATTAGTGAAGGGATATGCCTCCGTTCGAGACACTGAAGGAGATAGTAAGGTGAGGCCTCTTGGCAGCCCGTGCCAACAACTGCTATGTCTGCTGATGATGAGGTAGGAATGGTTTCCTCTCCCATTGAGGGTGAGTGGCACACCGTTGGAGAAATGAGAAAGAGAAAGCACACTGCAGGTACAGTTGGTTATATATCCGTGTTTACCACTTAGCGCTGCCAAAGTTGAGCCACTCAGAAATTTGAATCCCGAACCATGTGTAATCATGATGCGAACCGCTCACTACTGAGTGAGATGGAAAGAGAGGCTGGGTTGGGAAAAGTGACTCGAATAAATTGTGGGTGCATGAAATTATTTGGGTTTTTCGGGCACTGCTAACTTCCACACTCGTGGTTGATTGACTCATCCTGGCGTCTGAAAATTACACCTAGATATTAATGTTGGATGAATTTATCGGGGTAATAATTAGTCCTGCCATATATCATGGAATGTATTTGTAAACAAAATAGCACATCATTTCTTACCAGGTCCTGTTTTCATAATATTAAATTGATCATATTAAAAAACAATCAGAATAATGATGAATATGGTGAGAATAAAAGTGAGGTGGGAATGTGGAGGAGTAGAGAGGTGTTGGGACTGGGGAGGGGGAGAGGGGAAAGAAGCCGAATGGAGTGAGCAAGGACATGGTGAGGGAGAAGAGACAGGTGTGGCCCAACTTGTAGCTCTTGTGGTAACGTGGACCTGGGCCCCAGAACTGGCTGTGGGATCAAAGACGGGGGTGAGCTGGAGGGGGTGGAGGTGGCGCTTCCTCTCTGCACCTCCCCCATCGTGCGGACTTGCTGCCTCGTTTCTTGTTGGTGGTAATGGTGGTGGTGGGTGGTTGTAGATCAGGAGAAAGGGCTATTGGTGGTAAGCCATTTCTCCTGAAGATGTCCAGGAGGAGGTCAGAGAGACGACCTAGCCCTTCTGCAGCTAAAGCAACAGCAGTCTTGGTGCAGACGGTGACGATGTCTGCCTGCTGCTGCCGTCGCAGCGGTGGTTGGTCGTCAGCTGGCTTCCTCCCACGGGCATGGAGTGAGTCTAGGACCTGCCCACCCTCAGGTCCCGCTACTTTGGTAGGCTCCACCCCTTCCTCCCTTCCTCCACAGTGAAGGACACCTCCTCTCCGTCCCCCAGTGATGGTGATGAGGTGGTGGAAGCAGAGAGAAGGATGCCCCTCCTGTGGACGAAGTAATCTCACTCATCAAAGGTTATAAAGCCATAGCCCTTCAAATGTTTAAACCACTTTACCCTGCCAACAAAACGGTCGGCAGGGGAAGTGGTGTGGTCGGCAGTAGGTGTTGACAGGGCCATTGCTGGATGTAGACTCTCTCTCTGGTTTATTCAGTGAGACATGCGAACACATACAGATTTGACAGTAACGCAGAGTAACAATTATAACCAATCAGAGAGCAGCGAGGTGCAGGCTCACGAGTCCCACATTATGACCAATCAGCATGAGGGCTGATGCTTGTGGCGGATATATGATTCTAGCTGCCACAATACTCCCTCCTCAGAATGTCCTGATGTGTGTGAGAGGGGACGACCTGCTCTGGAGAGACGTACAGGAGGGGGGTCGTCCTCTTGCAAATAGGCTGGCTTGAGTCTGTCGATGGAGACCCAGTTATTGGGGCATTTAAAAAAAATTCGCAGAAAGAATGCCTTCTTTCTTCTTTCGATGACTTCGTAGGGGCTGGAGTAATGCGGCGAGAGGGGTGGTGTTTGGTCATCGGTGCGAAGAAAGACATGTTTTGTTGAATTAAGGTCTCGGGGGATGCAACGATGTTCTGGTGACTTATACATTTGCTTGCAGGGTGCCAACTTTCTGACGATGTTCCTAAGGTGGTTAATGTCGTTGCTTGATGGTGCATCAGGGAAGAATTCGCTTGGGACGATGAGGGAATCACCAAAAACCATTTCAGCTGGAGAGGAGTCAAGACCTTCTTTTGGAGTGGTTCGTAGGCCGAGGAGTGCCCAGGGTAGTTGCGATGACCTTGTGGAGCTGTTGCATCGTGACATCAGGGCGGTTTTCAAAGTTCTATGGAGTCGTTTCACCATGCCATTTGCATCTGCATTGTAGGCTGTAGTGTGATGGACTGTGGTGCCCATTAGCTGTCCCAAGGAGGTCCATAACTGCGATGTGAAAGTTGTGCCATGCATTAAGTGGACGTTGCGTTGGCCATGGGGATGGCTTCTGGCCATCTGGTGGAACGATCGATACTGGTGAGCAGGTAACTATGTCAGTCGGAAGGAGGAAGGGGTCCCACAACGTCCACGTGAATATGAGCGAAACGCCTCTGTGGTTGGTGGAAGGCTCCTGGGCCAGTTGGCAGGGCAGGCAGGATCGCACCCAGTTTCCTGCGTCGCGGGAGATCTTATGCCAGACAAACCTCTGTGTCAGTAGTCATGTGGTTGCTCGGCATGAGGGATGTGAAAGCCCGTGGACCAAGTTGAAAACATGGCGACGTAGGGATGAAGGTATCCAAGGGTGTGGTCATTCGGTGCTCACCTCACAGAGAATGGAGATGTTAGAATCACCCAGAGGAACATCCTTCCATTGTAAGGCCATGATTGCTGTCCTTAATGCTGTAGTTTCAGGGTCCTGTTGTTGTTCCTTGGCGAGGTGGTTGTAGTCAAGTCCGAGCTGAACTGCATCAATCTCGATTCTGGTGAGTGTGTCAGCTAAAGGATTCTTCCTGCGGAGCAGGTGGGTGAGAGTACAGTTGAACTCGGCGATTGCTGTGAGGTGTCGGCGTTGTCGAGGGCACCAAGCGTCTCTTTGTCTTGTAAGGGCGTGGACCAAAGGTATGGGATCTGTCTGCACGATGAGTGTTGTGCCTTCCAAAAAGTGACTGAAGTAGCGGATAGCTTAGTGGATGACAAGGATTTCTCTATTGAGAAGTAGTTCTTTTCAGCTTTGATGAGCTTGCGGCTGGAAAAACTCAAGGGGCGAGGCTGTCCGTGTATCACTTGCTCCAAAACAGCTCCGATGGCGATGTGGCTGGGATCTGTGGTGACGATGAGAGGCTTCTTGGGATGGGGAAAAACTAAGAGAGTTGCTGAGGCAAGTGCATCCTTTGCTTTTTGGAAAGGATCCTCTTGAGGAGGGCCCCATGTCAGGTGATTGGGTTTGCCTGCTAGTACGGAGTATAGTGGCGCCCTCTTAGCCTGTCTTGACTTCTCCCTATAAACTCTCTTCTTTTCTTTAAGTTATCACTAGTAGAGGATGCAGTCAATATTGGGCTACATTTCTAACAGAATTACTAACGCTTTCAGGGCCCGTGTCGCACTGTTTTTCGGTAATAACTCTGTAACTAAAGGTTGGATCAGTATGATGTTTTGCCACGGGTTATTTCACAAATTCCGCTAATTTTTGGCACTATAATGGATTACCAAAAGTGAATAATTACGGCACTTGTCCCCGAGAAATGTGTCATTTTTATGAATTTTAACACTGGGATACGAACGATCATAGTGTGACGTATATACCACGTCAGTCCACAGGCTCCACCCATCCCATTCTTTCTCTCCCCCACCCTACTCCCTCTCTCTCTCTCTCTCTCTCTCTCTCTCTCTCTCTCTCTCTCTCTCTCTGGTCTCGAAACTTTATTCGAAAATACACCACGGTCACAAGCTTTAGTCCTAAAAATATATATAAGTATGTAATGTTAGCAGGCATTATGTTTTAATGTTATTGTTATTACTTTTTATCATATAGTGATACACAACAACGAGGATATATATATGGTAGAGTTGTGTACGATAACGCCAGTGCTTGACGGAATAGCAATGCTCTGTTGGAATTCAGTAGTGGTTTGTTTCATTCGTTTGAAATGGGTACACATGGACGAAGTGCTTTACACACAGTCAGATGCTGCGTGAGAGCCAACGGTGTCTGTCATGACGAAGACGTTACATTGTCCACGTGGCTGCAGGAACGTTTTTGTCATGCGGCTGTACTCTATGTACAGTTGCACACAGATGACTCGAGGCCACCTCATCCACCAATATGCTGGTGTTGTATCTGGTAACAGTGGCAGCTATGAATTAAACCGAAATTCAGTCGTCTGCTCGGTCGAAACAAACTCAATTACCGGTATAATTTGTCAATATCCGGGTTTAACTGTTCTCAAATGAATATCATGTAAGTAAACGTATTATATTGATAATGAGTAACATGTTATAAACATTATAGACATATTACAACAACAATATTACAACACATATATCCATATAATGATACATTCATTGATGTGCGAAACACGATTTCGAATACTGCATCCATGCAGGTAGTGTAGGTGGAGTCGCTATGGCTCACTAATCCAGAGGAATAAAGTGAAGCCGCCGAACTGTCATTTTCGGCGCCTTCAATATGGCGGACACCAAGATGACAGCTCAATTCAACTATATATATTCCTACTATAACGATAGTGTTTTCTGTTAATAACGCTTATTGAAGCTGTAGATCTATTTAATTTAAAAAACAATTATCTTACTTCTATTATTTTGTTCATACCACGTAACTAAAGGATACAAACACCAATTTCGGGACATTATAAGCTTTTCACACTTTTTCCTAACTCTCAAACTTGGGCTAGATATCACTAAACAATACCAATTATTCTTGGTGGTTCTACTCTTTACAGCTTTCCTAGCAGTATTTCGTGCTGTACAAATACCTCACTTGTAGATATGTTTCAGCACAGTTGGACTTCTGACCTGACTTGTGACCTGACATTGATAGGTATGCGCCATCTTGAAGGCTCCGGAAATGACAGATTGGTGGCTTCACAAATCAGGTCCTACTGGCGACTCCACCTATACTACCTCCATGACTGCATCAGTACCGAAACCAGTTTGTCTCACATGAAATAAAGCTTCAGTATTTAAATATATGTGTTGTAATAATAATATAATAATTAACCCTACGTCCGCCGTGATCTGTCAGTGACACTATCAGATAATAGTTTACCAATACACATAATAAATGCTTTCCATATATATATATATATATATATATATATATATATATATATATATATATATATATATATATATATATATATATATATATATATGACAAAGCTTGAGACCGTGGTGTATTTTCGAACAAAGTTTCGAGACCAGAGAGAGAGAGAGAGAGAGAGAGGGAGAGAGTAGGATGTGGGAGAGAAAGAATGGGATGGGTGGAGCCTGTGGACTGACGTGGTATATACGTCACACTATGATCGTTCGTATCCCAGTGTTAAATTTCATAAAAATGACACATTTCTCGGGGACAAGTGCCTTAATTATTCACTTTTGGTAATCCATTATAGTGCCAAATATTAGCAGAAGGTGCGAAATAACCCGTGGAAAAACATCATACTGATCCATCCTTTAGTTACAGAGTTATTACCGAAAAACAGTGCGACACGGGCCCTGAAAGCGTTAGTAGGTAGACTTGGTCTGGCCTAACCTACTATACGTTTCAGCGCCGGACAGACGGTGTTTTTCGTAAATATCTCTTAAACGAATCGTTGTATCAATATAATATTTCAGAACACTGTCTTTAACACCCGGGCGTAATTTATGGCTCACATACCATATTACTATATGTGATATGTTAGGAGTTTACTGAGTGATATTAAGCCTAATCCAGTCATCATATCTAAGGCGTTATAGAGAATCGGACGAGTGTGGGCACTCGTGTAACCCCTCTACCAACACCCCGAAATCCCCCCACACCATTCCTTCCTTCCCTACCCCAATATCTCATTATCCCCCTCCCCGTTTCACTCTTCACCCCCCTATTTACACCATCCCCCTTCCATTTTTTATTTTTTTTATGACAGTATGTATATACGTATCGTTCATTAGTAATATTGTTTAATACAGTTACCGTTGTGTGTGGACATGAAAACCAGAGTGGGTCAAATGACCATTAAAGCAATAGCTAATCCCGTTGTTAATGACCGTATAGCCGGATAATAACTCACGTGTCTAAGGCGACCAGAAAAATTATTAATTTTGGTTTTGGGCAATCAAATATAATCGTTCATGGTTGCTTCATGTGTTCTTTACCTTTTTAAATAACCAATTTATGCCTTAATTGAATATTCACAGTCTCCCGTATCCCCTCCCCCTCTCTCTGAGGTATGAGGTACCCCCGAGTCCGAGGCTATGACTCAAGTAGTGACAGGGTAGAAATCATTGACTGCCGAGGCGCACCTATTAGCAACAATGTTGTCCATTTGCCCCCGTGGATGCAGGACAGCGTTTGTTCTTCGTCTTGCCACATTGTACAAACGTGAAAGCCAGTGATGATGAAGA
The DNA here is from genome assembly GCA_033782935.1 of Petrolisthes cinctipes. NCBI lineage: Eukaryota > Metazoa > Arthropoda > Malacostraca > Decapoda > Porcellanidae > Petrolisthes > Petrolisthes cinctipes. Next base: position 411,149 of record JAWQEG010000803.1, on the reverse strand, counting down.
CGATGACGTTTTCCTTGACAGTGATTGTGAATAAATTTTGTTTTATCATGTTTGCATCATTAAATCCTACACTATTTTATAATATATATATATATATATATATATATATATATATATATATATATATATATATATATATATATATATATATATATATATATATATGTGTAATTTGGTGATAATATAAATATAAAAGGGACAAGTCAACAAAATAACATTATATTAACTGGACCAAGTTGACATTTTATAATGAATAGGTACACAGTATCTAATAACTTTTCCTATAAGGTCCAGACCACAGGTAATGCCAGTACATCGTGTTCACTTGCATGGTTGACCATAAGGACTGCAAACATGGACCTTCTACATACTACATGTATGTAAACATGCTGTTGTACAGTAATTATCAAAGTGAAATACGTCTTGCCTCTATAGAATTGTACTGCACCATACTCTTAGTTAATAATCATATCTATACATATACATCTACATAACATTCTAATATATAATACAGTGATGGAAGAAATAGGGAGGGCCACGAGTGATGATGGAGGCGAGGAGCTAGGGGGAGAAGAGGAGGAGGGAGGGGTGAGAAGGGGGGATGTAGTTGTGGTTAGGAATGGTTTGGGAGGGTGTTGGGGGGGCCACACTTTCCTTCGAATGCGTCAATATGACTGGCCAGCTTTGTGCTATTTTTCACGAGTAAACTCCTCGCATAACACATATAGGAATATGGTATGTCAGCCATAAATTACGCCCGGGTGTTAAAGATAGTGTGTTGAAATATTATATTGATACAACGATTCGTTTAGGAGATATTTGCGAAAAACAGCGTCTGTCAGGCGCTGAAACGGACAGTAACCTACATACTGTACAGTAGAGTATCATAAGATGAGGTAAAGTTAAAAATATGTACAGTATAAGCGAATAGCTGAGGGTGTAATGATACAAGTAACAGTAAGTTAGGCTTTTGATAGATCTCAACATACAGTACCTGGTTCTTGATTAGAATTTGTAAGGTGCAGAGTCGGTTCAGCTCAAGGTTGCAATATTCTGATCTTCTTTGGAGATCCTTGTCATAAAGTGTAGAGAGCACACTCGGGCCAATTCAACATTAAATTTGTCCTCATGTTTGCACGCCCATACCCATTTTTTAGCTTTTTCTTGGTATCTTAGGAACCGAAACAGCTTCACCCTGTCTCTTTTGGCATGTCTACTGCCATTATTGCAATTGTACACTGCACATACACCCATAATATGGCTCAGACATTCACGCTTCACGTACACTTTAAGTTGGACTATAGACTCTCTGAGCACCAGGCAAGGTTTGTTTACAAGTGTGACGTCACTTCCGCGGTGCATTGTGGGAAAACTAGTGTCTGGCGGACTATCCTTTATAGTCTATCATCCTTGTATGGTACTACTGGATGGTAGTGAGTCCTGCCTAACAGTCACAGGGTGTGATAATGCAGCAGCTAAGGTAATCCCAGGGAAAACAAACTGATATCATACCATTGCCTTTGCTTTAGAGAATATAACTTCCTCTCTTGACCGTCACAGGACAATCAGCAACGTTTGTAAGCAATTGAATTCAGGAACTCTCATTTTCAATCCTGGATTCCAACCATAAAGATCTTGCAGGGAGGCTTTAGGTTCACATCGACATTTTCTTATCAAACTGCTATATACCTTGAAGCAATTATGGTTCCAAAAGGAGCTTTCTTCATCTAGATTAATGGCAATATAAGTCATAAATCTGTCTTGAATAAATATACCAGGCAGACATTCATGTTGTGACCGGTTATTGAAGTCTCGTGCTGCTTGTCACTGACCACACGATGACCAGAAGAATGTGTAACTTTCCCCATATTAATGAAACTGGTACCAGGAGCCAAGGCTAAACTTCTATAAGGCAGTGCGGGGACCCAGTGCATGCTGGTCGATGGGAGCGGGGTAAATCGTCCCCAGGGAGTGGCCCAGAGGAGGACACTCCTTTATTCGAAAGTTTGCTCCCACCAGTGCTAAGACCCACTTCTTCTACACTTCCCAGCCCAGACACCCAACCAAACCAATTAAGGACAGCCACAAGGCGACCTCTCTGGAAGGTGGAGCCGATTATCAGTACGGGTTACCTACGTTTGGAGCTTTTCTTTGTCTGGCCACTCACCCACAACTCAACCAGCAAGTGAGACCCAGCTAGGTATCCCAACCTCCTGACATAACAGCCAGCAGGTGGGACCTCGCCAGCGACATGTGGGGTCAGAAAGGCACGCAAGCTTCCCAACCACGACAAATTGGCAGACCAATGCGGGGGCATTTTGTGAGCAGTACGAAATTTCCTCTTGTGCTCTCAGTGGGCTATATGGTTGTTGTGTATGGGTTAGCTTGATAACATTTCAACTATATCTTTCCTAGATGGAGAATTCCTCGAGTCTAGATTAAATTACGTCAAGATTGCATGGACTGTTGGTTACATTAAATTATTCAATAGCTTAGTAATGAAGCAATAAGGACCCAAATGGAATACATTTACTTTGTTTATAAATAATTATACCAGTATTTTCGTATTGGATATACGAAATTGCACAGTTCATTGATAATTAAGATTCCATTGGACAGTTCTATACACTGTTGTTCTTCCTTAAGGGGGTATTACCGTGTTAATAATTCTGGAGCAAATGATTCCTCCTAACTGTTCCAAGCAACAGAATAATATTATATTTGGTCTTTTGGTTCTGTTTCCTTTCATACTTTTGAGAGGTCAAGGCATTCCAATGTACCAAAAGTGTATTACCCCCTTTAAAAATACATATTTACATGCAATTAAACCCATCTAATAACTGTATTAAATTTTGTGAGTGAATACTGAAATCCTTGAAGTCTAATATGGGACATCATTCACTGCTTACGTTGTAACACACACACACACACACACACACACACGGGTTCGCAATCATAAATAAAACTTGACATCTGTAGGAAAATATACTGAGGACTTCAACTATGAATAGCTTCCCTATTTCCAATCGATGGAGCCGGTTTTGTCTATGTACCAAAGACAAACACGATTAATTAGCATGGAATAACTCCATAATAATTATTAGTCAATTCGTTTCCAGTTCCCTTATTAATGATATCCAGAGCAACAACTGATTCTTTTAATTTAACTATTCTAAGCAACAACAACAAACTAAAACTATTATTATAATTATTATTAATATTATTTTTAATATGGTTCTGTTTACTGGTAATCAAGAACAACTGATTCTTTTAATTAAACTATTCCAAGCAACAACAACAGGCCACCATTATTATTATTATTATTATTAATCTGGTTGTGTTTATTGATATTATTTATACTTTGGAGGAATCAAGGAGCTCTAATACACCAAAGGTATATTTATTTCCCCCTCAATTTACGAGTTCAAGTTTGCACATTCCTAGGAGCCCGTTTATTTCACACGAACACAATAATAAGCCTCACTCTTCTTTTTCTACACACACACACACACACACACACAACACACACTCACAACACTCTTTAATCTATACATATCTATACTCTATTATTATTTTTACCTCAACAATTTCTTTTCTTCTACAGAATCTACACACACACAAAACCTACCTCTAATCAACCAGCCCCGTAGCAGATATTGCCTATAGTGATGTGAGCACTAATTTAAGGATTTTGGCGCCCCTTCGACCCCAGCCACTAGCTTTCAGTTCCTCATCTGTCCCTCTTTTCTTTCCATTTCTTTCCTCTTTGCTGTCACACCTCTCTAACACCTTTTTCTGGCGCTATATGACCGAACTGTTACGGCGCCTAATATAAATCAATCAATCGACCTGATCAACCAATTTTCCTCACATTATTTGTAACTCAAAACTTCTACACACTGCCGATATCTTTAGTATTTTACAAGCACCCACCAACTCCAAATTACTACACACACAAAACCATGTTTTATTGGTATAGTGAAACCAGCACAGCTGTTTGCTATAGAATAGGCCCCTTCACAAGCCCAGGCCCCGTGTAGGCATAATCTGGGTTGGAAGGGTCAATTCCGTGACGTTCATCAGAAGTAAATAAAATTCAAATCTGGCGCTGTACTGATAGTGGAGCCACCTGGTGGTGGTGAGGTGAGGTATTAAGCCCCTCCTCCGCTGAATACCGCTCGCCCACTCTGTCGCGGAACACACTTCTGTCAACATCTACGCTCCTCGCTGCTACGCTATGGTATTGTGTCGCGTGTTCCTGCTAAGTTTTCTTTTGTGTTCTAGTGGCTAGCCTGCTTTGCAGATGTATCATGTGTGTTTTCTAGGAGGGTTTTTAGGTGTTTTGGGGTTTTTTTTCTTCGTTAGGACTTAGTTCTTTCCTTAAGCGAAGGGGGCTTTCAGCCCCTGTTTTCGGAGTTTTTCTCCGTCTGTCCCCTCTTTCACTGTCCCTCCTGCCACTAGTACATTCTTCGTGTGTATTTTATCGGGGTTTTCTGGGGTTTTTAGCGAGGTTAGTGGGCGCCACGTGGGACTTCCCCGCCCCACGTGGTGACCACATGGGGTCTTTGCAGCCCTTCCTCTTGCCTTCCCCGATTATTATGTGTCCCCTCTCGGTAGGGGGGAGTGAGAATTGTGCCCTGGTTCTCTCTTCCTCTCCCGGGCGGGGGTTTTTTATTTTATTTTGGGGTTCTTCCATTATTTTCAGCCTGGAGTGTTTCTTCTCCGGCTATCGGGTCCCCTCCTACCCCTCCTTCTGGTTCATCTGTCCGGGGGGGCCCTTTTTTACCCGCTCCATATGGCGAACGATTCTGGTTTTACGGGGTTTTTCCCTGGGCGGCTGCGCGAGTGTGGGGGATCGTGTTCTGGTCCCCAGGTTCAGCGGGCGTGTCCCGCGCTTCTTTCCTTCGGGGAGGATGGGTTTGTGTTCCAGTGTTTGCACGTGTTAACCCATGTTTGTGTATTCTTTTCTCCCCCAGCCTACTCGTGCCCTTTGTGCTGCCTCAGGATGTACCGTGCGGGTCTCGCCTGACGGACACCTGCACTGTTCTCCTCACGCACCCTGCTTCACTCCCTTGGGTTACGACCCTTTGGCGTGTAGTGTGTGCCGCCCCTGGGCTGAGTTGTGTCGGGTTACCTCCCCTTCTGCCCGCTCCAAGCTCCCTGCCCTTGCTTCTCTTCGTATGGCGTGGACGAGGGCTAGGAGAATGGCCCACAAACGAGACGGTTCTTCTTTGGCGTGGGTGGACCCGATTTTGGGAGCGGACCTGGGTTTATTCAGGACCCGTTACCCTTCTTCCTGTCTCTCGGAGTCTCAGGGGCTAGAACCTCCTGAGGCCCGAGAGATTGAGCCTGCTTCCCTAGGCGGTACTACGACTCCTTCTCGGGGCTTATCCCCCCGGGAAGCGAGCGAGTCTGTCGCGCTGGTTCTCCCGACTGCCTCACCGGTACAAGGGCCCAGCAGGGAACCCCCAGCTTCGCCTCCTGCTAGAGCTGGCTCCTCAGGCCTCTCTAGAGGACGCAAGCGTTCAGCTAAGAGGTCCCGCCACTCCAGGAAGTCCCGTGCTCGTCGCCGTTCTCCTTCCTCCTCTTCTTCGTCGTCCTCTTCCTCTTCTTCGTCGTCGGGGAGCTCTCCTTCGCCCGCCCGCAATTCCCGCAGGGGTAAGCGGGGGGGGGAAAGCCCCTCGTCGAGGAAGATAGTTAAGATCTTCCACGCCCTTATTCCTCACGCTTTTCCTGGGGCTTCCGTCGCGCAGCCTCCGGCTGTCGCTACGGAACCCGCTCCTGTTCCCCCGCCTCCCGCTGCTGCTCCCGTCGAGGGCTCGAGTCCTCCCGGGGATGTGGGAGTCCTTTTCGTGCCTCCCGTTTCCCCAGGGCTCGAGTCTCCGTCGGGGGACGTAGCTGAGGAGTTGGTTACCTCCGCACCTCCGTCCCCGTCACCCCCTCCTTCGGGAGACGGATACCTTCCCTACTCTTGGTCTCTTCTCCCTCCTGCATGGACCCACTCTTCGGAGGAGGGCAGACTGGTGGCCTGGTCTCCGGACACAGCTCAACCAGACGTGTGGATCCGGAGGGATGACGTCGTGGTGAAGTGGGGGGTGGATGAGAAGGGCGAGGCTATTCCCTTCTACAAGGTCCGCCCTATCTCAGCGCCCATACCCACTTCAGCTAGGGTGTCCTCTGCGGCGACCCTGGACGCGATGGGTTTCCTGGTGGAGTACAGCCAGCTACACTTGTCCGGGGCTTGGAGGATTGACCGCTCCCACGGTAACACGGCTCTCCTCCTTTCCCCGGACGCGTACTTCCCGGGGGATAAGGGTGAAGGGGACCTGGATATTCCAGCCCTTCTCCTTAAGTCCCTGGACCACCAGAGAAACAACGCGCCCAGGAAGCCCCCTCCTCCGTCTTTCCCCGTCATCCTCCCTCATTCCCGGGCCCCCCCGGGCTTGAGGGAGTGCCTGTGGAAGACGGAGAAGGAGCCCCCGGTCCCCTATCAGCTGAAGGAGCCCGATGGTAAGTTGAGACAGGCGGAGTCTGCTACCCGTCTGGAGCTGGCCCACACCATCTCCACGGGAGCAGCCGCCTCGTTGATTAGGGACTGCCTCAACGCCCAAACCAACTCCTACCACGAGATGTCGGGTGTACAGCTAGCGTGAGTACCTTACTCGTGTATCATGTTTTTAGGGATGCTGGGTAGAGGGTCTCCCTGTTACTCCCGGGTACTTATCCCCGGGTTCGCTCGGTTTTTTCCTTGTTTACCCCTTACAGTGACACCCTCTCTTCCATGGCCACTGTGATGGAGGGCGTGGCGGCAATGTCAACCCACTTCATGCGGGAGGAGGCGAAGGCGTTCGCCGAGGCGAGACTGGCAGCCCGCCAGGCGGAGGCTAAATCTGCGCCGGAGATGGCACAGAGGGGAGTGGTGCGAGCTGCCCCCTTGTCCCCCGCCCTCTTTGACCAACCGGCGACAGACACGATCTTCGCCTCCCTCCCAGCGGTAATCAATTTACCAAAGCCTTCCACCTCCAAGTAAGTACCTCTCGTGTTCGTCTTACCCGAGTTGTCACGGGGGTGAAATGAAAGGATTTTCGGGTCTACTTTGGTTCCTAATCATTCTGTTTGTCCGTAGGCCACGTGCCCCACAGCCAGCCAGACCAGCCTACCAGCCCCGGAGGCCCTCCCAGCCCTCCAGGCTACCGAGGCCCTCCTATCCCACTCCCCCGACAGCACACAACAGGCCCTCCCAGAGGGGCCAGCAGCCCTTTCGAGGAAGGGCACAGGGCTCCAAGCCCTACTCGAAGCCCAAGTCCTCCTTCAACCACCCCGCCCAGAAGGACCGCGCCACTTGAGGGTCCCACTCTGGGCTGCCTCACAGGGTGGTCAGCAGCCTGGCCCACCCACGGCTGGGCAGCAAGGATAATTCGCCAGGGCCTGTCATGGCCCTGGATTACTGTTCCGGTGAGTAACTGTCATCCTTACTTTCTGACATATGAATTATGCCTAATCCCGTCCTTGGGCTACCGTTAGGTCAAAATCAGATTTTCCCTTGCGGTCAAAATCTCTGCCTCTCCTGTCATTCACCCCCCAACCACCCCGGGTCCCTCGGGCCCCGGGGGATTAGGATTAACGGTACTCTCTCTGACACCTGTCTTCTCCCGTTACAGCCACTACGTCTACCTCCTGCCTCAACCAAAGTGTCACTTTCGGTCGTCCCGCATGTGTTAGAAATGCGGGAAAAAGGGGTAGTGGAGCGGGCGACGGGAAGGGTCTTTCTTTCTCGTTTATTCACGGTCCCCAAAAAGGATCAGGGAAAAACGAGATTGGTGATGGACCTGAGCAAGCTAAACAAATTCGTGAAAACGTTACATTTCAGGATGGTTTCGGTTGCTCAGGTCCGCACAGTTCTGAGGAAGGGAGACTGGTTAGCATCCCTGGATCTCAAGGATGCGTACTGGCACGTCCCGATCCACCCCAGGTTTCGCCGCTTTCTGGCCTTCCAGGTGGGGACCGAGACGTTCCAGTTTACCAGGCTCCCTTTCGGTCTTTCTCTAGCTCCGCGAGTCTTCACAAAACTCGTGAGGGTGGTGGCATCCCGTCTGGCAGAGGCGGGTGTCCCCACCCTCATGTACCTGGACGATTGGTTGCTTCACGCCCCTTCCAAGGAGCAGGTAGCAAACAACGTCCGGGTAGCGAGGGGAGTGCTAGAGGAAATGGGGTTTCTGTTGAACATCCCCAAGTCCTCTCTCACCCCCACTCGCAAGCTGTGTTGGCTAGGAATAGAGTGGGACTCTCTTTCGGCCACCCTCTCTCTCGCTCCAGACAACGCCCGCCGGACCCTCCGCCACGTCCGCCAGGCGCATTTTTCCCGTACTTTCTCTCGCCGCCAGTGGGAATCATTGCTCGGGTCCCTAAATTTCGCGGCCCCTGCAATGCCCCTGGGACGATTGAAACACAGGAGGCTGACGCGGGAGGTAAACCTCCACCTGTCCCCCGCACACAGGGACCTTCCCAGGCAAGTGTCCCCCTCTCTCCACCGCCTCCTTCGCCCCTGGCTACGTCCCGGTGCCCTGCGTCAGCGGGTCCCCTGGGTGTTCCCTCCCCCGGGGATTACGGTGGCGACAGACGCATCGGACGTAGGCTGGGGATACCAGTCTTGCCTGGGACATCAACGGTGCGGGGGATGGAAGGAAGGGGAAAGGCTACTGCACATCAACGCCCGGGAGTTGATGGTAGCGAAGGAATGGCTCAACAGACACCCTCAGTTTGCCAGGATAGGCGTCCGCTTCGATATGGACAACGTTGCGGCCGTGCAGTGCCTACAGAAACAGGGCACCGTACGGTCGGAAATTCTCCTGTCCCTGTCAGAACAGATTTTCGCAATAGCGGCCAAGAGGGACATTCACCTCTCGGCCCGCTACGTGCCAGGGCGGGAGAACGATTGGGCGGACGCCCTATCCAGGTTCAGGGGGACGTCAGTCGAGTGGCAACTGCGTCCCCTGGTGTTCGAGTCTCTCTGCCTTCACTACGGGACACCGGAGGTGGACCTATTCGCCTCCCCATCCACGGCCCTACTCCCTCTGTTCCTGACTTTCTCATCCAGAACAGAGGCGGGAGGCCCGGACGCCTTCACGGAGGACTGGAACAGGTGGGGTCATCTCTACCTCTTCCCACCCCCAGCCACTTCAGTCCTCCTGAAGGCGATCCTCAAGCTGCGCACTTTCAGGGGGAGGGTTCTCCTCATAGCCCCCCTCTGGCCAGCACAGCCGTGGTTCGGAGAGTTGTCCCGGTGGTGCCCGCATCCCCTTCAGTTGGGATCGGCGTGCCTCTCCAGCACCCTGTCTGCACCACTCCAAGCGTCACTGAAACTACACGCTTGGAGTTTCTACGGGGAGTCCTCAGCAAAAGGTTCACTAAGGAGACAGTGGACAAGATGTTGAGGGCTCATCGTCAGTCTTCGGTGCGACAATACGAATCGTGCTGGAAAAGATTCCAGGACTTCTTGCGAAGACACCCCTCCAGGGTCATCTCGGAGGACACAGTCCTGGAATTCCTCACGTGGCTCGCTGATTCCACCAACAGGGCCCCGGCGACGGTGCTTGCGCATCACGCAGCCCTGTCTGATCCCCTCCTCCTGGGTTTTAACATCAAGGTTTCGGAGAGGCCTCTCTCTCTCCTGAGGATGGGGATTCGGGCGGGGACCGCACCTCACCGGGCCCAGACACCCTCCTGGTCACTTCATCGTGTCCTTTCCTACCTGACCTTCGAGGGGGTCCCTCTGGAGGTTTGTCACCTCCTCCAGAAAGCTCTCTTCCTGCTCGCCTTAGCTACAGGTTACAGGGCTTCTCAGTTGGCAGCCCTGACCCGTCACACAGCCTTTTCTTCAGTAACCCCTAACCTTACTTCCTTAACCATTTCCCCCTCCCCTGCTTTTCTAGCTAAGAACGAGCAGGCTGACGACAGAATTGGCCCTCTCGCAGTACCCTCGTTCCTGAGGGATGGAAATTTCCACCCCCTCTGCCCAGTCCACGCCTTTGTTGCATACGTGGAGGCGACGAGAGGGGCTTCTCCGGACCACCTCTTCTACAACTCTAGGTCCGGTAACCCTCTCTTCCCTAGGTCAATCGCTCGCCTTCTCTGCCGAGTGATAGAGAACGGGGATCCCGGACACGCCCCGAGGGCTCACAGCGTTAGGGGCGTGGCCGCCTCCCTCGCCTTCCTCAGGACTCACTCGGTGGAGAGGGTCAGGGATTTAGGGGGCTGGGCGTCCACTTCCTCCTTCAGGACGAGGTACCTGTTCCACTCGCTCTCCCCTACCCCCTGTGTGGCTATGGGTACTCCACCTCCTATTCCCCAGGGTCCCCGCGGGAGACACATGGGGGGGAGGGGCCGCCCGAAGAGAAAAGGTCGGGTGATTTAAGTCCCGTCACATCATCCCATACCTCATCCACATCTTGTACAGCTTCATACTCATCCCCATTCTTCACGTGTACATATGGTGAAAGAGAGTCTATAATAAATTACATTGTTACGGAATTCTTGTGTATTCATTTTCCAAACAATTATTTAACTACAGAGAGTGACAGGAGATATTATTACACAGGATATCTGGATCCTAGTGTCCTCCTTCATCCCCTCGGGATCACATTACCTGAGCGAGGGCCATAGCCCTAACTCAGAAGACTTGAATAAGGGGGGGGGGGAATGGGGGGGGGGAGGAAAAGGGGGGGGGGGAGTATCCATGGGAACCTCCCCCCTCCTCTCCTAGGCCCGAACCCTCGAGTCTACCTATAAAGACTTTATGTGTAACAATTCTGGTCTATAACAGAATGGTCTACGGTTATATGGTATAAGCTACTTCTCCCCCACCACGGCGTTTCACCTAGCCAGTGTCGGGAGGGGCGTTAGCTGCTGCCTCACCGGGCTCGGTTACCTTTCCTGCCCTCCGCTCTCAACCACTCTTAACTAGCACGTGATTGCCTCCACCTCACCTCCCACCTACCGCATCGCATGCATAGCAAACAGCTGTGCTGGTTTCACTATACCAATAATAGTGCATTTGTCGCGGCTTCTAGCCGCTTAAATTGTATTTATTGGTTGTGAAACCAGCACAGCTTCTACTGTCCCACCCACCTCCCGATGCGCCAGGCACTCACTTCTTTCTCATTGGAGTGGGCGAGCGGTATTCAGCGGAGGAGGGGCTTAATACCTCACCTCACCACCACCAGGTGGCTCCACTATCAGTACAGCGCCAGATTTGAATTTTATTTACTTCTGATGAACGTCACGGAATTGACCCTTCCAACCCAGATTATGCCTACACGGGGCCTGGGCTTGTGAAGGGGCCTATTCTATAGCAAACAGCTGTGCTGGTTTCACAACCAATAAATACAATTTAAGCGGCTAGAAGCCGCGACAAATGCACTAATATATGACATCCTGAGCATTGTCGGGTACTTTGCTACTAAACTATGTGTTTGTGTGTTTGTAAGGGTTTGATGGCATTTAATAAGAGCATACGATTTGTTTAAACTGTAGTATTGATGGCCTATTTGTTCAGTTCTTGGAAACTCCTGATTTAGTACCATCCCTTTGAGTCCAATAATAATTTCTAGGCTGCTTTTAAACCTCTTCTGGGTTTTTACACTTACAACTTCTTGGGATGCTTCTTACACTCGGAGATGTACGGTTAGCCACAGGAATTCATACATAGGCTATAAGGAGAGGATGTCATTCATTATTCTGGAAGTACTGCAATAGACGGTCTACCAAGTGACTGGGTGATTGCAAAACAACAAAACAAATATTAATATTATTGTGTTGCATTTACATAGTCTTACGTTTTCTATATGTTGAAAACCTGTACGATTTCTTACAATAGTACATGTATCTCGGAATAATGCATAACAAAGAAAACTCAGATCTCCAGCTTTCTTTTAGATAAGGACTGACAGGGTATGATATAATGTTGTAGATGGATAAATGTTAAAACATGTGTACATTTTGAAAGATATAGAAGTTTACCAATTATCAGCTCAGGTTGATTCCCTTCTAATAAAAATTAACGAAGGTGTTTGGGTGAGGGAAGGTGATGTGAACCTCCAGTACCCCAACTGGTACCACCCACCTCCCATGACATCATGTTGGTGGCGGAGCGTATATCGTTAATGTGATTCTCGTGTATATAAACTGGCTGGATCAGAACAGTGGCAGCAGACTACCTGTGGATTCAGTCAAGATGAAGATTATTGTTCTCTTGAGTTGTGTTGGCGTGTTGGCCGTCATGGCTTCACCCTTAGGCTCGGCGATTCACCTTGAACAACGTCAAGATGGAGAAAATGAGGAGATACCCACCAGTGACCCCCAAGATTTGTCAGATTTCTTGCAGGATGCCATAGCCCACAATGAGACCGTGGTGGTGGAACCCATTGGTGCAGATGGACGCTTCACATTGCCCCAACACACTCGGGAAAACTGCTGCCAAGTTAAAGTGTGTGCGTGAGGTAGCTGTCATACCTTCAGGAGATGTAAGGTAAGTATAGAATGGCTGGGATGGTCTGTGAGTTCATTTTTGGTACTGACAGGTGATGTAAGGTAAGTATAGGATAGCTGATCACATCCTATAGATAGTGAGTAACAGATTAAGGCTACGTTTCCATTACCAATTATCATTACCAGTAAGTCGGAGAAACTGAATTCACACTCACAGCTATAGGGGACTTGACTTGTGATCTTTCCCTCATTTCTGATTGGGTCAGAGAAACTCTCGTGGCTTTCAATGCATTAAATACAGATACTTTGTTCCTTCTGTTCCTTTACTATTCAACTCGTGTTAACCTTCAGAAGGATTATCCCCTCTTCTTCAATGACACAACTTAATCTTTCCTCATCTCTCATTATGCTCAATGTCTCTTTTGGTTAGTTCACAATACTTCTTTTGCTAAAACTGCGTCAAAGCAGTTGTGGGTGCTATATAGATTCTGTGAACACTTCACCACCACACAGTTGTGTTCTTTATATATGGGTCTTATTCGCCCCGGTATAGAGTACAGCTCCCATGTGTGGGATGGCTCAGTCTTCTAATATTTCACACTTTCATTCAACATTAACTTAAAGGCAATATACGGCTTTGGTAAATCTGGAGCAAATGAATCATCCAAAACATCCTAAGCAACAGACCACCATTGTCTTAGTTAATCTAGTTCTGTTTCTGGCATATTTTGGAGAAACAAGGCACTCAAATCCATCAAAAGAAATCTATCCCCTTAATTAATGCAAATTCAAGGACTAAATTTTATAGAGTTAATTTATGAATCAATACTAACCTAATTGTTCCCTTTACAGTGTAGTCAACCCATAAAAGAAAACCAAGGAAAGATACACACACATATTAATAAATAGATAAAAATTGTATGCATAAATTTTTTATACATTTGCATTACATATTGCGTTATATATTAGTAAAAATATTGCAGGTATGTAATTATAATATCATATTCTTATGTTACTGTATATTGTTATAAAATATTATTACAGATGTTTTATAATACAGTACATAATTGACAACGAAACCAATCAAGTAACTAATTATTTTCTTTGATGGTTGGCAGTGATGCAGATGGCGAATAACCAACACCACCTCGACTACTGTAGTCTTATAAGTGGTGTTGGACTGACTGAATCAGTGACTATCGCCGCTGTCAATCATCGAAGCCAAAAGATGAAGTTGGTGAAAGAGATTGCTGCTTACTTTCTCTCTGTTAACGCCACACGCCTCACCTCAATCATATACCACAACCATCCATTGTCTCCAAAATAAAGAACTTTAACCCATTAACTGATAATGTTCCCATTTGGGAACACACAATAATGTGCTATTATTGCCAATGAAAAATGCTTGTTGGGGGATAGCATTCTTCCTCATGTTTGAACAGGTTCACCTTGCACCAGTCATCATGTATAAACTTGTCAGGCTTCCTCTGTGTGTGCTCAGTAGGAAGCTGAACTTCACTGAATTCACACCTACCTCTGAGCTCTGTAAAACTTATTGATATTGATAAGTAATATTGAGTGCAGCTCACTAATATACATATATAATTACTGATAAATATGCCATCTATTACTGAATATAACCAAAAGTCATTTTTTGCTTCTATTAGTTAGAGACATTATTGATAGAAAGTAATTGTTCCCAAATGGGAACAATGGCCAGATCTGCAGACACAATCATAGTATTATACATATTCATCTAAAAAAAATGGAGCATTACCTAGGAACTGAGAAATGAAGGTAACCTATTTTCTTCTATAAGGCATTTTGTAAATAATAAATAGATACTGTATACTGTGTATGTATAATTTTGTATTATTATACATATACATCACTGCAACAGTTTGGGATCTTTTGTGAAAATCTCTCTATTGATGAGAGTATGGTTCCATATTTTGGTCATCATAGCTGCAAGATGTTTATAAGATGGAAGCCAATTAGGTTTGGCTACAAACTTTGGTGCCTGTGTTCATCTACTGGTTATGCATACAAGTTTGATGTGTACTGTGGCAAGTCAATGGACGGCAATACTGATGATGCACTTGGGACCAGGAAGGTTGAACAGCTGAAGTCTTGTGTGAATGATACAAGTGCTCATGAAGTATTTTTTGACAACTTTCACACATCCTATGACCTAATATGAGACTACAAAAGAATAAAACAAGAGCTACATGTACTGCAAGAGACAATAGACTTCTAAAGTGCCCTCTTCCAGAGTCAAATTCTTTCAAGAAGACCAAACGTGGGACATATGAGTACTACTCTGATGGCAATATATTTTCTGTAAAGTGGAATGACAATAAGCCAGTTACTGTAGTCACTAACTATGATAAAATTGACCCAGTAGTGTATGTTGAACGATGGAGTGTAGCTGAACGAAAGAAAATTCATGTTCAACAGCCCAATTTGATTCAGTCATACCTCAAGTTCATGGGGGGCGTGGATCTTAAGGATCGCTTTGTGGCTCAGTATAGACCCTCAATTCGTTCCAAGAAATGGTATTTTCCATTTTTTTTTTCAAATGCTCAACATGTTGCGAATTGCAGCATGGCTGATACACAGAGAGGTGTCAGATGCAAAATTAGATCAACAACAATTTACACGCAGAGTTGTAAGGTTCTTGTTCTCTGAAGCACCAGCATGTAGCCCTTCACTTGCAGGGCCAAGTGGTCACCATGTCCATATCAAAATGCAGATAAAACATGTTTCTGTTTCAAGTACAAAACAGGGTCGATGTAGGCACTGCAAGAAAAACACTAAGATGATGTGTTCAGGATGTAAGGTGCTCCTTCATACTGGATGCCTGAAAAATTATCATGAAGCATAGGTGTTTTACCACGTAAGAAAAGCTCAAAAGTTATCAAATTACTTTTTTTTTCTGAAAAAACAAAATCTTCATAATTTTATTTTAGTTGTGTGTTTATAGTGTTCTAAGAAATGTAATTTCTGTTCAATATTTTTTTGTATTTTAAAGGAACAATAAATGTTATAAACCTATTCCTTTTGCATATTATATGTCATGGTTGTTATTATGGGATCCGGCCAATGTTCCCATTTGGGAACATGTCATATCTGGCAAACTAATTCATATTTATATCAGTTTGGGGCATATATGACTTCAAGAGCATTCCAAGTTATGAAATTGGAAGAAGTATGATGCTCAGTTAATAATTATTATGGTTGGCACCAAATGGGTTAATTAAACTCATTTCTTGTTTTTATGTCTTTGATAATATGATCTTGTAGCAGATAAAAAAAAGGTTACGTTACCCTAATAATTTTCATATAGACATTACACTCAATGGTAAAATTGTATTGCAAACAACTGCAGGGACGAGTCTAGTCAACTGAACAATCTTTTTCAGTGGTAAATTTGCCATGAGAAATCAAATCTTCCTGCCAGATTAATACGATGTTAAAAACGAATATTACTAATCATTATTGTGTTCCAACCATATTTGTAGTGTTTTTACCTTGTGTTATAGTTATCAGGATACACGTACTATGGTGCATAAAGTTCTTTCCCTCAGTCAGCCAATGTACAGATGAGGACATATGAAACAGATACACCTGAAACAGGGCCTCTTATTGAGAATAGGGTAGGTTGAGATGTTGTGTGTAGACGTGACGCGTACTATTCTATTCTTAATTCGGGGCCCGTTTGAAATGTGTCTGTTTCATGTTTCCACAACTGTACAGCTGAAGTACTTGTGGTTCCAACGACTAAACAACAGAGGGTAAATGGTGATTGATAGGCGCCGCAACAGCGAGGTCATATGGCGCCCAATGAAGAAGGTGACTTAGAGGGAGAACAGTAAGCACAAACGGTAACATCCGAAAAAAAAGACGGTTGGAAAAGTGAAAGCCCCTTTTAGTGGCCTTTTCACGACAAGCAGGGATACTGGGAGGGTAAATGGTGAACAGTATTTTGTCTCTTTGGAATGACAGGCAGGAAATTCAATATATATTTATTACGGCTGGCTGAGGGAATGAACTTTAGTTCACAATAGAACATGAGGGGATAAAGACCCCCTCATGCAAGTGGTTGGTAAATTGGAAGGTCTCTGATTCTTCCAAACTATATGCCAAGAAACAGATCCCCTGTTAGTATCATTGAGAGGGTCTGTTTCCTAGCATAGTCTGGAGGAATCAGAGACCTTGTAATTCACCAACAAGAGAATTTCACCTTAATTGTAACTCGCTGGATTTCTTCATCATCCTTATTCCATGCATCTTTACATACTTCACCATTCCTTTCACTTCCCAAATATTAAAATAATGAAAGAAGGGAAGAATGGAAAGGGAAACGATGGCTAGTCAGAGAAATCAGGTCCAATTTTAACAGACGAAGTGTGTCCTTGTATGTTTGTATGTCTCATGCCATGTAAGGTGTATGTGGTAAGAGAATTTTGACCACCACTGTACCTGACTGTATCTGACTTGAATGGTGGTGGTGTTGGTGGGAGGAGGTTGGTCTGGCAAATTTGGAGTAACTGATTCATTGTACATAAATGTTCAGTGTAAACAAAATAATAGAGTACAGTCACAAGGTATTGTTTTTTGTTTATACAGAAGAGATAAGATGTACAGTCGCGAGCTGATGGGATGGAGACACGAGCTCACTCATCATGGGGTCATTTCTACCTGACGAGTTATGGAGGGGGGAAGGGAGAGAGAGAGAGGAACAGATGGGGGGGGGGTTATGGAGGGGCTGGTGGAGTGTTGGCACTTCTGACTGATATAGAACTATCTAACCATGCACTGAAAGTTTCATTCGAAGCATTCACTGGTGAGAGGGAGAAACGAGAAGGAGGAATGAAGGTGGTTGGGGATGAATGTATGAGCGACGTGAGTGAAGATATTGCAGGATGAATTGAATTAGTTGTGTATACGAATTAGACGGACATAGGGATATGTAATAACTGATTAATGTTTTCGAGTTGGATATATAACTGATATTATTTCGCCACACTAAACTCACCATTATGAACTGTGTGAGTGTTAGCTTAAAAGTTTAAAGTAATAAAAACATTGTTATCCATCGTAACATAACATTCATCAATAATTACATAAACAAATGATTAAGTTAAAGTTTACCGCAAATCCATTGTTTCTATTAAACCTGGACGAATCAAAGGTGACAAACATATATTCTCTTTGTCGGGAGAATAATATGTTACAGTTCTGTCTCTCAAAATGCACTGGTTTGCTAGATTGCCAACATTAATAATTAAGTCGTGTGGGTGAAAGCTAGACATATATATAGGCCGCACCTAAATTCACAATTATAAACCCTAAGAATAATGGAAGACAAATATGTAATGTTTTATAGAAATGGAACTGAAATTTGTATTTCTGTATATTGTCTTTTACTTTAATGTTGTCACTATTAAGAGTTTTATAATATAAATATTGTGGCTTACAAGGTGCAGTAATATTATCATAAAGTAAGTATTAAAAGTAATAGTAAGATGGTAGTCCTATATTGAATTAATCCTTTGTATTATTGTTTGCACTTAAATACTCGTCATTATAAATTTGTAGGGCTCGCTTCAACCGCTAAAAAAAAAAAAAAAAAAAAAAACACACACACAGCAGTAACACTCTGCAATCAACAATATAATAATTTAATGTTATCACTGTAGTTACTTGACGGTAGCCATTATTTTCAAGGATAAATACACACAGTATCTAGAACATTTTATTGGACGCGTAATAACTTTTTGAGTCTCATTAACATTGCCATGTAGGCTGACACCTCAAAGGTTGTCAGCACTGATTATCATATGCTTCACAAACAGTAACTAGCTTTATTCTACTATGCCTACTTGTTGATTATTTCTTTAGTATGGGCAGAAATTTACTTGTAATTCAATAATACACTATATGTAACGTAGAACAAGTTATTTTATTCCCGTGTGTTAAGTTGGTAAGCCTGCGAAGGCTACAAGGTGTGGGATCAAGCTCCTTTAGTGTGTGTGTGTGTGTGTGTGTGTAAAGGGAACTGCGGTTCACATGACTCGAACTCTCGTTTACCAGAAATGTGCCTATATTCTGCAGAAGTGATTCTGTCTAATTCCGTTCCACAGAATATTCTTTTCCTATAAAAAATATGGATACTTGTGGTTCTCATAATTTTGTGTAATATTAATTATTGTTGAAACACATTTATTACTGATTATAGCAATTTCTTTAAATATGTCAAGTTTTATAGACACCCATCCCATCTGATGTCATTACAGTTCTGATATCGAACAATACTTATATATGAGAGTACTCTTATAATTATGATGGCCATGCTAAAATTCAATACATAGGTTTGTTATCGTGAACTCCATCTCCATTAGTCCCTTCGCCCAAAGTCAACCATAAATCATTAAGATAAAGAAAGACCCACAGCCACGGTTGATGGCGCCTCTCTTGCTCTTTCTCCCTCCACCAGCCCCTCCATACCCCCCCCCCCTTTCTTCTTAAACTCCTCCATAACTCGTCAGGTAGAAGCGACCCCATGATGAGTGTGCTCGTGTCTCCATCCCATCAGCTCGCGACTGTACCATTGTGGACAATAATCATCATCCACATTTGAGCTGACTCGTGTAAACGTTTGATAGCTTCGTTAGCTGAGAAATTTTCCAATATGGAGGTTAAATATCATATTCTAAATTACTACAAGCAGCTAATGACTCACTCTTCAAAATAATAACATCATACCAGAAATCATTAGTCATAAATTTGTTTGAGTTATCCATATGTGTATTGAAACTTATGTCCACAACTGTACAGTAACCGCTCATTATTCTCTGTTGGCATTCCATGTTGTTAATATATACTTGGCCACCAACCAAACACTGAGGGTTACAATGTGTGTTTGTGAGTAAAAAAAACAGGTTCATGGCGAGAACTGTCACAAGGTACAGTTGCGGACACATGAATTAGACCACAATAAACAGGCCCTTTGATAAGCTTAGGATAAAATGACTCGCCTCTACACACAACGACTCAATGATCCTACCTTATACTCAATGAGTGGCCTCATTTCAGGCGTGTTTGTTTCCTATGTCTACAACTGCACCTACATCCTCCCCACTCCAGCGGGACACACAACTCGACCCAACCATCATCATTATCATCCCATGTAGTGGTCTGGAACCCAGGAATGTAAATTAAATTTGATTGATTGATATTTGGGACTGTAACTGCGAGGTCATATAGCGCCTAAGGAAGAAATGTGATTGAGAGTTGGAACAGTATGCACAAAAGGTAAAAGATGAAAAATAAGGGACAGTTGGAGAAGTAAAAGCCCCTTTTAGTCGCATTTTACGTAGGCTCCTATGCCTACTCCAGGGGGAATATAGATCAAGAAATGTTAACATGGGAGTGGATGCTCGAGTTTTAGGCTGGAAGTTTGTCAACCTGTATTGTCTTTATCTTGGGCAGGACAATGCAGCCTCGCAGGACCAGACAAGGGCATGATTAGCTCGACGTGATTCTAGTATGTTAGTGAA
This sequence comes from Petrolisthes cinctipes, assembly GCA_033782935.1. Classification (NCBI taxonomy): domain Eukaryota; kingdom Metazoa; phylum Arthropoda; class Malacostraca; order Decapoda; family Porcellanidae; genus Petrolisthes; species Petrolisthes cinctipes. The sequence continues at coordinate 391,101 of JAWQEG010000803.1, read as the reverse complement.
TGGCTTGATACACTCACCCAAATTGATACACTCACACCAATGTATGGAGTTAAGCAATGGAGTGGATGAGGTGAGTTATTGCTGCCCTGGCTAAGGCATCAGTACGTTCATTTCTCAGAACACCTACATGTCCTGGGACTCAACACAACTGAATATTTTGGCCACGTCTTTTCAGCAGCACCACCCACTCTACGATCTTCATCACTAAGAGATGTCGGGGATAACAGGCAGAGATGGCTTGAAGATTGATTGATTGATTTTTGATGCAACTAAGCATTTGGCGGCGCAACAGCTAAGGTCATATACCGCCCAACATGTCCTCTAGATAATTAATAAAACATGAACACCTGAAAGGGATAGGCACCATGATTAAAAGACACACAAACTAAAAAGCATATTATTACTAAAAGAACTCGTCGACATAAAAAAAAAAAAAAAAAAAATCAAACCATCTAATAACCAAAAATATCATAAAATCATATTTTGTGGAGAAGGCCAGCCTCCTCCACATAGGAGAGGGTGTTCCGTCCCACACTACAAGCCTCCTCCCCGAGCACCTGGGAGAAACTGTGAGAACCGTCACCCTCCCGGTAGTCGGAGAGGTGCCTATGACGAAGGGCCCCAAGGCTGGGACACTCGACAATAAGATGACGTACTGTCAAAGGGACCAGACAATCATCACAGTAGGGAGGAGGAGCCATCTCCATTAAAAATCCATGAGTCCATAGTGTGTGGCCAAAGCGGAGACGGACAAGAGCTGTCTCCCACCGGCAGGACAGGCCACTGTAGCTCTACAAACCAAGGCGCTTGCAGATGTCGCGGAGCTTGTTAGCCCCGACAGCGTCCCATCTCTCCTGCCAGCAGGAACGAACGGTAGCATCTATGTAGGGTCGAAGGTCCACTGCAGGAACAGGATGATGCCTGGCAGGAGGCCGAGAATTGGAGACCGAAGCCTTAGCCAGGGCGTTAGCCCGCTTATTCCTATCAACACCCACATGGGCCGGGACCCAACAAAAAGTGATTTTGCAGCCACAACGAACCAGGAGGACAAGCTACTCAAGAATGGCCAACACCAGGGGATGGGAAGAGTTAAAATTGCACAAGGCCTGCAAGGCACTACAGGAATCGCTAAAAATAGTAAACGAAGGCTGAGGGAGGGTAAAAATCACTTGGAGGGCATATAACATGGCCGACACCTCAGCAGTAAATATTGACATGACAGAAGGGAGCCTGCCGCCACGGCAAAAGTCAGGAAGACATCTCCAAAGCCAACTCCAGCATCAGACTTTGACCCTTCAGTGACTTTGACTCCCTGTGAGTGAAGGCATGTTCTAAAAAGAGGGAATGAGCCACTGGAGGAGGAAGAGATTCCTTCTTGTCTGTAAAGCAGGAGCAGGGGAAAACTTCTGGAAGAAGCCATGGACCCACCCTGGAGACCCTCACAGGACAAATCTGGAAGTCATCAATGCTCATCTCCTCCATAGCCTTCCTGACCCGGAAGCCAAAGGGCCATGGTGTATGAGAATGTAAAAGGTAGTACTGAGACATGATATCAGATGACACCGCCAAGCAGGGAAGGGTGTCAGAAAGTCGATGTAATCGATGCCAACTACGAACCATCAAGGACTGGCGACGGAGATCAAGAGGTGGCTCATTAGCGTCCACCAGGAAACTGGGGATTGGGGACGACCTGAAGGCTCCGGTCGCCAGACGTACTCCAGCATGATGAACAGTGTCTTAAACTCCGAGACGGACATCGGTAGTAGAGAAGTACACCTCACACCCATAGTCGAGTTTTGACTTAATAAGAACATGGTATAGGCGGAGGAGGGTGGCCCGATCAGCCCCCCAGGACGTATGGCCCAGGACCCTCAACAGGTTAAGAGCCTTGTGGCAAGAGACCTCCAGTGTACGTAAGAGGGGAACCCAAGTCAAATGTTTGTCAAAAAGGAGACCCAAAAAGCAAGTCTCCTTGACACAACGTATCCGATGACCATACATGAATAAGTCTGGATCGGGGTGGATGCCTCGGATGTGGCAGAAGTGCATAGCCTTGGAAGGAGAAAATCGAAACCCATGAGAACCAGTCCAATGTGACACCCTGTTAAGGGCAAGCTGCATGTGCCGCTCTGCCACTGACATACAGGAAGCAGCAAACCAGACTGCTATGTCATCAACGTACATCGAGTTTGCTATAACGTCTGGAAGGAATGAAGCAATGGCATTAATTGCTACTGCAAACAATGTGACACTGAGGACGCTTCCCTGGGGGACGCCCTCCTCCTGTGCAACAGATGCTGAGTGGGTTGTACAAACCCTCACAGAAAAACTGCGACCACTAAGAAACTCCTTAAGAATGCGTGGAAGGCGATCCCGCAGGCCATATAAATGGAGTTGCTGGAGGATGCAATATTGCCATGTAGTGTCATACGCTTTTTCTAAATCAAAAAATACACAGACAAGTTGCAAAGGCAAAGGCCTCATATGCTGCAGCTTCCAACCTGACCAGAGCATCTGTAGTGGAACGGTGTTTATGAAAGCCAGACTGGGACGGAGACAGAAAATCACCCCGTTCCAAGAAGTATACCAGTCTGACATTCACCATCTTTTAAAATAGTTTACAGAGACAGGAGGTCAAGGCAATTGGTCTGTAATTGAGGGCAACACCAGAGTCCTTGCCCGGCTTGGGGAAAGGAAGGATGGTAGCAACCCTCCACCCAGAAGGGAAGACACTCTCCAGCCAGATTCTGTTATATAAAGCTAAAAGAAATGAGATCGCCTCCTCACCCAAGTGTCGCAACATTGCATATGGGATGTCGTCTGGCCCAGGAGAAGTGTCGCCATAGAGAGAGAGAGCAAAATGCAGGTCTCTCAGGGTGAATATATGGTTATAACTTTCATTCTTGTTCCCTGAGAAATCCAGGACAGTACGCTCCTTGGCTCTTAACTCATGCCTGACAGCCAGAGGTCGAGAGTCACGGCTGGAGACTCTTGCAAAATCCTTCGCCATGGTATTGGCCACTGTCAAACCATTCATGAACTAGGAGAAAACTTCCCCGCCATCTTACGGACTCTCCTGAACACTTGGGTGAGTGGAGTTTTAGTATTAATTGAAGACACATAGGCCTTCCAAGATGCACGTCGTGCCTCTTTTAAAACTCGTCTTTCCCGAGCCCTTGCCCGTCGGAAGTCCTCTAAAAGAGTTGGGTCCCCACGATTACGACGAAGACGAGAGAAAGAAGCGTGCTTCTCCCACACAGCAGTGGTGCAGACTGGTGACCACCATGGGACAGGATGTTTGGGAAAGTAGCCAGAAGTTTTTAGGATAGAGTTGAGAGCAGCAGAGTGGAGCATATCAGTAAATTATGTTACAGCCTCGTCAGAGCTACCAAAATCGGCTACAGAAGAGACCGAAGAATAACGTTAGCTCTAAAAAAACTGCCAGTCAGCCTTCTCTAATTTCCACCTAGGAAGACGTACCTGTTACTTTCTAAAAGTATAGGGAAATAGTCTCTGCCATATAAATCAGGCAACACTCTCCAAGTAAAATCCAACAGAGCACTGGGTGAGCAAAGGGAAATGTCAATGGCGGTAAAAGTCCCAGTAGGGCTATTAAAATGTATCACAACTCCCGTATTGAAAACCCCTAATCCCTCATCCTCAATAAAAGAAGCCAATAAGATATCCCTGGGGTTGACCGAACTGTCACCCCACAGAGGATGACGACCATTAAAATCACCCAATAAAATAAAGGGAGAGGGAAGGTCCCGTACAAGACGGTTGAGATCACCCCTCTCAACTGTAACACTGGGAGGAAGGAATAGACTGCCCACAGTGTACGGGCGGTCCATAAATACCTTAACTGCAACAGCCTGGAGCGGAGTGTCAAGCTCCAGGCCCGAGCATGGAATATCTCGACGAACTAGGATGGCAAAGCCACCATGATGACCCTGCCCTTTCAAATGAATTGGAATAAAATGCAGAGTATGCTGGAGGACTGGCAGGAATGTAGTCCCCAAGCATTGTCTCTTGGAGAGAAACACATGCAGGAGAGAAGCTATAGTCAACCACTAGGAAACTGGCGGTTTAGGTGGGGCCGAATCGGGGATTTCCCCCCAAGCAGTGCTGCCACATTTGGCTTTCCAACCCACATCACACTATCAAAAATCACACCAAAATGGCAACGTTTTCGTACAGTGGTGCACTGATTCTATAAATATAGCCTTTAAATGGTGAGAGCGAGGTCAGGAAATTAATGAGGTCAGTCAGATCACTTCTCCTTTAGACTCCACAATGGAAGGAAGAACACCCCCTGCTCACCGCCCACACCGGTTCCATAGTAGTGAGAAGGAAATTATTTTCTACGTAAATTCGTACTTTGCAGAAGAAAATGTTCACCACATACAAAATCCTATCAAGTCTTCCTTCTACACGCACACACACACAAGTCATAGCCCTTCACTACTTACACCTGCCATTAATCCTTACATTCAACGGAGTCCTGACCTCACCCTACCCGGCGCCCTCCCTCCCCTCCCCCCAACACACACACACACACACACACAAGGGAGGCAAAAGGAAGGGGTATGTACAAATTATGAATAAATGTACAAATAGTAAACAGACGTAAAAATAATAATAAAAAAATGGATAATAATTCAGAAGCACATCACTATGCAGAGGGACAAACAGACACATATAATACAGATGAAGAAAGAGTAAGCTAAGTGGGGGAGGGAGGGAGGAGATTCAGGTGAAGGACTGCTAATCTACTGCCCTGTGGGCCCTGGGTAATCCCATTCTGACAGACAAGATGTGGCAGAGCTGCTTGGGGCGGCTGCCCCACCTACAGCCGCCAGTTTCCTTGTGGTTGACTATAGAGAGAAGAACGCGCAGTTCCTCCCAAGAACCACGCAAGCCACGGCAATTCCACTGAAGGACCTTGAACGGTGTTACTTTAATACTGATTTTGGGGAAGCCTCACGGAGGTACTTCCCACTGCCACCTCGACCTGAGGGTTTACTCAAACAATAAGATTTGTGTAATCCTGGGCCACTAGAAGAAGAGCAAACTCGAGGAGTAGTACTTGGGGCAGTAATTGGGACCCGTTGACGAGTCCCTGAAGCATCTGATATGTTAGAAGAAGATGAAGGTATATGAGATGGGATATTCTTTGAAACAATTACATTGGTTTTGTCCTGTACATCAGTGGTATCACTGACACAGGCAGATACATCAACATCCATAATACAGGTGGTAGAATCACTCCGCTGCTCAAGCAGAAGAGAAAGTGAATCTTTTGAAGTCACAACATCCGTGGCATCCACATTAACTTCACGCCCCTCTGATGATCCCGAAAGAAGCTTGCGAGGAGGAACTTCTGTTGAATCAAGATATTCATCAGAACCACGAGAACGCTTCTGGTGAAATTGAGAGGAAACTATGGATGAGTCCACAGAGAGGGTTGCCTTACAAGGTGGAACATCTATAGAGTCAAGTGCTTCAGAGGAACTATGAAGGCGTCTCTGTGGCAGTTTAGGTGACTTAAGTTTCCTTTTGGGAGAGCGTGTGGCAGCGTGAACCTCTACCACATGGACACCTTTAGCTAAAGTCTGAGAATTGTCATCAGTTGAAGGGTCACCAGAATGAGTGTCTGATATAGTTTCCAAGACAGAGAAACTATTATGTAGAGTAACCTTAGAAACGTTCTCCCTAGAGCAAAAAGCAGCTGCCTCTTGAGAAGGTTGAGAGGGTACTGCAACCAATTTAGGGCGAAGGGAGGAGGCGTATGTCTTCACACAATCATCCTTCTGTCGCCTGAAGTTGAGTTGCCTTCTGGCACTACCTATGCTAATGAATTGAGTATTAGCCAAGTGGAGGATATCCTGCTCAAGTAGGTACATCTTACATTGGCGAGAACGCAAGGGGTGAGCATCTCTGCAGTAAAAGCAGTAACTCTCTGATCGACACTCAGAAGTAAGATGTGAGTCAAGAGCAGAACAATTACCAAAACGGGACCGGTTGTTGCAGTTCCTCCTCCCATGACCAAACTCATAACAACAGAAACACTGTAGGGGAAGCTCAACAAAAGGCTTCACCTCAAATGAGGTGGAGTTAATGTTAATGCGATCTGGGATATGCGAGCCATAGAAAGTGAGGATGATCATATTATTACTGCCTTTCATCTTCGGTACTCGTTGGACACTGTCTGGGCACATAGCGAGAATGTCCTCTTCTGAGAATTCATACAGGTCCTCATTATATATACGCCCCTTGCTATAATTAAATGTTCGATGTGGTTTAATAGATTCAAACATGCTATCAGTAGGACAGGGGAGATTGAGGAGCATCATGGTCTGTGTAAGATCTTTGGCTCTGATTAAAACGCCCTTACCATATTTCTTTATGTGGCCCATTGGTAATAATCCAATTTCTTTCTCCAGATACCGGGAAGCATGGATAAGGTTACCACATCCCTCCCTGTAGTAAGCCACAAACCAAAAGGGTGTAGGAACCCGACGTTCCTTTGGGACATGCTCTATAGAGTCATCAAATATATTAGGGCAGTAGTCATTGTCACTGTCAACTATATTGATGGACCGCGTCATCTGAACTTTACAATGAGTATCCCCCACCGTCAGAGAATCATTTGCCTCAAATGCTGCTTTGGCAGCAGCATTTGTATTGAAAGTAATATAGCACCGATTAGACCTACAATCACTGTCATATGTGATTCGGATTCGAAAGACTACTCCAAAACACTTAAAAATGGAGTGGATAGCGCCATAGGAAAGGGATGCAAGTACAGTTGAGCAAGTAGGAAGTGCAAGAAAAATATGAATGTACATTGCCACATCTTCACTACCACTCAAAGTTCAGACAATCACGTTCCACCTTACATTGGCTTTGAATTCTCAGTTATTCATTCATAAGTATACGAGGGATTACACTACAAAGAACTACCTTATGTTGATATATACAGCCAAATTTTTCTTGCACTTTCTACTTGCTCAACTGTACATTCGTTAACATTAACGTGTCCAAATCGCTAACAGGGTTCTTTGACACAACACCCGACCTGCTAGGTCTACTCTTATTTGCAGCTTTCTGCATATTACCACGACCAGAGAGTGACGTCTCGAGGGCCTGGTCAACCACCGCTCGAGGAAGAGATTGGGGCTTTTCTTTATCCATATATCATTGATTTGGTGTTTTTGGCCCCAGGAACCAAGAGCTACTACCTGCCGGGCAGATGAGGGGACCGAGCGCTGGTCGCTGTGGGCGGGGTACCTCTTCCCCCACGCGGCCACTCGTTTTAAAAAGAAGCCCCTATGGCTCGAAAGTTTGCCCACGACGGTGCTGAGACCCCCTTCCCCAACATCTTCCGGCCCAGACACCCAGCCATCCAACATAGGACGGCCCTTAGAGGGCAGTCCCTCCTGAGGGCAGCGCTGTTGGCACGTACTGGCAGCCTAATGCATGGGAACCATTTAGTCTGGTCTCTCACTGGTGACCTTACTAGCATGGGAAGCCCTCTCTCCCCGAAATCGGGGCAGAGCAGGGGCCGGAGCCCCCTCTAGTCTAGCTCGCCAGGTCTCAGAGACACAAAAGCCCCCCCACCACGTCAAGGCGATTCCCGTTGAGGGGGCTGTTGAATCAAGAGATTCATCAGAGCCACGAAAACGCTTCTGGTGAAATTGAGAGGAAACTATGGATGAGTCCACAATGACGGTTGCCTAGCAAGGAGGAACATAACTTAAGTTTCCTTTTTGGAGAGCATGTGGCAGCGTGAACCTCTACACATGGACACCTTTAGCTAAAGTCTGAGAATTGTCATCAGTTGAAAGGTCACCAGAATGAGTGTCTGATAAAGTTTCCAAGACAGAGAAGTTATTATATAGTGAAACCTTAGAAACGCTCTCACCAGAGCAAAAAGCAACTGCCTCCTGAGAGAGTTGAGATGGTGCTGCAACCGATTTAGGGCGAAGGGAGGAGGCGTATGTCGTCACACCACCATCCTTCTTTCACCTGAAGTTGAGTTGCTGTCTGGCATTACCAATACTAATGAATTGGGTGTTAGCCAAGTGGAGGATATCTTGCTCCAGGAGGTACATCTTACATTGGCGAGAACGTAAGGGGTGAGCATCCCTGTAGCAAAAGCAGTAACGCTCTGACCGACACTCAGAAGTAAGATGCGATTCAAGAGCAGAACAATTACCACACCTGGAAGGGTTGTTGCAGTTCCTCCTCCAATGACCAAACTCATAACAACAGAAACACTGCAAAGGACGCTCAACAAAAGGCTTCACCTCAAAAGAAGTGGGGTTAATACTCGTTGGACACTATCTGGGCATATAGCGAGAATATCATCTTCTGAGAATTCATACAGGTCCTCATTATAAATATGCCCCTTGCCATAATTTAATGTTTGATAAGGTTTGATAGATTCAAACATGCTATCAGAAGGACAGGGGAGATTTAGGAGCATCATGGCCTGTGTAAGATCTTTGGCTGTGATTAAAACGCCCTTACCATATTTCTTTATGTGGCCCATTGGTGATAATCCAATTTCTTTCTCTAGATACCAGGAAGAATGGATAAGGTTACCACGTCCCTCCCTGTAGTAAGCCACAAACCAAAAGGGTGTAGGAATCCGACGCTCCTTAGGGACATGCTCTACAGAGTCATCAAAGATATTAGTTCAGTAGTCATTGTCACTGTCAACTACATTTGTGGACCGCATCATCTGAACTTTGCAGGGAGTATATCCCACAATCAGATAATCTTTTGCTTCAAAAACTGCGTTGGCAGCTGCATTTGCAATGAAAGTAATCTAGCACCGATTAGACCTACTGTCACTGTCATAAGTGATTCGGATACGAAGAACCACTCAAAAACACTTAAGAATGGAGTGGATAGCGCCATAGGAAAGGGATGCAAGTACATTAGTTAACATTAACGTGTCCAAACAGCTAACAGGGTTCGTCAATACAACACCTGATCTGCTGGGTCTACTCCTATTTGCAGCCTTCTACATACCACCACGACCAGAGAGTGACGTCTTGAAGGCCTGGTCGATCACCGCTCAAGGAAGAGATTGGGGCTTTTCGTTATCCATATATCATTGATTTTGTTGTATTGGCTCCAGGAGCCAAGAGCTACTACCTACTGGGCAGATGAGGGGACCGAGCTCTGGTTGCCGTGGGTGGGGTACCTCTTCCACCACGGGGCCTCTCGATTTAAAAAGCAGCCCCAATGGCTCGAAAGTTTGCCCACGACGGTGCTGAGACCCCCTTCCTAAACATCTCCCGACCAGACACCCAACCATCCAACATGGTACGGCCACTAGAGGGCAGTCCCTCTGGAGGGTAGTACTGTTGGCCCATACTGGCAGCCTAATGCATGGGAACCATTTAGTCTGGTCTCCACTGGCGACCTTACTAGCGTGGGAAGCCCTCTCTCCCCGAAATTGGGGCAGATCAGGGGCCAGAGCCCCCTCTAGTCTAGGTCTCAGAGACACGCAAGCCCCTCCACCACGTCAAGGCGGTTCCCGTTTTGGGGGTGTTGTTGAAGGGAGTCACTGGCCACAGTGCCGATCTCCGACTTCCTGATAGTGGTCATGGTGGTGTTGAGGGCGAGTTGATCCCGTCTAAGTCGGAGAGAAGGTATGTTCCCTTCCACCTCCATCCTAGCTACACGTGTACACTTCAGAGCTCCCAAACACACACGTTAACATTTATTCTTGAACATATCCAATCTCCCTAACGTTGTATATACACCAGTAATAAGGATTTTCTGTCAGCTCCCCATGTGTTTCCTGATAGGTACTTAAGGACATCTAAATTTTTTCACAACGAACAAGCAAATTATTGACATGATGTGTAAAATTTTAATCTTTGGTCAAAATGGATTCCTAAAAATTTAACAGAATTGTGAAATGGTACCGATTGGCCATCTAATGTTATGTTAATTTGAGGTACTCTACGTTTACTAAAAATGACTCCAGTACACTTAGGAAAGGAAAACTTAAAGCCCCACTATAAGGCCCATTGGTGGACAGAATCAAGCGCTGCTTGAATCCGTCCTGCTGAAAACTGTGCATTACGTGACGAGTGCCACATTGCACAATCATCAGCATACAACGAGTATTTAAGATTCCTTGGGACTAGAGCTTATGACAGAATACCGTGTCACCATGTCATGTCATAGGCTTTATGAATTTTCAAGAACACCCCTACCATGAATTCTTTATTGGCAAATGCCTTTGAAATGCAATGCTCCAGTTTCATCAAGTGATCAACTGTGCTCCGGTGTCTCTGGAAGCCACACTGTCGAACATTAAAAAAACCTTCACTTCTAAAACAAAAAGTAGCCTATTATGTATCACTCTCTCCATGAATTTACAGAGGCAAGAAGTCAACGCAATAGGTCGAAATGAACTGGGATTCATAAGACGACCAGACTGTTTAGGTATTGGTATGACCCACACAAAGTGCCATGAGACTGGGAAGGTGTGAGATACCCAAATCTCATTAAACACTGCCAGCAATTTGACCAGGTTATCCTGGCCAAGATGACGGATCATACCGTACATAATAGAGTCAGGTCCAGGACTGGTGTCTTTACAATATCTTAGGGGAAGAAGAAGTTTGTCTATCATAATCTCCCGGTTGTATGGGTAGTCTACGTTTTCTGTGGCAAAGTCTATTCCTTGTAGTTCAGCCGTACGTTTGTGATGGAGAAAACGTTGGTCGTAGTTGGCTGAACTACTTACGTTTGAGAAACTCCTGGCAAGTACGTTTGCTACGATAACGGCATCGTCATAGGTGTTGTCCCCTATTTGATGTGTTGTTATAGGTTATATGGGCGTTTGTTATTTAATATCTTTATAGTGGACCAGACTTTTGTTAAAGGAGTGAAACGATTCACCGTGGACACAAACGACCACCAAGAGTCCCTTTTATCTCTATTAATTACTCTCCTTGCCTCAGCCCTCGCCCGTTTGTAAGCTATAAAGTTGTTCTGAGTGGGCTGTTTGTGTCAAAAAACCTGTATCTCCCATTGCGTCTCCTTAATGCCTCTCGGCAAACCGTTGACCACCAATGTGCTTCACATTTATTTCAAATTATAGAGGTTTTGGGAATAGCAGCCTCTGCTGCATGTATAATGTTTTGTGTTAAATTTCGCATCTTTTCATCTATGGTCTCTCCGGATATATCTAGGTCGACGATACTCCCGAAAAAAACCCGAATCTGCACTCTTAAAATTGAACTTTGGTACCAAAGGGGCCGAAACAGTATGCTGTGAATAAGAGAGACAGATGGGAAAGTTGTCACTACTAAGGGAGTTGGAATCAGGATGCCAAGAAATATCCTGATTTATATCCGGGGAGGCCAGAGACAAATCGATGGCCGAAAAGTTGCCAGAACGATCGTCAACCCTGGTGGCTTGACCATCGTTCAGGATGCAGAGGTTGGATTGTAGTATAATGTTTACCATCTGCCCTCCACGAGCATCAGTCCTTAAGCTTCCCCACGGACAATGATGGGCATTAAAATCGCCCAGTACCAATCTTTTACCAGGGAGATTACTAAATAAATTTTGTAATGAATCACTGTCAATGGGGCCGCGTGGCGGACAGTAAAGAGAGCAGATGGATATGTAGGTGTTGTGTAATTTCACTCTGCAAGCAACGGCTTCCAGAGTAGTGTTTAATGTTATTTGTGTCTGTGGATGTGATTTGTGTGTGTATATTGCTACTCCGTGTCTATCGTTTCTTCTGTATGCGTTGTAGTGTTTAAATTGTGGTGGGTCATAGTGATTCTTCAACCCTGTCTCCTGTAAACAGACGACGTCTGGCCTGTGTGTGTGTAATAATATTGATATGTTGTTCAATTTATTCCCAAGACTTCTACAATTCCACTGTAGTACAGAGAACATGGCAGTTTAAGAGTTACGGGGGTCGGCCTGAGGGCTTAATCATTTTGTGCAGCCCGCTACATGGTGAGTGGCTACCAGGGGAAATTTCCCGGTACTTGCGTCCGGAGACATCCATTGCTTCATCATGAATGGTGAGTCTCCCAGACTCCACCGAGGAAGAGCTATCCCTTCCCTCCCCCGATGAAATGAGAGTAGGGTGTGTGCAAGGAAGTGACTTGTTTGACTTCATTGTGGTGGATTTTACTTTATCATACTTGTCCGACTTCTTTTGTTTCTCTGACTGCAAAGAAGCTGCAGCCTGAGAATAGGAGTTGGTAGATGGGGTAATAGTTTTAGAGGGGATAATGATAGTAGGTGTAGAAAGAGAGTGATCGAACTGTTCACTAGGCTTTGACTCAGTCTGAGTACTAATAGTACACATCACGGGTCGAGATATCACCGCCGATGCATACGAGACATTGGGTGATGGAGTCGCTTGCGATCCCATCACCACCTTCCTCGCATCATAATAGGAGATACCCCGCACTGCCTTCACCGAGCAGAACTCCTTCTCCAGCTTCCACTTGGGACAATTCCTCGAGGAAGTGGAGTGAGTACCCTTACAATAAAAGCAGGAGAGCTCCACTGATGTGCACTTTTCCTCAGCATGGCCAGGCGTCGCGCACCTGCCACACACTGGAGAAGAAGCCTTGCAAGTTCGATTTCCATGTCCATAGATTTGACAGTTCAAGCATCTAAGAGGGTTGGAGATAACGGGTCTTACTTTAACATTTTCATAACCAATTTTGACAATTTCAGGAAGTGAAACTTTGCCAAAAGTCAAAATAACAGTTGGTCTTCTTTCTCATACCATCCTCTAAACGAGTTATAAATCTAGCATCAATGATATCTTGGTTCATTTCCTTAATTATTTCCGTCTCTTCCATCATCATTAAATCCCTACAGGTGATTACTCCCCTGCAGGAATTCATGGCTTGAGGAATCTTGGCTTCAACTTCATAATCGTGAAACTGACAACATTTCAGCAAACTTGCTACTTGTTTAGAATTGCACGATTTGACAAGGATGTCTCCAGATGCAAGTCTTTTAACCGATTCAACCTCACCAGCCCAGCTATCAATTACCTTTTAAACAATGAAGGGATTGAGGCCGGCTAGTGGGGCCGAACCAGTGGCATGGAACATAACAAACGAAGCATTTTTTACGTCTATGTCAAGGGGTGTTCGAGTCTCGTATCGTCCGTCGTTTCGTGGTGGTGGTCGGTCATGGCCGCCTCCTCCGCTATACGGAGGAGGGGTTGGGAGGGAATGCAACATAGTGACCAATTCCCCCAAGGGTGGGGGGAAGGGGGAAGAGGAAAAGAAAATACCAGAAAGGGATAATACCAGCCCTAATTAACTAATGTTTGAGATCAACCTCTCAACTCGCACTAAGGTGGTCCGACTGTGTTTAATCACACCCAGAGTTATCAGTGGGGGACTCCACCATAGGTAGAAGGCAAAGTTGATCTCAGTATAAAGATATAGACACCTACTATATCTTCTACCAGCTATGGAGGGAATGAATACTAGCTAAGCCTAGTGGTCACCAGAAGGGTGAAAAAAAAAAAACTACTGCCGGTGCGGCAGGCCCTGGCAGCTAGAGGAGAGAGCACAAAACATACATCTACTCTCTCCACGACCCAGTCTCAAATTCCAAAACATACATCTACTCTCTCCACGAACCAGTCTCAAAGTCCCCTCCTGACTGTGGGTGAGCCCGGCAGGGTATTTATACACTTTAAGTGAAGCCCGGTCTGTTTCAAGAACTTAAGAATGAGACCCCGACTTGTTTCAGAGACAGAGAGACCCGGCTTTTCGAACATGGCTTCGTTGAGTGCCAGTGTAGCGACAGAGGCTGGCAGGGTCGTACCAGTATGTATGTATGTACAGCTCCGGACAGATCAACGGTCCACACTTCTTCCACCAGCGATTTGGTTTGTGTCTCGTCGGATCTGGCAACAGTTGCCGGTGGAGGGAGGGGGGATGTTAGTGGGAGAGGAGGAGAGAAATGTGGGCGGAGCTATATAGGAGGGTAACGAATGATCAGGTAGAGAAGACATGAGTCAGGAGGAATGAATGAAGCATACACTGTGAACGGTATTGAATCACCAATAGTTTAAAGCAGGGTTCTTCAAACTTTTTCAGTCGTGACCCAGTTTTTACTATGACGTCATTCTCGCGAACCATACAGAAAGATCTTTTACAAATTACCAGAATTATCAACCTAAGAAAATACAAGGCCAGAAACTGAAACGCTATAATCATGATTAAAAGGCATTCTAACCAGAATTATAAGCACTGCCTCACCTACCCCTCCCTCTCTCTCTCTCACTCTCTCTCAAGAAGGCTAATATTTGTGCAATGATTTTGTTTTATTGATAATTAAATATATGAATATTCGATTATAAAAATATGTTAGGCGGATTCATTTATAAACTTCATATTTATTTTATTGTCACGAACATTGTTATTCTATTTTATTCATGTATTTATTTTTGTGAGCCTGCGACTCAGTTTGGAGGAATTCGGGACCCGTAGTTTGAAGAACACGGGTTTAAAGAAGTGCATACTGCATTAACACAGGTGGATATAGGAGAGAAGAAATGTGATAATTTGAGGCGAGGGTAAGGTGGAAGAGGGTAAGACAAATGAAGGTGATTAGTTGAAAAGTATTAACAAACAAATATAATTAGAATATCTGTTACATTATACCCTTTAAATAAAGGCACTGTCTTTTGTTCACCATCGTAGTGGGATAGACTACTGAATATATATTATCCTTTGGATATTAGACAGCTATCCCTGTATTCCTTTTATCCTTCGTGCTTGCCCCGTAGGGGGGTATTGCCTATAATGATGTGGGCAATACTTTAAGGGTTTGGGCCCCCCCCCCAACAAGAACCGCCTTGACGTGGTGGGGGGGCTTGCGTGTCTCCAAGACCTGACGAGCTAGACTAGAGGGGGCTCCGGCCCCCGCTCTGCCCCGATTTCGGGGAGAGAGGGCTTCCCATGCTGGTAAGGTCGCCAGTGAGAGACCAGACTAAATGGTTCCCATGCATTAGGCTGCCAGTACGGGCCAACAGCACTGCCCTCCGGAGGGACTGCCCTCTAGGGGCCGTCCTATGTTGGATGGTTGGGTGTCTGGGCCGGGAGATGTTGTGGAAGGGGGTCTCAGCACCATCGTGGGCAAACTTTCGAGCCATTGGGGCTGCTTTTTAAAACGAGTGGCCCCGTGGAGGAAGAGGTACCCAGCCCACGGCGACCAGCGCTCGGTCCCCTCATCTGCCCGGTAGGTAGTAGCTCTTGGCTCCTGGGGCCAAAAACACTAAACCAATGATATATGGATACAGAAAAGCCCCAATCTCTTCCTCGAGCGGTGGTCGACCAGGCCCTCGAGACGTCACTCTCTGGTCGTGGTAAGATGCAGAAAGCTGCAAATAAGAGTAGACCTAGCAGGTCGGGTGTTGTGTCGAAGAACCCTGTTAGCGATTTGGACACGTTAATGTTAACGAATGTACTTGCATCCTTTACGTATGGCGCTATCCAGTCCATTTTTAAGTGTTTTGGAGTAGTCCTACGAATCCGAATCACATATGACAGTGATTGTAGGTCTTATCGGTGCTATATTTCTTTCAATACAAATGCTGCTGCCAAAGCAGCATTTGAGTCAAAAGATTCTCTGACGGTGGGGGATATTCATTGTAAAGTGCAGATGATGCGGTCCACCCATGTAGTTGACAGTGACAATGATTACTGCCCTAATATATTTGATGACTCTGCAGAACATGTCCCAAAGGAACGTCGGGTTCCTACACCCTTTTGGTTTGTGGCTTACTACAGGGAGGGACGTGGTAACCTTATCCATGCTTCCCGGTATCTGGAGAAAGAAATTGGATTATTACCAATGGGCCACATAAAGAAATATGGTAAGGGAGTTTTAATCAGAGCCAAAGATCTTACACAGGCCATGATGCTCCTCAATCTCCCCTGTCCTTCTGATAGCATGTTTGAATCTATTAAACCACATCGAACATTTAATTATAGCAAGGGGCGTATATATAATGAGGACCTGTATGAATTCTCAGAAGAGGACATTCTCGCTATGTGCCCAGACAGTGTCCAACGAGTAATAAAGATGAAAGGCAGTAAAAATATGATCATCCTCACTTTCTATGGCTCGCATATCCCAGATCGCATTAACATTAACCCCACCTCATTTGAGGTGAAGCCTTTTGTTGAGCGTCCCCTACAGTGTTTCTGTTGTTATGAGTTTGGTCATGGGAAAAGGAACTGCAACAACCGTTCCCGGTGTGGTAATTGTTCTGCTCTTGACTCACATCTTACTTCTGAGTGTCGGTCAGAGAGTTACTGCTTTTACTGCAGAGATGCTCACCCCTTGCGTTCTCGCCAATGTAAGATGTACCTACTTGAGCAGGATATCCTCCACTTGGCTAATACTCAATTCATTAGCATAGGTAGTGCCAGACGGCAACTCAACTTCAGGCGACAGAAGGATGGTGGTGTGAAGACATACGCCTCCTCCCTTCGCCCTAAATTGGTTGCAGCACCCTCTCAACCCTCTCAAGAGGCAGCTGCTTTTTGCTCTAGGGAGAACGTTTCTAAAGTTACTCTACATAATAGTTTCTCTGTCTTGGAAACTTTATCAGACACTCATTCTGGTGACCCTTCAACTGATGACAATTCTCAGACTTTAGCTAAAGGTGTCCATGTGGTAGAGGTTCACGCTGCCACACGCTCTCCCAAAAGGAAACTTAAGTCACCTAAACTGCCACAGAGACGCCTTCGTGGTTCCTCTGAGACACTTGAATCTATAGATGTTCCACCTTGTGAGGCAACCATCTCTGTGGACTCATTCATAGTTTCCTCTCAATTTCACCAGAAGCGTTCTCGTGGCTCTGATGAATCTCTTGATTCAACAGAAGTTCCTCCTTGCAAGCTTCCTTCGGGATCATCAGAGAGGCGTGAAGTTAATGTGGATGCCACGGATGTTGTGACTTCAAAATATTCACTTTCTCTTCCGCTTGAGCAGCGGAGTGATTCTACCACCTGTATTATGGATGTTGATGTATCTGCCTGTGTCAGTGATATCACTGTTGTACAGGACAAACCCAATGTAATTGTTTCAAAGAATATCCCATCTCATATACCTTCATCTTCTTCTAACATATCAGATGCTTCAGGGACTCGTCTATGGGTTCCAATTACTGCCCCAAGTACTACTCCTCGGGTTCGCTCTTCTTCTAGTGGCCCAGGATTACACAAATCTTATTGTTTGAGTAAATCCTCAGGTCGAGGTGGTAGTGGGAAGTACCTCCGTGAGGCTTCCCAAAAATCAGTACTAAAGTAACACCGTTCAAGGTCCTTCAGTGGAATTGCCGTGGCTTACGTGCTTCTTGGGAGGAACTGCGCGTTCTTCTCTCTAGCTTCTCTCCTGCATGTGTTTCTCTCCAAGAGACAATGCTTGGGGACTACATTACTGCCAGTCCTCCAGCATACTCAGCATTTTATTCCAATTCATTTGAAGGGCAGGGTCATCATGGTGGCTCTGCCATCCTAGTTCGCTGAGATATTCCATGCACGAGCCTGGAGCTTGACACTCCGCTCCAGGCTGTTGCAGTTAAGGTTTTTATGGACCGCCCGTACACACTGTGCAGTCTATACCTTCCTGTAACAAACCCAAAGTTCTGATAGGGTACAATAGTATGAATTCCCTTAAGGATGGCCCCGAAAGAGTCTAGAGGGGAACTTAGAGTTGTACATAAAGACTGAATATGAATTAGAGATTCAGTGATGTGAAACGGTGTTCCGTTTATTAAGTTTCCTCATTTAAGGTGCATTGTTATTCTCCCCTTATATAGTTTAGGCCCTAAATTATAGGAAAGAATTGAAAAGACTTCAAAGATTTTAAACAATTAAATTCAGACAACACATATGATTAATATTATATTACCACTGCCACCACCAAGAAAGTTTACTATACACTATAACACAAAACGAATTACTGGTAGGTTCATAAAAAACATACAAACATTAAAGAAACAAAATAAATACAAAAAAAGAAACAATAAAATTAAAAGTTAAATATTTGTATATTCACGATATCCTTTTTCCCATGCTAAGATGTGGGAAGATAGTAGTAATGATCGGTCACCACACAGTGAGAGAGAGTAGATTCCTGGGGAAACCGACACTTGGATGGACTTAGTTGATACTGACTCTCTTGGCTTCTCCTCAGCCAGACATTACCTCGGTACACAAATATATCTGGAGTGGTAACTCCCAAGAAACTACTCTCCCTCTGTCGACTGTAGGAGGAATTTGGGTTTCGAAACACTTTGGGGGAAGGTAGTAGAGGTCACGGGTTCGAATAACCTTCCCCTTGTTGACCTCGAGATGGAACTGCTGGGGTCGAGACCACGAGTCCGTAACACCTCCTTCCTTAAGACCTCGAAAGGGGACTGAAGAGGTTAAGATGATTGTTGTATGGTCTCGGCTGAAGGAGGTAGGTCTCGAGACAAGTCGTCTGCCATGCGGTTGTCCACACCTCGAATGTGTTTAATATTGAGGTGGTATTCTTGGAGCTTCAGTGCCCACCGCAGGAGTCGTTGGTTGGTGTTTTTCATCTTTTGAAGGAAGGTTAGAGGGTTATGGTCGGTGTGCACTATGACTGGTGGATCATGCTGTGGTAGATAGCACTCAAAAATCTTGACGGCCGATACCAACGCCAACAACTCTTTTTCTATGGTGGAGTAGTTGCGTTGGTGCTTATTCAGTTTGCCCGAGTAGTAGGAGACAAGATGTAGGATGCCAGTCTCCTTGTCTGGCTGTAGAAGTATGGCTCCCACTACAACCCCTTCAACTTGTTAAAGGCTTCAGTAAAGGTGGGAGTTCAGATGATTTTTTTCTTTGAACTGGTGAGGTCTGTGAGGGGCGCTGATACTGCTGCGAAGTTGGGGCAGAAGCGACGGTAGAACCCACACATCCCGAGGAACCGCATTAACGACTTGCTGTCCCCTGGCTTCGGAAAGGTAGAGATTGCTTCCACGTTAGCATCCTTTGGACGGGCCACTCCTTGACCCACCACATGGCCCAGGTAGGTCACGGTTCCTCGACCGAAGCAGGACTTGGCAAGGTTGATTGTGAAGCCTGTAGCTGCCAGACGCTTCAACAGCTCCTCCAGCCTGGATAGATGATCATCCCACAAATCTGAAGTTACCACGATGTCATCTAAATATGTTTGTACACCACATAAATTCTGAACTGTACATGACATGGCCCTCTGAAAGGTAGCTGGAGCATTCATCATACCAAAAGGCATAACTAGATATTGAAACAGTCCAAACGGGGTGATGAAAGCCGAGATGGTTTTGGCTCTATCTGTCATCCCAATTTGATAGTACCCCTTTTGCAAGTCGATGGTTGTTACTAGTTTAGCAGCCCCGACTGTGTCTATTAGATCATCTATCCTTGGTAAGGGAAAGGCATCAGGGACTGTCACAGAATTGACTTTTCTGTAGTCAGTACATAGTCTAGTACTACCATCAGGTTTTGGGACTAATAGAGAGGGTGATGCCCAAGGGGAATGGCTAGGTTCTATAAGTGAATTCTCCAACATATAGTCAATTTCCTTTCTCATGATTGCTTGCTTTTGAGGGTTGAGTCTGTACAAGGATTGTTTAATAGGGAATATGTCTGTTGACCTTAGGACTACATCATGAACGTGAGTGTTACAAAATCCAGGAACATCTGAGGTGACTAATGAATATTTCCCAAATAACATCTTAAGATCCTCTCTCTGGGATGGAGATAAGTCAGCTAGATATTGATCTAATTTCCCCAAAATGTCACTGTTCTTTGGGTTCCCAGAAGGGGAAGGAAAATCTACAACCTCGGTCTCCCCACAGAGTTCTCTATTTTGTGACACCGCCGGTTCTGGTATTGCTAAAACTGGTACCTTACATGTAACTAGTACTGGGGTATTCTCCTCTAGGGGTCTTTCTACGTATGCCTTCATCTGGTTTATGTGAACAAGGCATTTGTCCTTCCTTCTGTCAGGTGTGTGGACCACATAATTTAAACTAGTTAATTTCTCAGAAACAATGTAGGGTCCACTATACTTACTCTTTAAAGCATGACCAGGAATAGGCAAGAAATGAAGAACTTTGTCTCCAGGATTAAAAGTGCGACTTTCAGACTTCACATCATAGCGGGATTTCATTTTCTTTTGGCTCTTCTCAAGATTAGCTAGGGCGAGTTCTCTTACCTTGGACAAAGTTAGTTTTAAGGTATTGACATATTCTGTAACTGTACGGGAAGAATGATCTGATACTTCGTTGAACCATGAATCTTTTAAAACCTTTAGTGGTCCTCTGATTTGACGTCCATATAGTAACTCAAATGGAGAGTACCCTAGTGACTCCTGAGGACACTCTCTAATGGCAAACAATAGCCAATCTATATTGGTATCCCACTCTTTTTCAGTCTGGAAGCAGAACTTCTTAATCATGGATCTCAAAGTTTGATGATGGCGTTCTAGACAACCCTGGGTCTGAGGTCTGTAAGCTGTTGATACCTTCTTATTCACTTCCAGCTCTACCATGACAGACTTCATTAAATTACTAGTGAAGTTTGACCCTTGGTCACTCTGGATTTCCTGAGGAATACCAACCTTTGTAAAAAGATGTAATAAATGTGACACAATATTCTTAGCCTTGATGTTGCGTAAAGGGAAAGCCTCGGGATACCTAGTAGCTGCACACATCACCGTGAGCAGATACTGGTTCCCCTTCGTTGTCTTTGGTAGTGGTCCCACACAATCAATTACTATTTTCTCAAATGGCTCGGAGGTGACAGGGATAGGAGCAAGAGGCGCGTTAGGGACAGTTTCGTTAGGTTTCCCTACCAGTTGACAAGTATGACATGATTTCACAAACTGGTTGACGTCTCGCTTTATATTAGGCCAAAATAAATGATTAAAAAGTTTTCGGTAGGTATTTCTCTGACCCAGATGACCAGAAATCCCTTCATGAGCTAATTCCATTACAGATGAACGGATGGATGAAGGAATGATTACTTTGGTTATCGTAGACCAGGTGGCTGAATTAGGCCTATCCAAAGGGTGGTAACTACGCATGAGTACCCCTTTATTATAGAAAACATTAGGATTCTTACCATTTATAGGCTTGTCATCTGCAATGTGCCTTAGCTTGGCCAGAGAGGGATCTTCCTCCTGAGCCCTTATATGGTTTTCCCTATTCATGACCTGGGAGAACAAGGTGTCCCGATGTGAGAGTGAAGGAGAGTCAACGGCCACTGAAACAGTCTTTGAACGTGTAACCACACAAACAGGAAAAAGGTGTGGTTTCTCTTGGTCTAATTTTGCCGCGGGACTCTCATTCACAGGCTTTTCCCTCACTACCACATCAGGAATCATTCCATGCCCAGCCAAGTCATTTCCTAAAAGGAAGGTTACCCCAGGGATTGGAAGATCCGTCTCTAGGACAGCTACTCTAACTGGGCCCTGCATCAGCTCACTCTGTACATGGATGTCGGCCATACCTGCTGTAGGAGTACAATTGAGTGACTTAAGAATAATTATCTCCCCAGTGTAGTGGTTCTCTACTGAAGGCAAGGCCTTCTTACACAATAGGCTTTGAGCTGACCCAGTGTCTCTTAGTATGGTAACAGGATATGTTTGTGTGTTGCCAGGAAGTGAAACTGTTCCAGTCACTTTGAAAGCAGAGAATGGATCAGAAGTGAGGGAGTTTGTCTGGATACAGGTTACAGGTTTCTCTGATTGTGTTAGTTTTTGCACAGTGGCAAGGGTAAGTTTGTATGTAGAGGATGTTTTACACTTTGGATGGGTACAGTGCAAGATGTTATGTCCTGGTTGTTTACAATATGAACAAAATTCTTCACTTTTATCCTGTTTATAATTAGGTTTCTTAGAGTTAATAGCTGGAGGTGTGACCACAGACACAGGGTTATAGCTAGAGGAGAATTTCACATAAGGGTTTTTTGGTTTATCACGGTTTGGTAAACTTCTATGAATTAGAGCATAGCTGTCAGCTAACTGGGCTGTCTTAATGAGGTCAGCCCCTCCCTTCTCTTCTATATACAACAAAATATTGAGTGGCAATCTACGCTTCCATTCCTCAAGAACTATAAGATTTACTAGGTCAGAGAAGGTAGAGATATTAGTAGCTGACAGCCATTTCTTTAGCATCCTTAGTTTGTCCATGGCAAACTCTAAAAATGTGTGTTTGTCTGGTTTAACATAGTTTCTGAAGGTCCTACGATACTGATCAGGAGTGATTTCGTAGGCATCAAGAATAGCTTGTTTCACAAAGTCATAGTCATCTGTATCCTCAAGGTGATTGAAAGTTTTCTGGGCTTTCCCTACTAGTTTGGGCTGTAAGAGCCAGGGCCATTCCTCTTTCGGCCATTTTAGGTGATTTGCTGTTCTTTCAAACGTGGCAAAAGATCTCTCTGGATCGCTTTCTTCAAATATAGGAACTAAAGTGATGTTTTTAGAAAAATTGAATGATTTCTCTCTCTGTAACCTCAATTCTTCCACTTTGAGCTGAGTGGATTCTTCTAATTGTTGAATTTTAGCAATTTCTATCTGTCTGTCTCTCCCCTTTTCTTCTAACTCCAGTCTTTTTAATTCGCGATCCCCTTCTAACGCCAGTCTTTTAAATTCGCGATCTCTTTCTCTCTCCTTAAGTTCTAACTGAAGCTTCTCTCGCTCAAATTCTAGCCTAGCTTCCGACCAAGGTTCGGGACATGGGTTTTTCTCCTGATATTGAGGGACATCCTCGGAGATTTGGGAGTCACTCCCATGACAGCTTAAGGGAGTACACACAGCTACAGCTTCCTCAGGCAAAAGGTTCCTATTAGTTAGTTGCTGTATTACAAGATTTTTTAACATCTCCTTAGTTTGTGAACTCTCGTAAGTTATATCAAAATAGTAAGCCACAAACTTCCAATCATCTTTGGAGATGATTCGACCTTGAAGATTTTGTAAAGGTTGTTCTGAACAAAACTGTTTTGCATCAAATCTGATAAACATGGTTATGGTTAGTGAAAGGTTGGACGGGAAGATTACCGCTATGTTTACAAGCACAGCGGAGATATGAGTAGTCTTTACTTTATAGACTATGAGTAATATGATTGATATACACTGGCTATATAGTCGGATGGAGCAGAAATTAATGCTAACCCCACCTTACCATCAACAAATGCATAACAATGACCAGGGAGAACCCTAGTAGAGACGTGTTACATATGAACCAGGCTTTGATACCAACATCTCCCGTAAAAATAATTAGTATAAGTGAATGATGACAGACATGATCCTGACCCAATGTGAACACGTGAAACACAACTCCGATACTCTATACTAAAGGAAGAAGGTTTGATATGTGTGCACAAGAAGACCCCACTTCTAGTAAATAGTATGATGGATGTTGCGTGTTTGGTCTAATATGGTTTAATTTCCCATAAAAGACAATATATGAGGGGCATTCCTACTCTGAAGATTAATATCTGATGAGGTGACTCAGGTGGATGCCTGATGTGCGAATTGTGCCAATTTCGTCACAAAAGAGGATTATCAAATGATATGAAGATAGCTTGATACTCAATGCCCACCACTGTCTGCCTAGTGTTAATGAGCATGGATGAGTATGAGACGAGTGACTAAGTCCATCCGGTAAACCACTCACTTCCCAAATCCGAACAATGTATTACTACCCTAGTTTACACAAACCACATAAAAGTATGGAATGTAAATTTAAGTATGAAGAGCAAAACTACATTAGATAAAGATATCGTGATTTTTTAATTTAGATAATTACTTATATGAAATTCACTATAATTCAAGGCCCAAGTTGATCAAAAGAGAGAAATACAATACACCACCAAGTTCTAAAAGCTCCCGGACAGGCCCCCACATGTAACAAACCCCTAAGTTCTGATAGGGTACAATAGTATGAATTCCCTTAAGGATGGCCCCGAAAGAGTCTAGAGGGGAACTTAGAGTTGTACATAAAGACTGAATATGAATTAGAGATTCAGTGATGTGAAACGGTGTTCCGTTTATTAAGTTTCCTCATTTAAGGTGCATTGTTATTCTCCCCTTATATAGTTTAGGCCCTAAATTATAGGAAAGAATTGAAAAGACTTCAAAGATTTTAAACAATTAAATTCAGACAACACATATGATTAATATTATATTACCACTGCCACCACCAAGAAAGTTTACTATACACTATAACACAAAACGAAAAACATACAAACATTAAAGAAACAAAATAAATACAAAAAAAGAAACAATAAAATTAAAAGTTAAATATTTGTATATTCACGATATCCTTTTTCCCATGCTAAGATGTGGGAAGATAGTAGTAATGGTCAGTCACCACATAGTGAGAGAGTAGATTCCTGGGGAAACCGACACTTGAATGGACTTAGTTGATACTGACTCTCTTGGCTTCTCCTCAGCCAGACATTACCTCGGTACACAAATATAACCGGAGTGGTAACTCCCAAGAAACTACTCTCCCTCTGTCGACTGTAGGTGGAATTTGGGTTTCGAAACACTTTGGGGGAAGGTAGTAGAGGTCAAGAGTTCGAATAACCTTCCCCTTGTTGACCTCGAGATGGAACTGCTGGGGTCGAGACCACGAGTCCGGAACACTTCCTCCCAGTGTTACAGTTGAGAGGGGTGATCTAAACCATCTTATACGGGACATTCCATCTCCCTTTAATTTATTGGGTTATTTTAATGGTCGTCATCCTCTGTGGGGTGACAGTTCGGTCAACCCTAGGGGTGTTTTATTGGCTTCTTTTATTGAGGATGAGGGATTAGGGGTTTTAAATACGGGAGATGTGACACATTTTAATAGCCCTACTGGGACTTTTACCGCCATTGACATTTCCCTTTGCTCACCCAGTGCTTTGTTGGATTTTACTTGGAGAGTGTTGCCTGACTTATATGGCAGTGACCATTTCCCTATACTTTTAGAAGGTAACAGGTACAAACCACAGTCTCGTCTTCCTAGGTGGAAATTAGAGAAGGCTGAATGGCAGTTTTTTAGAGAGCTAACTTCATCGGTCTCTTCTGTAGCCGATTTCGGTAGCTCTGACGAAGCTGTAACATATTTCACTGATATGCTCCACTCTGCTGCTCTCAACTCTATCCCTAGAACTTCTGGCTACTTTCCCAAACGTCCTGTCCATTGGTGGTCACCAGTCTGCACCACTGCTGTGCGGGAGAAGCGCGCTGCTTTCTCTCGCCTTCGTCGCAATCGTGGGGACCCAACTCTTTTAGAGGACTTCCGACGGGCAAGGGCTCAGGCTAGACGAGTTTTAAAAGAGGCCCAACGTGCATCTTGGAAGGCCTATGTGTCTTCAATTAATACTAAAACTCCACTCACCCAAGTGTTCAGGAGAGTCAGTAAAAGATAGCGGGGAAGTTTTCTCCTAGTTCTCCACCTGTACTTAAGGTCAATGGAATTAAGATCATGGATGGTTTGACAGTGGCCAATACCATGGTGGAGGCTTTTGCAAGGTCTCCTGCCGTGACTCTCGACCTCTGGCTGTCAGGCATGAGTTAAGAGCCAAGGAGCGTACTGTCCTGGATTTCTCAGGGAACGAGAATGAAAGTTATAACCGTATATTTATCCTGAGAGACCTGCATTCTGCTCTCTCTCTCTGCGGCGACACTTCTCCTGGGCCAGACAACATCCCATATGCAATGTTACGACACTTGGGTGAGGAGGCGATCTCATTTCTTTTAGCTTTATATAACAGAATCTGGCTGGAGGGTGTCTTCCCTTCTGGGTGGAGGGTTGCTACCATCCTTCCTTTTCTCAAGCCGGGCAAGGACTCTGGTGTTGCCCTCAATTATCGACCAGTTGCCTTGACCTCCTGTCTCTGTAAACTATTTGAAAAGATGGTGAATGTCAGACTGGTATACTTCTTGGAACGGGGTGATTTTCTGTCTCCGTCCCAGTCTGGCTTTCGTAAATACCGTTCCACTACAGATGCTCTGGTCAGGTTGGAAGCTGCTGCATGTGAGGCCTTTGCACGACATCAACACCTTGTCTGTGTATTCTTTGATTTAGAGAAAGCCTATGACACTACATGGCAATATGGCGTCCTGCAGCAACTCCATTTATATGGCCAGCGGGGTCGCCTTCCACGCTTTCTTAAGGAGTTTCTCAGTGGTCGCAGTTTTTCTGTGAGGGTTGGTACAACCCACTCAGCATCTGTTGCACAGGAGGAGGGCGTCCCCCAGGGAAGCGTCCTCAGTGTCACATTGTTTGCAGTAGCAATTAATGCCATTGTCTCATCCCTTCCAGACGGTATAGCTAACTCGATGTACGTTGACGACCTAGCAGTCTGGTTTGCTGCTTCCCGTATGTCAGTGGCGGAGCGGCGCATGCAGCTTGCCCTTGACAGGGTGTCACATTGGACTGGTTCTCATGGGTTTCGATTTTCTCCTTCCAAGACAGTTGCTATGCACTTCTGCTGCATCCGAGGCTTTCACCCGGATCCGGACTTATTCATGTATGGTCATCGGATACGATGTGTTGAGGAGACTCGCTTTTTGGGTCTCATTTTTGACAAACGTTTGACTTGGGTTCCCCACTTACGTACACTTAAGGTCTCTTGCCTCAGGGCTCTTAACCTGTTGAGGGTCCTGAGCCATACATCCTGGGGGACTGATCGGGCCACCCTCCTCCGCCTATACCAGGTTCTTATTAGGTCAAAACTCGACTATGGGTGTGAGGTGTACTCTTCTGCCACCGATGCTCGTCTCAGAGTTTTAAACCCTGTTCATCAAGCTGGAGTACGTCTGGTGACCGGAGCCTTCAGGTCGTCCCCAATCCCCAGTCTCCTGGTGGACGCTAATGAGCCACCTCTTGATCTCCGTCGCCAGTCCTTGATGGTTCGTTGTTGGCATCGATTACATCGACTTCCTGACTCCCCACCTTGCTTGGCGGTGTCATCTGATATCATGTCTCA
Organism: Petrolisthes cinctipes; assembly: GCA_033782935.1. Taxonomy (NCBI): domain Eukaryota; kingdom Metazoa; phylum Arthropoda; class Malacostraca; order Decapoda; family Porcellanidae; genus Petrolisthes; species Petrolisthes cinctipes. The sequence continues at coordinate 364,066 of JAWQEG010000803.1, read as the reverse complement.
GTACTACCTTTTACATTCTCGTGCACCATGGCCCTTTGGCTTCCGGGTCAGGAAGGCTATGGAGGAGATGGGCATTGATGACTTCCAGATTTGTCCTGTGAGGGTCCCCAGGGTGGCTCCATGGCTTCTTCCAGAAGTTTTCCCCTGCACCTGCTTTACAGACAAGAAGGAATCTCTTCCTCCTCCAGTTGCTCGTTCCCTCTTTTTAGAACATGCCTTCACTCACAGGGAATCCCTCCCTGTGTACACTGATGGGTCAAAGTCTGATGCTAGAGTTGGCTTTGGAGTTGTCTTTCCTGACTTTTGCCGTGGAGGCAGGCTCCCTTCTGTCATGTCCATTTTTACTGCTGAGCTCTCGGCCATTTTATATGCCCTCCAAGTGATTTTTACTCTCCCTCAGCCTTTGTTTACTATTTTTAGCGATTCCTGTAGTGCCTTGCAGGCCTTGTGCAATTTTAACTCTTCCCATCCCCTGGTGTTGGCCATTCTTGAGTGGCTTGTCCTCCTGGGTCGTCGTGGCCACAAAGTCACTTTTTGTTGGGTCCCGGCCCATGTGGGTGTTGATGGGAATGAGCGGGCTGACGCCCTGGCTAAGGCTCTGGTCTCTAATTCACGGCCTCCTGCCAGGCGTCATCCTGTTCCTGCAGTGGACCTTCGACCCTACATAGATGCTACCGTTCGTTCCTGCTGGCAGGACAGATGGGACGCCGTCGGGGCTAAGAAGCTCCGCGACATCCGCCAGCGCCTTGGTTTGTGGAGCTACAGTGGCCTGTTCCGCCAGTGGGAGACGGCTCTGGTCCGTCTCTGCATTGGCCACACATTATTGACTCATGGCTTTTTAATGGAGTGGGCTCACCCTCCCTACTGTGATGATTGTCTGATCCCTTTGACAGTACGGCATCTTATTGTCGAGTGTCCCAGCCTTGAAGACCTTCGTCGTAGGCACCTCTCCGAGTACTGGAAGGGTGACGGTTCTTACAGTCTCTCCCAGGTGCTCGGGGATGGAGGCTTGTAGTGTGGGAGGGAACACCCTCTCCTATGTGGAGGAGGCTGGCCTTCTCCACAAATTGTTAATTTTATTGTATTTATGGCTATTAATTTTTAGGTAGTTAAAGTTTAATGTTTCTTTCGTTAATATTTCAATTCTTTTATATATCTAACTTAAGTAGGTTATTTCATTAATATATGATTTTTTGGAAGACGTGGGTTTTATTCATGCTGCTTCTCCCTTTCGAGGTAGTGAAAATTATTTAATCTTTGTACATATTTTATTAATGATGTAGATGACCATTTTATGTTGGGCGGTATATGACCATTGTTGTTGCGCCGCCAGATGCCTAATGTCATCAATAAATAAATTAAATCAAATTAAGGGTTTGGGTGCCCCTTTGGCCCAAGCCACTAGCTTTCATTTCTTCAACTGTCCCTCCTTTCTTCCTAGTTCCTTCTTGCTTGCTCTCTCACCTCTCTATCACAGTTTTCTGGTGCTATATGACCTCGCTGTTGCGCCACCTAATATCAATCAAATCCCTCGAGCTTGTAGTCCACCCTATTTATCACCTTCTCCAAAACCCAGCTGTTTTTTTTTCCGTCATAAAACGGTTTAATTGTCTAACTTTTTTAATGATCATATTTGGCAACAAATTCATTAATTTATTTACCAGGATTTTTTCTTCTAAATATGCATTTCCTTAATAATAATCGGTGTTAAACGTAAATAGGCGCCGCTATATGGCGTTTTCAATAAACTTGGTCTAATTTTATGCATAGGCTATTTATATTAGAGTATCTTTCAAGTAACTGGCAACCTTACACATCCTCCCTACTGTCTTATCCCTCTCTCGCTTGCCCTTCTCTCCTCTCTTACCGTTTATCTTTTCTTTCTCATATTTTTAACTTTCTCATTCATTCTTAAAAAGTTTTAAAAGACATAGGCCCTTCTCCCTTATCACTTACAGTATAGTCCAATTATATGATTCGAAAAACTGCGGCTGAGATTATGTTGTTGATCGCATTTTGGTTCTCGATATGTAGTTGTTGATTGATTGATTGATTGATATTAGGCGCTGCAACAGTGATGTCATATAGCGCCAGAAAACGGTGATAGAGAGGTGAGACAGCAAGCAGGAAGGAAATAGAAAGAAAAGTGGGACAGTTGAAGAACTAAAAGCTAGTGGCTGGTGCCGAAAGGGCGCCCAAACCCTTAAAGTATTGCCCACATCATTACAGGCAATACCCCCCTACGGGGCAAGCACGAGGGATAAAAGGAATACAGGGATAGCTGTCTAATATCCAAAGGATAATATATATTCAGTAGTCTATCCCACTACGATGGTGAACAAAACTTCAAGTATTTTACGATTTGCTCTTTCTGTGAGACCGTTGCTGGCTGGATGATATGCTGTAATAAAAGTTTGCTTTATATGATATTGATCACATATGTTTCGTAACAAATTATTAGTAAATTCTTTACCATTGTCTGTTAGTAATACCTTAGGAGTGGTGTACTGGCAAAGTGAATTTGTTACAAGTTTGTGTGCAACCTCTTCTGCTGTTTTTGTCTGCAAAGGAGTAATGACCACATAACGTGAGAAATGGTCTACACATACAAGGCAATATTTGGAGCCTTGATGACTCATTGGTAAGCTTAGTATATCTATACCAACAACATCCCATCGTTGTTCAGGTATTGGGTAATTTAAAATAGGGGCTGGGCCCATTGTATTACCTTTATGAGCATGGCATGATTCACAATTCTTCATATCTTTCTCCACGTCTGCACGGAGAGTGAACCAATAATATTTTTGTCTAGTTTCCGCTATACAGCGATCTCTTCTCGGATGTCCGGCTTGTGGATGATTATGCATAAGTGTTAGTACAGTCTTAGTTAATGTATCAGGGACTACCACTTGTGAAGAAATGTTAGTTTGTTTCTCAAGCTTCCTGAACAAAGTGTCATATATTACCTCAAACTGTGTTAGTGGGATTGGTAACTCTGGTAGGTTAGACTCGTCACCTGAAACCAAACCATAAATGACCCGTGACCAAAATTTGTCTTTCTTTTGTTCAGTCTTAACAAGTTCCACATTGAAGTCTACATCACTATAAGTGGGAATAACAGCAGCAGCTGATACATTGCGAGATAAAGCATCTGCAACTCTATTGAAACGCCCAGGAAGATATTTAATTGTAGGTTGAAATTCTGAGATTGTTAAGTACCATCTGGCTAACTGACCTGTCAAATTTTTACCATGGAAGAGACCACACACAGGATGATGATCTGTATATATGGTGATAGGATACCCCAGAATTATTTCCCTGAAGGTCTTTAAGGCCCAAACTACCGACATAGCCTCTAGGTTTCTTCTCTCCATCGTTCACAACACGACTGGCATATGCACAAACCTTACAACGACCCTCAGTGGAATGTTGCATAAGCACTGCACCTAGACCATCCTGTGATGCGTCAGTACAGAGAGAAAATGGGAGGTTATAGTTTGGATAACTTAAAATTGGAGCAGTTGTGAGCTTAAGTTTTAATTGATCAAAACTGTTTTGCTCTGCTTGTGACCACTTAAATTCGATATTTTTCTTTAGGAGTCTTGTTAGTGGGCTGGCTATTTTAGCAAAATTCATTATGAATGACCTGTAGTATGAACATAATCCAAGGAAACTCCTTATTTGCTTTACTGTAGTAGGTTGAGGGAATTCCTTTACTGCTTTAATCTTGGAATCCAAAGTGTGAATTCCTTTACTATTTACTTCATGACCCAAAAATTCTATTTCAGCCTTAAGGAATGTACATTTTGACAGTTTAACCTTTAATCCAACATCCTGCAGTCGTTGTAAGACTCTGTCTAGTTTTTGTATGTATGAATTTACATCAGGGCTGAAAATAATTAAGTCATCTAAGTAAGCAACAACGTCTTGAGTCATGTCGCTGAAAATAGTATTTATCATCCTTTGGAATGTTAAGGGGGCATTGGATAATCCAAAGGGCATTCTGACAAATTGCCAATGACCATTAAGGGTGCTAAAAGCTGTAATAGATTTGGATTGGTCATCTAATTCTACTTGCCAATAACCACTAATTAAATCAAGACTAGTAAAGACTCCGTTATTTTCCCCAATCTCCATGAGGATATCTTTAAGTACAGGTAATGGCTATCTATTCTTGACAGTTTTCTCATTTATCTTCCTAAAATCAATAACAGAACGGAAATTACCTGTTTTCTTAGTAACTAAGAATAATGGGCTGTTATAAGGACTGTTTGAAGATTCAATGATTCCTTCTTGCTGACATATCATCCACCATTCTATTCATTATTTGTCTCTGACTATGAGGTAATCTGTAAGCTTTCACATATACTGGATCTGTGTCAGTTAATTTTATGTGATGTTTAACTAGTGTTGTTTTCCCCAAACGCTCACCAGGTATAGCAATAGCTGACCTGTGATTTGCTAATGTGTGTAAAAGCTATGTGCGATGTGAAGGAAAATATTTACTTTTACATGCTCACATAATTCATTAGTAGTTTGCCTAAGTTGTAATTCATCAACAGTGTGTATGTTGGCTAAGGGAGGAGATTCTTTTTCCACTTGTATGGGTTTAAGAAACACAAGAAAGCCAACCTATGTAAGTACCTGGTTTAATGTTCACTGCCAGATCAACCTTGTTAAAAAGTAGAGCTTCGATGAAGTTGTCTTTTTGTATCAGAGAGAATATGGATTCCATACCGACATTATTTATTTTACATGTTTCACTTAAGGATATGATTTGATTTCCTTCATAGTTATCACCTTTCAGTTGCACCTGTATGATAGCAAACCCCTTACTTGGTAAATGTACCGTATTTTTGACAGTGCCTGCCAGTCTAGTCTGTGAGTCACTGACCCTTGTCCCCAAGCCTACAGCTGTGCACTGCTGCTGACTCCGCGGTTGACATGGGTACACTTGACCCTGAAAGATAATTGACTAGAGTGAGATTGCTATGTCAAGGTTATGCTCTGTCAATTCTTTTAAACTGAAATGTTCACATATATAAAAAATGCATTTTAGTCTCGGACTATTTTGTGAAAGTGTAATAGGAAATTGTATCATTCCTTTAATGATTAATTTACTACCAGACAAGGCAGTTAAATTTAAATCTGATGGTTGGATAGTCCATCGTTCCTGCGGGTTTCCTTCTATCAGCCGTTTAAGTGTTACTTCAGAAAGTAAGGAGACACAAGCTCCTGTATCCACAGCTAATGAGATATTTGTATTCCCAATGTTACAAGGAAGTGAAAGTACATCCACTTTACCTAAAGCAGCAACAAGTATATTTATTTGATTAGGTGCGATTAATTTGAATTTTTTTTTTTTTTTTTTTTTAATCGTCACCTGTATTTGCACGTATGTTATTTACTTCGTTTCTGGCATTCAATGTTACCCTACATTCATCTGTGTTATGTGTTACACTGTTATGAATAATGCAGAACTTATTACTTGGCTTGTTGTCACTTTCACTTACTCCCTTACTACTATCCTTACTTTTGGCATTTGAGCGATTATTCTTATTAAAGTAACACTTATCTGGGCTGTGTCCATATTTTCTACAGATTTTACAATAAGGCTTCTTCTTCGCACTCTGTGGTGTAAAGTTTGTTGTGTGTTGTGTTTGTGAAGTGCTTGGGTGAGTGTTTGTGTCAGTGATCACAGCGACAGGTAGGGATCTAGGTACGTTTAGAGGTTCTTTTTGACTAACCCTAGCTGCATATTTGACCAATCTGTCACTTGATTTATATTCTATTTTAGCAGTTTCAAGCCTGGATTCCTCTGTTAAAAGTAAGGTATACTGTATGTACTCAATTAGCTTGTACACATTGTCCCCTGTCATGTTACCCTGTGAGTTCAACCACTCTGACCCTGTTCAGAGTTGTAGCATCGCTAATGGTCGAACCTGTTAACGCTAGAGCCCTACTTGAATTAGCTGTTCCGCAGTTACTCACTGTCCTTCTAACCATTCTATGTATCCAGGCTAGTGGACCGCCAAACTGCCCCCCACCGAAAACATCTATCAGATCTTCACTAAACTGCTTAAAATTATTGAGATTATCTGAATCGGTGAAGGCAGTTGCAGTCAGCAATGTACCCACAATATTGAATAAATAGAATGTGTAATGAGGAAATATATTGTTAATATGTTTACATATAATATTATATCCTAATGTGATTATGTTAGGATTGTGTTATATATTTGTAATATATAATTATATGTACCTAGCTACTGACCATGGATCGTTGTTGTGGCGTTGATAATTAATGGATTGTATTCCAGTACTCGGTGTAGTCCTGACGTGGTACCATTACCAAGCCGACGTCCTTCCTATAGTCGTATGGTTGCACTTCGTTGAGTTTCGCTTTTAATAATCCCGTCTAGATGAAGTTTGAAGTTAATCACTTCCCTCAACTATACTGCATGATTGAGTATAGAAGGTATATTGGTATAGTGATGTCGTACCAGACCACGCCCACGTCTTTCCTTGTGATGAAGTGTGGTATGGTAGTTGGTGAGTGATGAGTAGAGCGGTTATGTAATAACCCCTCCGTGTGTGAGGTGGTAAGTTCGATGACGTCACCACTGTCTGCTACAGTGAGCTCGGGAGAGGCTAGAGTTTTGTTTTGAGTTGTGAATGCTGAGTTAGCTGCTCAGACATTTTCCTCTCCTCTCCTCTCTCGCTGTTTCTCTCTCTTCACTCGTCTTCACTTCTCTATTATTTCTCTTTTTTAACCCTTTTATTATTTTGTGTTCATTTCTCGGTTATCACTTGCTTTTTTAACTGTTGTATTTCTCCTTTATTTTACACCATATATTTCGTATCCACACCGCTGTTCACCAAATGTTCTGGGGCAAGAAAGATCTTACTTACTCCAGAAATGTGATGATAGATAAACGTGGTGGCTGGCGACTGGTTGTGGTCTTTGTCTTTTTATAGTCCTTGTAGTCTCTTCGGAGTACAGTTTCACAAATATGTTTGGGTTAAGTTAGACTTGATAGCTAACTTTACAGAGAGATTATATGCTAAGGTAACCTGTTAAGGGTATGGTTATCAATAGCTAACTGAGGCTGGTGGAGCGGGAAAAGGGCGTCGCTTGGGTGGTCACTTGACCTATGTCGTCACTATCTGCTAACGTGTTAATGGTTCCCTCAGTGAGCTAGGGTCTGTATCCAAGCCTACGTTAGCAGTTTCACGGCATCATGCGATGTGTGACTCACTCTTGAAAGTGAGTATAAGTGATTATAAGTAGCCTCTTAAATATAGGTTTAACCGGAACATATATATATATATATATATATATATATATATATATATATATATATATATATATATATATATATTGTCTAGGTAACCTTTTTGCCATACACTACAGGACCGTATTATCAAGGACTTAAAAACAAAGAACAAGTTTAATTAATGCTCTTTATTAAGGAAAACAATTGATGGTTGTAGTAGATGATTGGGTTGATGTGTGTGGCGCCAACAGACAGAGAGTAGACTACCACCTCTATGACACCACACTCATCTTTTTTCCTCAATTACTGACAGCTGACTTGGTCACTGATTCAGTCATTCCAACACCACTAACAAGGCTACAGTAGTCTAGGAGGTGTTGGTCATTCGCCATCGAGCATTACTGCCAACAATTATAGAAAATAATTAGTTACCTGATTGATTTAGTTGTTAATTAGGTACTGTATTATAAAACATATGTAGTAATTCTGTACAACAATATAACATAAAATTATATGAACATTTCATACCCGGTATATTACAACTAATGTATAACACTATAAGTATTGAAAATGTTTTGAAATATTATGCATAAAATTCTTATCTATCTTTTTACCTTTCTCTCTCTCTCTCTCTCTCTCTCTCTCTATATATATATATATATATATATATATATATGGGTTAATGGGATAATTAAACTTTAATGGGTACAATTAGGTTAGTATTCTTACATGGATTAACTCATTTAATGTTCTTTTTTTCATGGTATGTTGTAAGGAAGCAATGAAATATTTGAATAATTGAACTTGCATTAAAGGTATAGTATTATTTTGATAAATTTGAGTTTCTTGTTTCATTCAAAATATATCAAGAAAGAGAACTAGGTTAATTAACTGTTGCTTGGAATAGTTTGGAGAAATATTTTACTCCAGATTTCCCAATACTGTACACTGCCATATAGTTAATGTTGAATGGAAGTGTGAAATATTGGAAGACTGAGCCAACCCACACATGGGAGCTGTACTCCATACCGGGGTGGATGAGACCCCTGTATAAATAACACAACTGAGTGGGGGTGAAGTGTTCACTGAATCTACATAGCACCTACATCTTTTCTGAGGAAAATTTAGCAAGAAAAATATTATGAACAGAGAGAGACATCAGAAATATGGAGCGAAGAGGAGAAATTAAGTTTTGTCTCATTGAAAAAGAGTCATTTGGAAGGTTAACACGAGATGTAAGGTAAAGAAACAGCGTAACTCTTTTGGATGCATTGAAAGCCACGAGATTTTCTCTGCCCGAATCAGAGATGAAGGAAAGGTCACAAGTCAAGTGCCCTCCAGCTGTGAGAGTGAATGCAGTTTTTCCGATTTAGTAGTAATTGGTAATGCTACATGACCATAATAATGAAAACATGGCCATAATATTTTACTCATTATCTATAGGATGTGGTCCGCAATTCTATACTTGCCTTAAATATCTCTTGATGGAACCACAGATATTCGTCAAGTACACATTAACATCACAGCCATTCTATGCTTACCTAACATCTCGAAGAGAAAATACAGTACCGTCTCCCGTATTTCGTCATAAAACAACTTTCTTTCCAGCAGAATTTCCGAGTGTGTTGGAGCAATGTGAAGCGTCCATCTGCACCAATGGGTTCCACCACCACGGTCTCATTGTGGGCTATGGCATCCTGCAAGAAATCCGACAAATCTTGGGGGTCACTGGTGGGTATCTCCTCATTTTCTCCATCTTGACGTTGTTCAAGGTGAATCGCCGAGCCTAAGGGTGAAGCCATGACGGCCAACACGCCGACACAACTCAAGAGGACAATAATCTTCATCTTGACTGAATCCACAGGTAGTCTGCTGCCACTGTTCTGATCCAGCCAGTTTATATACACGAGAATCACATTAACGATATACGCTCCGCCCACCAACATGACGTCATGGGAGGTGGGTGGTACCAGTTGGGGTACTGGAGGTTCACATCACCTTGCCTCACTCGAACACCTTCGTTAATTTTAAATAGAAGGGAATAAAGCCGAGCAGAGAAATGGTAAACTTCCTTGTCTCAATATGTGCTTATCTTAATATTTATCCACCTACAACATTATATCCTAGCCTGTCAGCCCTTATCGTGCAGTACTTCCAGAATAATGAATGACCTTTTCCATGTAGCCTATGTATGAATTCCTGTGGCTATCCGTACATCTCCTTGTACATATGGTCTATTCACTTACTAGTATCCCAGTGGGTGCTCAAATCGGGGTTTTCTTTGTTTCTGTATATCATCCAGCTTCCCGTACTGTTGTCGTAGTTCCCCAGACTGTCTGGCCGAGCAGTCCCGAGTCTGGTTGACCGAAGCCGTGCAGATGCTCGGACCCCAAATGGGAGTCAGGGGGTCCGAGCATCTGTTGTTGTTGTTGTTGTTGTTGTCTAGTATTAGTCTGGTCATCAGCCTCATTCCGGTGGAGAGTCCATTTGCACTTGGTGATGTAGTATGTCTTCCTCTACACTTAGATATCTTTATTTATCGAGGCATTTTGTGAGCACCTTAAGGGGTGCACACAAAATGTCCATATGAAGCAAGATTAAAAATGCTGAACCTGCACTTGCTTGAAAAGAGAAGAGTTAAAGAAGATCTGATTAAGATGTTTAAATGGATGACAGGGTGTGACAAAAGTGACCTAGTGCCCCAAGGTCTTAAAAGTAAGTAGTCAAGATTGAAGTCAGAGAAATTCCTTTTACATACTAATTTAAAAGCCATTGTTTTGTTTCAGAAAATGTAAAGTGAACGAGTGGAAAAAGGTTCCCAATTAGTTGTAAGTGCAAAAATACTAAAAGTGTTTAAAAGTATCCTAGAAAGTAGCAAAGTACCCGGCAGTGCTCAGGATATTATATTATATAACATGGTTTTGGGTGTGTGTAGTAAGTTGGAGTTGGTGGGTGTAGTAGTTTTGAGTTACAAATGATAAGAGGGAAATCAGATGATCAGAGGTATGTTATAGGTGTGTGTTGAAAATTGGTTGATTAGAGGTATATTTTGGGTGAGTAAAAAATAAGTCTTACAAAGGTGTGGTTTGCGTGTGTGTAGAAAATGAGTGATCGGGTGTGCTTTGGATATTTTCAGAGGTGTGTTTTGGGTGTGAGAAGGAAGTGGGTTTGTCAGAGGTGTGATTTGGGTGTGTGTAGAAAAAGAATTGTTTGAGTGAACAAAAATTTTAGTAATGGATATGTGTAAATTGAAGAGTATCATGTGTGTGTAAAGAAGAAGAGTGGAAATTATTATTTAGTTTGTGTAAGGAAAATAGGGGTCAACAGGAATGTGCGAAATGTGAAAGGGTAAATTGAGACGGCAATAAATAAACCTTTGGTACATTAGAGCGTCTTGATTCCTATGAAGTATAATTAATATCAGTAAACACAACCACATTAATAATAATAATAATAATAATAATGGCCTGTTGTTATCGCTTGTAATAGTTTGATTAAAAGAATCAGTTGCTCTGGATTTACAGTAAACAGAACCAGATTAATTACAATAATAAATAATAATATTGGTGGCTTGCGGTTGTTGCTTGGAATAGTTAAATTAAACGAATCAGTTGTTCTGGATTTAATTAATGAGGGAACTGAAAGTAATGGACTAATAATTTTTATGAAGTTATTAAATACACCATTTATCGTGTGTGTGTGTGTGTGTGTGTGTTTGGCTGAACCGGTGTGTGTTTGTGTGTACCGCACCATTGTGGGTGTGTGTGTGTGTAAACGTGTGTGTGTGCGTATGCGTACCGCACCGCTGTGTGTGTGTGTGTGTGTGTGTTGCAACATAAGCAGTGACTGATGCCCCATATTAGACTTCAGGGACAAGCAGAGTATTCACTCACACAAAATTAATAGAGTTTTTATGTGGGTTTTATTCGATGTAAATATGTTTATTTAAGGCAAAGAAACAGTATTTAGAACTGTTCAATGGAACCTAAATTATCAATGAACTGTGCAATTACCTATAGCCCATCCGAAAATACTGGGTTAATTATGAATTAATTAAGTTAATGCATACCACTTAGGTCCTTATTGCTTCATTATTAAGCTATTGAACTATTGAATATATCAAACAGTTCATGCAATCTTGATTTAATTTAATCTTAAATTAGAGGCATATTCAATCTAGGAAAGATTTGGTTGAAATATTAAGCTAACCTATACACAACAACCATATAGCCCACTGATAATACAAAAGGATATTTCGTACTTCTCACAAAAAAATAAAATAACATAAATAAAACAATGGGCTGCCAGTTTGCTGCTGGCGGGGTCCCACCTGCTGGCTGTTATGCCAGGAGGTTGGGATACCTACCTGGGTCTCCCTTGCTGGTCGAGTTGTGGGTGAGTGGCCAGATTAAGAGCAGCTCCAAACGTAGGTAACCAGTATTGGTCATCGGTTCCGCCCTCCATAGAGGTCGCCTTGTGGCTGTCTTGAGTTGGTTTGGTTGGGTGTCTGGTCTGGGAAGTGTGGAAGAAGTGGGTCTTAGCACCGGTGGAAGCAGGTTTTCGAATTAAGGATTGTCCTCATTTGGGCCACTCCTTGGGGACGATTTACCCAGCTCCCAGCTATAGGGACGATTTACCCAGCTCAAATCAGCTAGAGCTCGGGCCCCGTACTGCCTAATATATGGTTGGTGTTGGCTAATGGTACCAATTTCATTAATATGGGAAAAGAAACACATTCACCTGGTCATCTTGTTGTCAGTGACAAGCCACACGAGACCTTAATAACTGGTCACAACAGGAATTAGTGGAGGGATATGCCTCCGTTCGAGACACTGAAGGAGATAGTAAGGTGAGGCCTCTTGGCAGCCCTTGCCAACAACTGCTATGTCTGCTGATGATGAGGTAGGAATGGTTTCCTCTCCCATTGAGGGTAGTGGCACACCGTTGGAGAAATGAGAAAGAGAAAGCACACTGCAGGTACAGTTGGTTATATATCCGTGTTTACCACTTGGCGCTACCAAAGTTGAGCCACTCAGAAATTTGAATCTCGAACCATGTGTAATCATGATGCGAACCGCTCACTACTGAGTGAGATGGAAAGAGAGGCTGGGTTGGGAAAAGTGACTTGAATAAATTGTGGGTGCATGAAATTATTTGGGTTTCTCGGGCACTGCTAACTTCCACACTCGTGGTTGATTGACTCATCCTGGCGTCTGAAAATTACACCTAGATATTAATGTTGGATTAATTTATCGGGGTAATAATTAGTCCTGCCATATATCATGGATTGTATTTGTAAACAAAATAGCACATCATTTCTTACCAGGTCCTGTTTTCATAATATTAAATTGATCATATTAAAAAACAAACAGAATAATGATGAAGGTGGTGAGAATAAAAGTGAGGTGGGAATGTGGAGGAGTAGAGAGAAGTGTTGGGACTGGGGAGGGGGAGAGGGGAAAGAAGCCGAATGGAGTGAGCAAGGACATGGTGAGGGAGAAGAGACAGGTGCGGCCCCACTTGTAGCTCTTGTGGTAACGTGGATTTGGGCACCAGAACTGGCTGTGGGATCAAAGACCTTCCTATAGCGGCAGCTACTATAGTCTTGTGAGTAATCTCTCTTGATGGTGTCTATAAATCCTTAACTCATTTGCAGTCTATAATAATTATCTGTTATTTGTAAGTGGTGGGCATTAAGGCATTCATTTATCTTTAATTCTGGTATATTGATCAGGCCGTCTAATAGGGGTCATCCACTCTGTTCTGATCTGGAAGATGTTGGGGTCACGTCGCGGAGAGATGTGTTGTTGGAAAAGGTCGAGGCGAGGAGAAGCTGTCATTCAAAATTTAGTGGTGTCAGGCAGCTGTTGTTCCGATGACTGGCTGCCCATCCTTCTTTTCCTCTTCCTCTTCCTCCTCCCGGCTGTCTGCCACTCCCCTCCATCTTCCAGATTCATGTTGTCACTGGTGTCGTTGATGTTGCTGTTGGTGTTGGAGGAGGAACTGGTGTCAGAGTCCTCCTCCGTCTCAGGGTCCTGTATGGAAGGTTCACGTGGTGGTGGTGGTGGTGGTGGTGGTGCCTTCCCACTATTCGCCCGGTTGAGTGGGCGAGGCAGCATTTATCGGCGACGGGGGTGAGCTGGAGGGGGTGGAGGTGGCGCTTCCTCTCTGCACCTCCCCCGTCATGCGGATTTGCTGCCTCGTTTCTTGGTGGTGGTAATGGTGGTGGTGGGTGGTTGTAGATCAGGAGAAAGGGCTATTGGTGGTAAGCCATTTCTCCTGAAGATGCCCAGGAGGAGGTCAGAGAGACGACCTAGCCCTTCTGCAACTAAAGCAACAGCAGTCTTGGTGCAGATGGTGACGATGTCTGCCTGCTGCTGCCGTCGCTGCGGTGGTTGGTCGTCAGCTGGCTTCCTCCCATGGGCATGGAGTGAGTCTAGAACCTGCCCACCATCAGGTCCCGCTACGTTGGTAGGCTCCACCCCTTCCTCCCTTCCTCCACAGTGAAGGACACCTCCTCTCCATCCCCCAGTGATGGTGATGAGGTGGTGGCAGCAGAGAGAAGGATGCCCCTCCTGTGGACGAAGTAATCTCACTCATCAGAGGTTATAAAGCCATAGCCCTTCAAATGTTTAAACTACTTTACCCTGCCAACAAAACGGTCGGCAGGGGAAGTGGTGTGGTCGGCAGTAGGTGTTGACAGGGCCATGGCTGGATGTAGACACTCTCTCTGGTTTATTCAGTGAGACATGCGAACACATACAGATTTGACAGTAACGCAGAGTAACAATTATAACCAATCAGAGAGCAGCGAGACTTGGTGTGATAGGTCTCTTGATTCTATAGGCATGGTATGGTGGTGCAGGCTCACGAGTCCCACATTATGACCAATCAGCATGAGGTCTGATGCTTGTGGCGGATATATGATTCTAGCTGCCACAATACTCCCTCCTCAGAATGTCCTGATGTGTGTGAGAGGGGACGACCTGCTCTGGATTAATTGATTGATTGATTTATTGACGACATTAGGCATCTGGCGGCGCAACAACAATGGTCATATACCGCCCAACATATAAAGGTCATCTACATCATTAATAAAATATGTACAAAAATTAAATAATTTTCACTACCTCAAAAGCATGTATAAAACCCACGTCTTCCAAAAGATCATATATTAATGAAATAACCTATTTAAGTTAGATATATACAAGAATTGAAATATTAACGAAAGAAACATTAAACTTTAACTACCTAAAAATTAATAGCCATAAATACAATAAAATTCACAATTTGTGGAGAAGGCCAGCCTCCTCCACATAGGAGAGGGTGTTCCCTCCCACACAACAAGCCTCCTCCCCGAGCACCTGGAAGAGACTGTAAGAAACGTCACCCTTCCGGTACTCGGAGAGGTGCCTACAACGAAGGTCCCCAAGGCTGGGACACTCGACAATAAGATGCCGTACTGTCAAAGGGGTCAGACAATCATCACAGTAGAGAGGGTGAGCCCTCTCCATTAAAAAGCCATGAGTCAATAATGTGTGGCCAATGCAGAGACGGACAAGAGCCGTCTCCCACCGGCGGGACAGGCCACTGTAGCTCCACAATCCAAGGCGCTGGCGGATGTCACGGAGCTTGTTAGCCCCGATGGCGTCCCATCTGTCCTGCCAGCAGGAACGAACGGTAGCATCTATGTATGGTCGAAGGTCCACTGCAGGAACATGATGATGCCTGGCAGGAGGCCGGGATTTGGAGACCACAGCCTTAGCCAGGGCGTCAGCCCGCTCATTCCCATCAACACCCACATGGGCCGGGACCCAACAAAAAGTGACTTTGCGGCCACGACGACTCAGGAGGACAAGCCACTCAAGAATGGCCAACACCAGGGATGGGTAGAGTTAAAATTGCACAAGGCCTGCAAGGCACTACAGGAATCGCTAAAAACAGTAAACGAAGGCTGAGGGAGAGTAAAAATCACTTGGAGGGCATATAAAATGGCCGAGAGCTCAGCAGTAAAAATGGACATGACAGAAGGGAGCCTGCCTCCACGGCAAAAGTCAGGAAAGACAACTCCAGCATCAGACTTTGACCCATCAGTGTACACGGGGAGGGATTCCCTGTGAGTGAAGGCATGTTCTAAAAAGAGGGAACGAGCCACTGGAGGAGGAAGAAATTCCTTCTTGTCTGTAAAGCAGGTCCAGGGGAAAACTTCTGGAAGAAGCCATGGAGCCACCCTGGGGACCCTCACAGGACAAATCTGAAAGTCATCTATGCCCATCTCCTCCATAGCCTTTCTGACCCGGAAGCCAAAGGGCCATGGTGCACGAGAATGTAAAAGGTAGTACTGACACATGATATCAGATGACACCGCCAGCAAGGTAGGGTGTCAGAAAGTCGATGTAATCGATGCCAACAACGAACCATCAAGGACTGGCGACGGAGATCAAGAGGTGGCTCATTAGCGTCCACCAGGAGACTGGGGATTGGGGACGATCTGAAAGCTCCGGTCGCCAGACGTACTCCAGCATGATGAACAGGGTCTAAAACTCTGAGACGGGCATCGGTGGCAGAAGAGTACACCTCACACCCATAGTCGAGTTTTGACCTAATAACAACATGGTATAGGCGGAGGAGGGTGGCCCAATCAGCCCCCCAGGATGTATGGCTCAGGACCCTCAACAGGTTAAGAGCCTTGAGGCAAGAGACCTTAAGTGTACGTAAGTGGGGAACCCAAGTCAAACGTTTGTCAAAAAGGAGACCCAAAAAGCGAGTCTCCTCGACACATCGTATCCGATGACCATACATGAATAAGTCCGGATCCGGGTGGATGCCTCGGATGCGGCAAAAGTGCATAGCAACCGTCTTGGAAGGAGAAAATCGAAACCCATGAGAATCAGTCCAACGTGACACCCTGTCAAGGGCAAGCTGCATGTGCTGCTCCGCCACTGACATACGGGAAGCAGCAAACCAGACTGCTAGGTCGTCAACGTACATCGAGTTAGCTATACCGTCTGGAAGGGATGAGGCAATGGCATTAATTGCTACTGCAAACAATGTGACACTGAGGACGCTTCCCTGGGGGACGCCCTCCTCCTCTGCAACAGATGCTGAGTGGGTTGTACCAACCCTCACAGAAAAACTGCGACCACTGAGAAACTCCTTAAGAAAGCGTGGAAGGCGACCCCGCAGGCCATATAAATGGAGTTGCTGCAGGATGCCATATTGCCATGTAGTGTCATAGTCTTTCTCTAAATCAAAGAATACACAGACAAGGTGTTGATGTCGTGCAAAAGCCTCACATGCAGCAGCTTCCAACCTGACCAGAGCATCTGTAGTGGAACGGTATTTACGAAAGCCAGACTGGGACGGAGACAGAAAATCACTCCGTTCCAAGAAGTATACCAGTCTGACATTCACCATCTTTTCAAATAGCTTACAGAGACAGGAGGTCAAGGCAATTGGTCGATAATTGAGGGCAACACTAGAGTCCTTGCCCGGCTTGAGAAAAGGAAGGATGGTAGCAACCCTCCACCCAGAAGGGAAGACACCCTCCAGCCAGGTTCTGTTATATACAGCTAAAAGAAATGAGATCGCTTCCTCACCCAAGTGTCGTAACATTGCATATGGGATGTTGTCTGGCCCAGGAGAAGTGTCGCCGCAGAGAGAGAGAGCAGAATGCAGGTCTCTCAGGGTGAATATATGGTTATAACTTTCATTCTCGTTCCCTGTGAAATCCAGGACTGTACGCTCCTTGGCTCTTAACTCATGCCTGACAGCCAGAGGTCGAGAGTCACGGCTGGAGACCTTTGCAAAAGCCTCCGCCATTGTATTGGCCACTGTCAAACCATCCATGATCATAATTCCATTGACCTTAAGTACAGGTGGAGAACTAGGAGAAAACTTCCCCGCCATCTTACGGAGTCTCCTGAACACTTGGGTGAGTGGAGTTTTAGTATTAATTGAAGACACATAGGCCTTCCAAGATGCACGTCGGGCCTCTTTTAAAACTCGTCTAGCCCGAGCCCTTGCCCGTCGGAAGTCCTCTAAAAGAGTTGGGTCCCCACGATTGCGACGAAGGCGAGAGAAAGCAGCGCGCTTCTCCCGCACAGCAGTGGTGCAGACTGGTGACCACCAAGGGACAGGACGTTTGGGAAAGTAGCCAGAAGTTCTAGGGATAGAGTCGAGAGCAGCAGAGTGGAGCATATCAGTGAAATATGTTACAGCCTCGTCAGAGCTACCGAAATCGGCTACAGAAGAGACCGAAGAAGTTAGCTCTCTAAAAAACTGCCAGTCAGCCTTCTCTAATTTCCACCTAGGAAGACGAGACTGTGGTTCGTACCTGTTACCTTCTAAAAGTATAGGGAAATGGTCACTGCCATATAAGTCAGGCAACACTCTCCAAGTAAAATCCAACAGAGCACTGGGTGATCAAAGGGAAATGTCAATGGCGGTAAAAGTCCCAGTAGGGCTATTAAAATGTGTCACATCTCCCGTATTTAAAACCCCTAATCCCTCATCCTCAATAAAAGAAGCCAATAAAACACCCCTGGGGTTGACCGAACTGTCACACCACAGAGGATGACGACAATTAAAATCACCCAATAAAATAAAGGGAGATGGAAGGTCCCGTACAAGATGGTTAAGATCACCCCTCTCAACTGTAACACTGGGAGGAAGGTATAGACTGCATACAGTGTACGGGCGGTCCATAAAAACCTTAACTGCAACAGCCTGGAGCGGAGTGTCAAGCTCCAGGCTCGTGCATGGAATATCTCGGCGAACTAGGATGGCAGAGCCACCATGATGACCCTGCCCTTCAAATGAATTGGAATAAAATGCCGAGTATGCTGGAGGACTGGCAGGAATGTAGTCCCCAAGCATTGTCTCTTGGAGAGAAACACATGCAGGAGAGAAGCTAGAGAGAAGAACGCGCAGTTCCTCCCAAGAAGCACGCAAGCCACGGCAATTCCACTGAAGGACCTTGAACGGTGTTACTTTAGTACTGATTTTTGGGAAGCCTCACGGAGGTACTTCCCACTACCACTTCGACCTGAGGGTTTATTCAAACAATAAGATTTGTGTAATCCTGGGCCACTAGAAGAAGAGCGAACCCGAGGAGTAGTACTTGGGGCAGTAATTGGGACCCGTAGACGAGTCCCTGAAGCATCTGATATGTTAGAAGAAGATGAAGGTATATGAGATGGGATATTCTTTGAAACAATTACATTGGTTCTGTCCTGTACAGCAGTGGTATCACTGACACAGGCAGATACATCAACATCCATAATACAGGTGGTAGAATCACTCCGTTACTCAAGCGGAAGAGAAAGTGAATCTTTTGAAGTCACAACATCCGTGGCATCCACATTAACTTCACGCCCCTCTGATGATCCCGAAGGAAGCTTGCGAGGAGGAACTTCTGTTGAATCAAGAGATTCATCAGAGCCACGAGAACGCTTCTGGTGAAATTGAGAGGAAACTATGGATGAGTCCACAGAGATGGTTGCCTCACAAGGTGGAACATCTATAGAGTCAAGTGCCTCAGAGGAACCACGAAGGCGTCTCTGTGGCAGTTTAGGTGACTTAAGTTTCCTTTTGGGAGAGCGTGTGGCAGCGTGAACCTCTACCACATGGACACCTTTAGCTAAAGTCTGAGAATTGTCATCAGTTGAAGGGTCACCAGAATGAGTGTCTGATAAAGTTTCCAAGACAGAGAAACTATTATGTAGAGTAACCTTAGAAACATTCTCACTAGAGCAAGAAGCAGCTGCCTCTTGAGAGGGTTGAGAGGGTGCTGCAACCAATTTAGGGCGAAGGGAGGAGGCGTATGTCTTCACACCACCATCCTTCTGTCGCCTGAAGTTGAGTTGCCGTCTGGCACTACCTATGCTAATGAATTGAGTATTAGCCAAGTGGAGGATATCCTGCTCAAGTAGGTACATCTTACATTGGCGAGAACGCAAGGGGTGAGAATCTCTGCAGTAAAAGCAGTAACTCTCTGACCGACACTCAGAAGTAAGATGTGAGTCAAGAGCAGAACAATTACCACACCGGGAACGGTTGTTGCAGTTCCTTTTCCCATGACCAAACTCATAACAACAGAAACACTGTAGGGGACGCTCAACAAAAGGCTTCACCTCAAATGAGGTGGGGTTAATGTTAATGCGATCTGGGATATGCGAGCCATAGAAAGTGAGGATGATCATATTTTTACTGCCTTTCATCTTCGTTACTCGTTGGACACTGTCTGGGCACATAGCGAGAATGTCCTCTTCAGAGAATTCATACAGGTCCTCATTATATATACGCCCCTTGCTATAATTAAATGTTCGACGTGGTTTAATAGATTCAAACATGCTATCAGAAGGACAGGGGAGATTGAGGAGCATCATGGCCTGTGTAAGATCTTTGGCTCTGATTAAAACTCCCTTACCATATTTCTTTATGTGGCCCATTGGTAATAATCCAATTTCTTTCTACAGATACCGGGAAGCATGGATAATGTTACCACGTCCCTCCCTGTAGTAAGCCACAAACCAAAAGGGTGTAGGAACCCGACGTTCCTTTGGGACATGCTCTGCAGAATCATCAAATATATTAGGGCAGTAATCATTGTCACTGTCAACTACATTGATGGACCGTATCATCTGAACTTTACAATGAGTATCCCCCACTGTCAGAGAATCTTTCGACTCAAATGCTGCTTTGGCAGCAGCATTTGTATTGAAAGTAATATAGCACCGATTAGACCTACAATCACCGTCATATGTGATTTGGATTCGGAGGACTACTCCAAAGCACTTAAAAATGGAGTGGATAGCGCCATAGGTAAAGGATGCGAGTACATTCGTTAACATTAACGTGTCCAAATCGTTAACAGGGTTCTTCGACACAAGACCCGACCTGCTAGGTCTACTCTTATTTGCAGCTTTCTGCATCTTACTATGACCAGAGAGTGACGTCTCGAGGGCCTGGTCGACCACCGCTCGAGGAAGAGATTGGGGCTTTTCTGTATCCATATATCATTGGTTTTAGTGTTTTTGGCCCCAGGAGCCAAGAGCTACTACCTACCGGGCAGATGAGGGGACCGAGCGCTGGTCGCCGTAGGCGGGGTACCTCTTCCCCCACGGGGCCACTCGTTTAAAAAAGCAGCCCCAATGACTCGAAAGTTTGCCCACGACGGTGCTGAGACCCCCTTCCCCAACATCTCCCGGCCCAGACACCCAACCATCCAACATAGGACGGCCCCTAGAGGGCAGTCCCTCCGGAGGGCAGCGCTGTTGGCCCGTACTGGCAGCCTAATGCATGGGAACCATTTAGTCTGGTCTCTCACTGGTGACCTTACTAGCATGGGAAGCCCTCTCTCCCCGAAATCGGGGCAGAGCAGGGGCCGGAGCCCCCTCTTGTCTAGCTCGCCAGGTCTCGGAGACACGCAAGCCCCCCCACCACGTCAAGGCGGTTCCCGTCGGGGGGGACCTGCTCTGGAGAGACGTACAGGAGGGGGGTCATCCTCTTGCAAATAGGCTGGCTTGAGTCTGTCGATGGAGACCCAGTTATTGGAGCCTTTTAACAAAATTCGCAGAAAGAATGCCTTCTTTCTTCTATCGATGACTTAGTAGGGGCTGGAGTAATGCGGCGTGAGGGGTGGTGTTTGGGCATCGGTGCGAAGAAAGACATGTTTTGTTGAATTAAGGTCTCGGGGGATGCAACGATGTTCTGGTGACTTGTACATTTGCTTGCAGGGTGCCAACTTTCTGACGATGTTCCTAAGGTGGTTAATGTCGTTGCTTGATGGTGCGTCAGGGAAGAATTCGCTTGGGACGATAAGGGGTTCACCAAAAACCATTTCAGCTGGAGAGGAGTCAAGACCTTTTTTTGGAGTGGTTCGTAGGCCGAGAAGTGCCCAGGGTAGTTGCGATGACCATGTGGAGCTGTTGCATCGTGACATCAGGGCGGCTTTCAAAGTTCTATGGAGTCGTTCCACCATGCCATTTGCATCTGGATTGTAGGCTGTAGTGTGATGGACTGTGGTGCCCATTAGCTGTCCTAAGGAGGTCCATAACTGCGATGTGAAAGTTGTGCCACGCATTAAGTGGACGTTGCGTTGGCCATGGGGATGGCTTCTGGCCATCTGGTGGAACGATCGATACTGGTAAGCAGGTAACTATGTCAGTCGGAAGGAGGAAGGGGTCCCACAACGTCCACGTAAATATGAGCGAAACGCCTCTGTGGTTGGTGGAAGGCTCCTGGGCCAGTTGGCAGGGCAGGCAGGATCGCACCCAATTTCCTGCGTCGCGGGAGATCTTATGCCAGACGAACCTCTGTGTCAGTAGTCATGTGGTTGCTCGGCATGAGGGATGTGAAAGCCCGTGGACCAAGTTGAAAACATGGCGACGTAGGGATGAAGGTATCCAAGGGTGTGGTCATTCGGTGCTCACCTCACAGAGAATGGAGATGTTAGAATCACCCAGAGGAACATCCTTCCATTGTAAGGCCATGATTGCTGTCCTCAATGCTGTAGTTTCAGGGTCCTGTTGTTGTTCCTTGGCGAGGTGGTTGTAGTCAAGTCCGAGCTGAACTGCATCAATCTCGATTCTGGTGAGTGTGTCGGCTAAAGAATTCTTCCTGCCGAGCAGGTGGATGAGAGTACAGTTGAACTCGGCGATTGCTGTGAGGTGTCAGCGTTGTCGAGGGCACCAAGCGTCTCTTTGTCTTGTAAGGGCGTGGACCAAAGGTATGGGATCTGTCTGCACGATGAATGAAGTGGCGGATGGCTTAGTGGATGACAAGGATTTCTCTGTTGAAGGTGGAGTAGTTCTTTTCAGCTTTGATGAGCTTGCGGCTGGAAAAACTCAAGGGGCGAGGCTGTCCGTGTATCACTTGCTCCAAAACAGCTCAGATGGCGATGTGGCTGGCATCTGTGGTGACAATGAGAGGCTTCTTGGGATTGGGAAAAACTAAGAGAGTTGCTGAGGCAAGTGCATCCTTTGCTTTTTGGAAAGGATCCTCTTGAGGAGGGCCCCATGTCAGGTGATTGGGTTGGTGGATGCAATCTTGGGCAGGAACCGATGAAAGTAGTTAACCACTCCAACGAATTCTTGACTGTAGGGAGAGTAGGGAATCGTTGGATGGAGGCCACTTTGTCTTGAAGAGGTGCAACTCCGGCGGGCGAGAGGTGGTGTCCCAGAAATTCCACTTCTCTGGCGCCGAATACGCACTTGTCGTATCACACCACTAAGCCGTTTTGCTGCAGGTGCTCTAATACTTGAGCTAGGTGCTGTACGTGTTCTTCCTTTGATGCGGAGAAATGAGGATGTCATCGATGTAACAAGCACAGAAGGGATTATCGCCGAGGATACCATCCATCATCCGCTGAAAGTAGGCACTGGAGTTTTGTTGTCCAAAACAACAGTAGTTGAAGGTGAATGTGCCAAATGGTGTGGTGATAGCTGTCTTGGGGATGTTATCTGGGTGCATAGGGACCTGGTAGTAGCCTTTGAGGAGGTCCAGCTTGGAGATAATTCTGGCACCGTGGAGGGATGTGGCGAGCTGATGCTGCATGGACGTCCACTAATTTGTCCTCTTGTAATTGAAGGTCGTCCTCACTGATTTCTTCTGCGTTGGGAATAGCTGCATGAATGGGTTCTGGTAGGTGAAGGAGCCACAGTGCTCGCAGTAGGTCTACTTGGCGTGGCTTCCCTTTGGGTGCTGGAGGAAGTCTCGCTAATGCCTTCATTTCCAGTAAGGCATCAGAAGGTTTCTGGTCGTCAAGTGGTTGTCTTGACAGCTGGAGAAGTTGTGTAGTTCGCAGTGCCAGCAAAGATGTAAACCGCTGCAGGTGATAGGCCTTCAGATCTTCGTATTGTACTGCTGCATCGCCCTTTGTCTCCAGCCACTCTGCTATGCGAGGGAACAGATCATCTGGATAGGCTGCCAAGACGTGGTCAGCTTTTGTGGAGGAGTGGTTTACTTTTTTAAGCCGGAATTGTACTTCTGCACGTCTGAACCAAGTCAGCATCTCGATTGTGGAGAATGTTGATAGCTAGAGATGGGCAGCTGCGGCTGAGTGGTTGTCTGACTCGGTGGGCGAAGTCATTTTGTAAAAGCTTTGGTTCAGCTTTAATTACACTCCGGGGGTCATCAATGTACCGGCAGCTACTATAGTCTTGCGAGTTACCTCTCTTAAGTGTGTTTATAACTCCTTAATTCATTTGCAGTCTATAATAATTCTCTGTTACTTGTAAGTTAAGAGAGGTTTAAAGGAATGAACCGGTTAAAACTACATATAATTACATATAATAATACCTACATAGGTAGTGAGTCATACATACACCATGTACCTCACATGATCACTCAAACTAGCTGACTAGACATTAACGGGTCCAAGACAGGGGTGGGATCTTCAAAGCATCGTAACCGCAGTAATGATTCTCGTAGCGCCATATTTGCTCGTAAGTTGTTCATAACCGCTACGATCGTATCTTCAAAGCATCGTAAGGGAGTTTCCGTCCGCCATTATGCGCCATATTTGCTCGTAGCGCTACGAGAACTGAAAAGCACTCTTAAGGCTGATAGCAGGGTCGCGTAGTCGATAAACAACCCGTAAATAGTGAGATTTGAGTTTATTTACACTTGGCGCGACATAATGGTTGTTGTTGTTGTCATTTATCAATAAATATAAACAAGAGGAGGGGATTCAGTGAGCAGCTTAGGAGAATGGAGCTGCAAGTGTCAATTTAAACTGATGCACTGTGAAATAGAAAGTTACAAATACTTTTTTTGTGTATCATTACTTTTGGAGTGTTTAAGAATAATAGGATATAATGGTGACTTACTAATTGCAAACAAAGCACAAATTCTTCATTGCATAGTTAGACCTAACTTAATCCATGTAGTACGAGTCTTTAATCCATAGTCCTTTGCATGAAGTGGATATTCTTAAGGTTGATAAACTTTCTTTACGATTGATTGACTTTCTAATGAAAATATTACAAGCACATTAATGTGATGTGTGAGCTGGTGTAACGACTCGAAAATATATGAAATAATTAACGAGCGTCAACACAAAAAAAAAAAAAATATTGGGATCTTTTTAAGCTTTCCTCGTCCTGGCCAGGCGGTAGGAGAATCGAGAATGATACAGGAATGGGGGCAAATATACTAATATGTCTATAGAGTTTTCCCAATGAATTTATTACACACCCACGATATTAATGAAAACCTACTATAAATGATAATTATGCAGAACTTTAGCTTGGAATTAACTAAAAACATAAGAACAATGATGACCAGAATCAACCTTATAACTATACTTAGAATTAGAAGCAGAACTATACTTAGAATTAGAATCAGAACTATACTGAAAAATTAGAACCAGAACTGTACTTAGAAATTAGAATCAGAACTGTACTTAGAAATTAGAATCAGAACTGTACTTAGAAATTAGAATCAGAACTGTACTTAGAAATTAGAATCAGAACTGTACTTAGAAATTAGAATCAGAACTGTACTTAGAAATTAGAACTTAATCCTACCAAGAACACATGTACAAGAAAATAAATTAATCAAGAATGGCACAGAAAATCACATATAAATTAATCACAGAGAAATAAACACTCACGGCAGGCAATGTACCCCGAACCGTAAACTTAGAATTAGAACCGAACTTAGAATCACAAAAGAAATTCACATGGAAATTAATACACAGAAATAAACACTCACGGCAGGTAATGGACCCCGAACCGTAATAAGGCTATCGAAACTACCACTAAGAACTAGCTTTCCCAGATGTCTTTTGACTTGAACGACTCGTGGACCACAGAACACCACCTGTCGAGAGGGAGTTTGGAGAGAGAATCCATCTTAATTTATCACTGTCATCATAGGACAAACTAATAATTTTAATACATCAAGCACTTATTAGACACTTACTCTTTAGTTATGGAACATTATTAGCACTTTAAGTACACTAATTATTATAGTTAACACAAACTGCTTTCAACTGTACCTGTCGAGAGGGAGTTTGGAGAGAGAATGGGCTCTTCCCACGCTCAACGAAATATTGGAACAATTAAATTACTTCGTCAATAATCCTCTGGGGTCTGCTAATTACTTTTGTAGTGAGTTTTTAAAATAGATAGGAGATAAGGTGAGTCAGGTAAGTGGTCTCGGAGGTTAGTTAACTACCCATTATTGCTAATCAGGAAAAACCATACATTGTTTTTAAAGACTCCACTATACTCGTTTGAATTCTATATAAGCTGATGCAATACTCGTTACGTATTTCATCATGGTTATTACTACGTTCTTCTGATCACCCCATTTCCCAAAATACATACACATAATTAATTTTCTACCTATTATAATAATTAACATGTCTATATTACATATATACAACATTATACATTTCCAGTAATAACTACTATCACGTTTTCCTTTCCTTCGACCGTGCCTTCAACTCGAGGATGGACAAGAAAAATATAAAAAGGGGCAACTCAAAAAGATCCATTGAATAAAAATAAAAAGGAGCGTTACACACGCCCATTCCCCGGAGTTAAAAATCACGGCAAAAGTTATGCCCTTTACATCACAGATCATTTCACTTAACTTAGTTAGACCATACACACTACCTACTGAACAACTTGTACTTTGTCTCACACTAAGTTCCCTAAGAGTCACCTGACTCGCATTACTTTCCCCGTGAGGAAATATGCCATCTCCCATTTTTAATAAATCAGAAATTGTCATGTACCCCAGTCACCTTCACTCTACGAGTAATCTATGGAGTTGTCCACTGACGTCTCCGTCACTTTCATATTATCCTAGCCTAAGGCAAGAAAATAATCTTTTACATTCATCACATTCAACACATTCAGCTGCACTCACCTAAATCACTTCCTTAACCCCATTTAGGCATAGGCAATATATCCTTAAGTGAAACTTAGGACCACGCATGAGGCGATGACTGTGAATTGAGAACAGAACCATCCTAGGTTCCCTTGAACTATGACACATGATTGAACTTCACAATTCTGGAAAAGAATACTGATATACCTGAGAATACTTAAGAATAGAACATGAGAAGATGAGACAAGAGCACAGTTGATCTTCGATCAATGCTAGTGGTAAAACTTCCCAATACTAAACTCATGACTGTCCACTGCTGTACACACATATCTCAACCATTTTTAATAAATCACTGGCTAACATTCTTCAATAAGTCGTCTGGGAGGCTGATGACGGCGAGGAGGGAGGTAAGCATCCTCCTCCTCCTCCTCAAGTTCTCCCATGAAAGCGGGCCACCTCAAAGGATAACCCTTGCACAGATGGGCGAGCATGGTCTTGAGGGTTCTGTGCATGTGCTCGATCAGTCCGTTGGCTTGGGGTTGATATGGGGTGGTGTAGACGATCTTGATGCCATGCTGGTCAGCCCACCCCCTTAGCTCTTGCCCAGTGAATTCCATGGCGTTGTCACACAAGATGGAGTCAGGTCTCCCGAAGTCAATGATATACTGGGAAAGTCTATCTAATATACCATGAGCATGTTTGGTTTTCAATTTCCACTTCTAAACCTCGTGGTACCTGGCTATGTCCCGCAATTGCCACTCAGAACATTACTCACGTTAATGTCTCCAACCCTATACACTCTGTTTCCTCCAATACGGCTGGCCAAAACTCTTAACTTATCCCACACTCGCTGCCACCAGTGTAACGACTCGAAAATATATGAAATAATTAACGAGCGTTAACACAAAAAAAATAATAATATTGGGATCTTTTTAAGCTTTCCTCGTCCCGGCCAGGCGGTAGGAGAATCGAGAATGATACAGGAATGGGGGCAAATATACTAATATGTCTATAGAGTGTTCCCAATGAATTTATTACACACCCACGATATTAATGAAAACCTACTATAAATGATAATTATGCAGAACTTTAGCTTGGAATTAACTAAAAACATAAGAACAATGATGACCAGAATCAACCTTATAACTATACTTAGAATTAGAAGCAGAACTATACTTAGAATTAGAATCAGAACTATACTGAGAAATTAGAACCAGAACTGTACTTAGAAATTAGAATCAGAACTGTACTTAGAAATTAGAATCAGAACTATACTGAGAAATTAGAATCAGAACTGTACTTAGAAATTAGAATCAGAACTGTACTTAGAAATTAGAATCAGAACTATACTGAGAAATTAGAATCAGAACTGTACTTAGAAATTAGAATCATAACTGTACTTAGAAATTAGAATCAGAACTGTACTTAGAAATTAGAATCAGAACTGTACTTAGAAATTAGAATCAGAACTGTACTTAGAAATTAGAATCAGAACTGTACTTAGAAATTAGAACTTAATCCTACCAAGAACACATGTACAAGAAAATAAATTAATCAAGAATGGCACAGAAAATCACATATAAATTAATCACAGAGAAATAAACACTCACGGCAGGCAATGTACCCCGAACCGTAAACTTAGAATTAGAACCGAACTTAGAATCACAAAAGAAATTCACATGGAAATTAATACACAGAAATAAACACTCACGGCAGGTAATGGACCCCGAACCGTAATAAGGCTATCGAAACTACCACTAAGAACTAGCTTTCCCAGATATCTTTTGACTTGAACGACTCGTGGACCACAGAACACCACCTGTCGAGAGGGAGTTTGGAGAGAGAATCCATCTTAATTTATCACTGTCATCATAGGACAAACTATTAATTTTAATACATCAAGCACTTATTAGACACTTACTCTTTAGTTATGGAACATTATTAGCACTTTAAGTACACTAATTATTATAGTTAACAGAAACTGCTTTCAACTGTACCTGTCGAGAGGGAGTTTGGAGAGAGAATGGGCTCTTCCCACGCTCAACGAAATATTGGAACAATTAAATTACTTCGTCAATAATCCTCTGGGGTCTGCTAATTACTTTTGTAGTGAGTTTTTAAAATAGATAGGAGATAAGGTGAGTCAGGTAAGTGGTCTCGGAGGTTAGTTAACTACCCATTATTGCTAATCAGGAAAAACCATACATTGTTTTTAAAGACTCCACTATACTCGTTTGAATTCCATATAAGCTGATGCAATACTCGTTACGTATTTCATCATGGTTATTACTACGTTCTTCTGATCACCCCATTTCCCAAAATATATACACATAATTAATTTCCTACCTATTATAATAATTAACATGTCTATATTACATATATACAACATTATACATTTCCAGTAATAACTACTATCACGTTTCCTTTCCTTCGACCGTGCCTTCAACTCGAGGATGGACAAGAAAAATATAAAAAGGGGTAACTCAAAAAGATCCATTGAATAAAAATAAAAAGGAGCGTTACACTGGTAACATTTAAATAACTGGAATTATTTACCTACTGATATATACTGGAGATGTGTAAAAGGTTGACCATATTCCCGAATCTAAAGACAAAAATATGTCTCAGAATTAACTAATGCAAATATTATCATGTTGTAAAAGACTCAATAACATGTACCGTACATGAACCTTTCCTACCAATTCAATTAATTTTATTGAACAGTATAATTTAATACATAATTTTCACCTGTTCTCATATTACATAAGACTTGTATTTTTCTAAAATAAATGCTTTTCAACAGCATATAACAAATATGTGACTGGTATTGGTTTTTCTAAATGTTTTAATTATAGACTATAAAAAAACCTACATTTTATTTACATATGACACCTGTAAAGTTTACAGAAATCCATGATACCTCCCTAGCTATTTGTACTATTAGTTTCCTGCATTATCACAGGTCATTACATTATATATTCCTGAGTAAAACCCTGCAAATTTATGATATTGGAAAGCTGTTTGAACTCATGTACTTTCCAACAATGACTGAAAACAAAAAAACACCAATTCCTTAATGACTACAGTACTTGTTTGGCACTCTTCACATTGCTTGGACATATCACAAATATGGCAGAGAAATTATTAAAATACAATAAGATTAAAGCCACAGTACGGCATAAGTATATCCTTATAGTTAATCTTCGAACCTTGATATGTAAATAAAACTAAGACAAAAATATTATTAGCCAAAGATAAGAATGCATGAAAAAAAAGTTGATTTTACTCAAAGAATAATAAATCTAACATGAAATGTGAATGTTAAAAGCTATATTTGAAAGACAAAATATATAATGAAAATAAATAATCTAATTTCTTAAAAAACATAAGCAGAAGTTAACAATAATTTAGATTGAAACCTACACACAAACCACACAACTAAAAACATACTTGCACACTAATAACTCTGTCACAAAATATAACACAACTTAAACCACACTAATCATTAAAAAAAAAATCACACACACACAACAAAACACACTTGAAAACAAAATTTTTAATCACCTTTTCTCGATAGCCTTTTTAATGTTCACCAAAGTTTCTGATATTGTGGCTATATTTTCTGCAAGATCCATCAAAATATCCCTTATAGTCTTATGGACAACTAGTATATCTGGAGCTAGCGTAGCTTCCAGATGAGCTGTCACACCTCCAGCTGACCCAGAGGAAGGGCGACTTGAGGCTACAGAGCTGTGGTACGAATGCTCCTCACTTGGTGGTAGGTTCTACAAGCTTCGGCAAGCTGTCGCCAGTCAAAACCTCACAGTCTTCCACTGTAACTGGCCCGAAGTCCTGCCAACTTGGCCCAGGTCTAGGTGAAGGGGCCCTTGATGGCAGTCCTGGGTCATCCACATCACCTTATTATGAAATTATGAAAATTAGCAACTTTCATATAATTTTAGAGAAATATTAAGGATTATTGTTATGAATTAAAATTGTAAAGTCACTCTTAAAGAAAGCAGTATATAATTAGTCATACATATAAGTACAGCAGCAGTACTGCAATTTTTACTTGGTTAAAGTACTCATATGATACATATGGAATCCAACAAAGCATCACAAATTTAGTTTTGATTAACATGGCTCCAATTTTTTCGACTACATGAACTGCTAACAGGAGTTATTTATATGATACACAAAATGTATAAATCACTATGTACTTGACTCCTGTATATTGGGTCATCACTGTACATGTACCGTATTTACTGAAGGTATGGCTATATGAGAACATCTTGTATATTTGTTCCTAGGACTAAGGCCTTATGATTTGCACTGTTTAACTTTGAATGGAATTGAGAGGTAATGCTGCTCAAAATGTATGTTTTATATATATAAACTCTCAATGTAATTACTTCACATAGTGCCAATGAGGGAAGATTTCTATATTACTAGCCTAGATGAACAGCAGGATATTTTTTACTGTTATATACTGTACATACTGCCTGGGTCTTGGAGTCCACAGAAATACCCGACACTTGCACTTCTTTAATGACTTGAGCCATAGCCTCTTCTATGTGGGTGAATGTCTTTGTGTCACTAGTGTCACCACCTGAAATATAACGAAAAATGGTACATAATTCAATAACAAAGCAGAACCAAGCAGAATAAATTACAATACCTGGTTATCGTATTAAAATGGTACTGTATCTAAATCAAGCAATGGACACTCCCCCCCATCCTTCAACCTGTGTGTGCCCATGCCAACAGCCGAATCCATAATATAAATAATGCTTATATAATTTATTTCCTTGATCTGTCTTTCAATAAAACTGTTTGAAGTCTTAGTTATTATATTGCACTTGCCAGATTTCACTACATATGGTATATTTCTGCCTGTTACTTGGTAATGGCAATCAACTGTACAGATTTTGAGATTAATATAGTAACTACTGCAGGTAGGTGTAAAGGAAATAAAACAGTGACAGTAGAAGTTAAAAGAATATAATGTTCTCCCAGTCAATGTCTTTGATTTATTTTCATGACAACCAGCTACCAGTAAACTATTTGTATCATGCTGTTCTTGATTTACAGTACGTAACCTAACCTATCTTAAACTAAACTAGCCAAACCTAACCTAGCCAAAAATCTATATACAATATACCAGTGATTGGCGTGATATTAAAAATATGCCCGGGGGGGGCAGCTGCCTTATCTCCACTGTTGTGTTAAATGTTTATCAACACAATATAATAATTCCCTTACCTGTCTTTTGCTGTTAATTCCTGTCTAATGTAACTGGTGGTGTTGACCTCTGAGACAATGTTTATTTGTTGACATTGTAATACTAGGTTATGATTGGCTTACAGTACCAAGGACATATTGTTTCCTTCATTGTGATTGGGTGAGAGCCAGTCAGCTGGGTGGCGAGATGAACAAAACACACGGAACGAAACGGGCAGCGACGCTCGCTACGAGGCTATCATCGTGAGCTGCGATGGAGGTTATGAAGCTTTGGAGATACCAACTTATGATCCTCGTAAGCCACGATCAAATATGGCGGCTACGAGAGAGTAAAGGTGATCGTAGCGCCACCAACTTACGATGCTTTGAAGATCCCACCCCTGGACTAGATCTGATCATGGGAGCCAAGCTTCCTCAGCAATAAGTGGCGTTACAAGTCACGAGGTACAACACAGAGAGCTCCTAAGTGTGCTCCTATACGGTAGTATGCTAGAGATACCCGATCGCTACACAAGGGGTCTCATAGCCATCTCTCTCTTTTTAAGTTAGCTCCTACGTCTAACTTATTAATAAAATCTTGTTAAACAAAGACAAGGTGTGCTAACTCTCCATACCTTAATAATCACATAACCTATTCTAAAAATATACTCTGAAGATACAACAGCCAGCCCCGACAAAAACTACAGACTTGTGTAAGTGACCGTTCGCACTA
This sequence comes from Petrolisthes cinctipes, assembly GCA_033782935.1. Classification (NCBI taxonomy): domain Eukaryota; kingdom Metazoa; phylum Arthropoda; class Malacostraca; order Decapoda; family Porcellanidae; genus Petrolisthes; species Petrolisthes cinctipes. The sequence continues at coordinate 331,993 of JAWQEG010000803.1, read as the reverse complement.
GCACACATTTGGTGACCAACGGTGGTGATACGAACATATATGGTGGAAAAAGGAGAGAAACAAAATAATTAATAGCAAGTGATAACCTAAGAAAAGACACAAAAGTAAAAAGAGAAGAAAGGAGAAGTGAAAAAGTGAAGGAAGGAGTGATAGAAGTAAGTGGTTAAGTGAAGGACAGTGGAGTCCGCAAACACAAGCCAACACAGGCACTGGCCTTGCTTGACTACAGTCCCGTGCATCCTACCACACACTGGTTGCGTCACCCATCCCTACCACTCACCACACTACCCTCACCTACTACTAGTACTACCATCACTACCACACTAGCAATACTACCACTACTACTATACTTACACTACAGTATAGCCTAGTGAGGTTAATACTTCAACTACAGTGAGAGACTATATTAGCAGCTCAAATAACTTCACAGCTACAGTGCTTCAATCAACATATCAACATTCTTCAGTTGACAGTGCTAACATCCAGGAAAGGACGTTGGCTTGGTAATTGGTACGACGTCACAAGACTACTGGAATACTATCCAACTAATTATCAAAGCCTACTCAACTATCCATGGTCAGTAGCTTAGGTACATATATTTACAAATACATACACATCCTAACATCATCACATTAGGATATATAAATATATAAACGTATTACCAAATATCTCCTCATTACAAATTCTATGTATTCATAATTTAGAGTACTAATATGCATATGTCTTCACGTATATACACAGACTCGCAAGATAAGCATCTCCCCTAGGTAACAAAACTGATCAACAATCTGTAAACTTCCTCTATCACCTCCAGAATCACTCTCCCCACCCTCTGCTCTCTCCCACCTCTTTCACATTCTGGATGCCTGTATTTTTCTCCTGCCTGATTCACATTCCTCAACCAAGAACGCCTCAAGCGACACCACTTGTTACAACCACTACAAAAAATTGAGTTAACACCCATCCCTCTGCCACAACAGTTACATGGAAATCTTCCTCTGTCTTGCCTCTCCATAGGTTCCTTTCCAGTAACCAACACTTGGGTCTTCCCCATATTTATCTTTAAGCCTCTCCTTTCAATTCCACTTTTCCATTTGTTGAACCTATCAACCACTTCTTCATTCCTTGCTGTTAATACCAGATCATCAGCATATAGCAACTCCCACAACCCCCCTTCTCTCCTCTCCCATGTCACCTCTTCCATTACCATAATAAAGAACAAAGGACTCAGTGCTGATCCCTGATGAACTCCCACCTTTATCTCAAATTCATCTGATGTTCCTACTCCAGTCTTAACTCTTGATCTGGTGTTCACATACAAAGCCATCAACAAATTTATCAGCCTCTCTGGAACTTTTTGTCTCCTTAAAGCCCATCTGATTGCCACTCTTGGGACTCTGTCAAATGCCTTCTCCAGATCTACAAAAACATGATACAGCATTTTGTTCTTCTCTGCATACTTCTCCTGTAATTGCCTCATTATAAATACTGCATCTATCTTTGACGTTCCCTTTTGAAAACCAAACTGGCACTCATCATCCTAACTAACTTCCTCAATCTTTGCTCCAGCACCTTCTCCCATAGCTTCATTCCATGTTCCAGTAGCCTCACTCCCCTGTATTTTCTTCAAGACAAAGCATCTCCTTTCCCTTTATAAAAAGGGATTGTGATACACTCACCCCATTCCTCTGGCATCTCCTCCTCTTCCTGTACCTGTTTGAACACTTTTGTCACCCCTCTGATCCTAATGTGTCCAGATGCCATCATTATATCTCCTTCACCATTTGCTCCTTCCCCAAAATGCTTGCGTTTTCATCTTTAACATATATGGCTCCAACCACATCCTTTCTTTCCTTCCTCATTTGCTTTGCTACTTTGAACATTTTCTTCCTACCTTCTGCACTATCAATATTCCTATTCCATTCTTGCTAAACTGCTTCTTTTACTACTGCTACCGCCCTCTTAGCCTGTCTTGACTTCTCCCTATAAACTCTCTTCTTTTCTTTAAGTTATCACTAGTAGGGGATGCAGTCAGTATTGGGCTACATTTCTAACAGAATTAGGTAGACTTGGTCTGGCCTAACCTAACCTACATACTGTACAGTAGAGTATCATAAGATGAGGTAAAGTTTAAAATATGTACAGTATAAGCGAATAGCTGAGGGTGTAATGATACAAATAACAGTAAGTTAGGCTTTTGATAGATCTCAACATACAGTACCTGGTTCTCGATTAGAATTTGGAAGGTGCAGAGTCGGTTCAGCTCAAGGTTGCAATATTCTGATCTTCTTTGGAGATCCTTGTCATAAAGTGTAGAGAGCACTCTCGGACCAATTCAACATTAAATTTGTCCTCATGTTTGCACGCCCATACTCATTTTTTAGCTTTCTCTTGGTATCTTAGGAACCGAAACAGCTTCACCCTGTCTCTTTTGGCATGTCTACTGCCATTATTACAATTGTACACTACACATACACCCATAATATGGCTCAGACATTCACGCTTCACGTACACTTTAAGTTGGACTATAGACTCTCTGAGCACCAAACAAGGTTTGTTTACAAGTGTGACGTCACTTCCGCGGTGCATTGTGGGAAAACAAGTGTCTGGCGGACTATCCTTTATAGTCTATCATCCTTGTAGGGTACTACTGGATGGTAGTGAGTCCTGCCTAACAGTCACAGGGTGTGATAATGCAGCAGCAAAGGTAACCCCAGGGCAAACAAACTGATATCATACCATTGCCTTCGCTTTAGAGAATATAACTTCCTCTCTTGACCGTCACAGGACAATCAGTAACGTTTGTAAGCAATTGAATTCAGGAACTCTCATTTTCAATCCTGGCTTCCAACCATAAAGATCTTGCAGGGAGGCTTTAGGTTCACATCGACATTCTCTTATCAAACTGCTATATACCTTGAAACAATTATGGTTCCAAAAGGAGCTTCCTTCATCTAGATTAATGACAATATAAGTCATAAATCTGTCTTGAATAAATATACCAGGCAAACATTCATATACCAGGCAGACATTCATGTTGTGACCGGTTATTGAAGTCTCGTGCTGCTTGTCACTGACCCCACGATGACCAGAAGAATGTGTAACTTTCCCCATATTAATGAAACTGATACCAGGAGCCAAGACCAACCTTGTACTAGGCAGTGCGGGGACCCAGTGCATGCTGGCCGATGGGAGCGGGGTAAACCGTCCCCAGGGAGTGGCCCAGAGGAGGACACTCCTTGATTCGAAAGTTTGCTCCCACCAGTGCTTGCATGAACTGTTGGTTACATTAAATTATTCAATAGCTTAGTAATGAAGCAATAAGGACCTAAATGGAATACATTTACTTTGTTTGTAAATAATTATACCAGTATTTTCGTATTGGCTATACGAAATTGCACAGTTCATTGATAATTAAGATTCCATTGGACAGTTCTATACACTGTTGTTCTTCCTTAAGGGGGTATTACCGTGTTAATAATTCTGGAGCAAATGATTCCTCCTAACTGTTCCAAGCAACAGAATAATATTATATTTGGTCTTTTGGTTCTGTTTCCTTTCATACTTTTGAGAAGTCAAGGCTTTCCAATGTACCAAAAGTGTATTACCCCCTTTAAAAATACATATTTACATGCAATTAAACCCATCTAATAACTGTATTAAATTTTGTGAGTGAATACTGAAATCCTTGAAGTCTAATATGGGACATCATTCACTGCTTACGTTGTAACACACACACACACACACACACACACACACGGGTTCGCAATCATAAATAAAACTTGACATCTGTAGGAAAATATACTGAGGACTTCAACTATGAATAGCTTCCCTATTTCCAATCGATGGAGCCGGTTTAGTCTATGTACCAAAGACAAACACGAATAATTAGCATGGAATAACTCCATAATAATTATTAGTCAATTCGTTTCCAGTTCCCTTATTAATGATATCCAGAGCAACAACTGATTCTTTTAATTTAACTATTCCAAGCAACAACAACAAACTAAAACTATTATTATAATTATTATTAATATGGTTCTGTTTACTGGTAATCAAGAACAACTGATTCTTTTAATTAAACTATTCCAAGCAACAACAACAGACCACCATTATTATTATTATTAATCTGGTTGTGTTTATTGATATTATTTATACTTTGGAGGAATCAAGGAGCTCTAATACACCAAAGGTATATTTATTTCCCCCTCAATTTACGAGTTCAAGTTTGCACATTCCTAGGAGCCCGTTTATTTCACACGAACACAATAATAAGCCTCACTCTTCTTTTTCTACACACACACACACACACACACACAACACACACTCACAACACTCTTTAATCTATACATATCTATACTCTATTATTATTTTTACCTCAACAATTTCTTTTCTTCTACAGAATCTACACACACACAAAACCTACCTCTAATCAACCAGCCCCGTAGCAGATATTGCCTATAGTGATGTGAGCACTAATTTAAGGATTTTGGCGCCCCTTCGACCCCAGCCACTAGCTTTCAGTTCCTCATCTGTCCCTCTTTTCTTTCCATTTCCTTCCTGTTTGCTGTCACACCTCTCTAACACCTTTTTCTGGCGCTATATGACCGAACTGTTACGGCGCCTAATATAAATCAATCAATCGACCTGATCAACCAATTTTCCTCACATCATTTGTAACTCAAAACTTCTACACACTGCCGATATCTTTAGTATTTTACAAGCACCCACCAACTCCAAATTACTACACACACTGCAGTATTGATGGCCTATTTGTTCAGTTCTTGGCAACTCCTGATTTAGTACCATCCCTTTGAGTCCATTAATATTTTCTAGGCTGCTTTTAAACCTCTTCTGGGTTTTTACACTTACAACTTCTTGGGATGCTTCTTACACTCGGAGATGTCCGGTTAGCCACAGGAATTCATACATAGGCTATATGGAGAGGATGTCATTCATTATTCTGGAAGTACTGCAATAGACGGTCTACCAAGTGACTGGGTGATTGCAAAACAACAAAACAAATATTAATATTATTGTGTTGCATTTACATAGTCTTACGTTTTCTATAAGTTGAAAACCTGTAGGATCTCTTACAATAGTACATGTATCTCGGAATAATGCATAACAAAGAAAACTCAGATCTCCAGACTCCAGCTTTCTTTTAGATAAGGACTGACAGGGTATGATATAATGTTGTAGATGGATAAATGTTAAAACATGTGTACATTTTGAAAGATATAGAAGTTTACCAATTATCTGCTCAGGTTGATTCCCTTCTAATAAAAATTAACGAAGGTGTTTGGGTGAGGGAAGGTGATGTGAACCTCCAGTACCCCAACTGGTACCACCCACCTCCCATGACGTCATGTTGGTGGTGGAGCGTATATCGTTAATGTGATTCTCGTGTATATAAACTGGCTGGATCAGAACAGTGGCAGCAGACTACCTGTGGATTCAGTCAAGATGAAGATCATTGTCCTCTTGAGTTGTGTCGGCGTGTTGGCCGTCATGGCTTCACCATTAGGCTCGGCGATTCACCTTGAACAACGTCAAGATGGAGAAAATGAGGAGATACCCACCAGTGACCCCCAAGATTTGTCAGATTTCTTGCAGGATGCCATAGCCCACAATGAGACTGTGGTGGTGGAACCCATTGGTGCAGATGGACGCTTCATATTGCGCCAACACACTCGGGAAAACTGCTGCCAAGTTAAAGTGTGTGCGTGGGGTAGCTGTCATACCTTCAGGAGATGTAAGGTAAGTATAGAATGGCTGGGATGGTCTGTGAGTTCATCTTTGGTACTGACAGGTGATGTAAGGTAAGTATAGAATAGCTGATCACATCCTATAGATAGTGAGTAACAGATTAAGGCTACGTTTCCATTACCAATTATCATTACAAGTAAGTCGGAGAAACTGAATTCACACTCACAGCTATAGGGGACTTGACTTGTGATCTTTCCCTCATTTCTGATTGGGTCAGAGAAACTCTCGTGGCTTTCAGTGCATCAAATACAGATACTTTGTTCCTTCTGTTCCTTCACTTTTCAACTCGTGTTAACCTTCAGAAGGATTATCCCCTCTTCTTCAATGACACAACTTAATCTTTCCTCATCTCATTATTCTTGATGTCTCTTTTGGTTAGTTCACAATACTTCTTTTGCTAAAACTGCGTCAAAGCAGTTGTGGGTGCTATGTAGATTCTGTGAACACTTCACCCCCACACAGTTGTGTTCTTTATATATGGGTCTTATCCGCCTGGTATGGAGTACAGCTCCCATGTGTGGGGTGGCTCAGTCTTCCAATATATCACACTTCCATTCAACATTAACTTAAAGGCAATGTACAGTTTTGGTAAATCTGGAGCAAATGAATCCTCCAAAACATCCTAAGCAACAGACCACCATTGTCTTAGTTAATCTAGTTCTGTTCCTGGCATATTTTGGAGAAACAAGGCACTCAAATCCATCAAAAGAAATCTATCCCCTTAATTAATGCAAATTCAAGGACTAAAATTTATAAAGCTAATCTATGAATGAATACTAACCTAATTGTTCCCTTTACAGTGTAGTTAACCTATAAAAGAAAACCAAGGAAAGATAAACACATTAATAGATAAAAATTTTATGCATTAAATTTTTATACATTTGCATTACATATTGCGTTATATATTAGTAAAAATATTGCAGGTATGTAATTATAATATCATATTCTTATGTTACTGTATATTGTTATAAAATATTATTACAGATGTTTTATAATACAGTACATAATTGACAACGAAACCAATCAAGTAACTAATTATTTTCTTTGATGGTTGGCAGTGATGCAGATGGCGAATGACCAACACCACCTCGACTACTGTAGTCTTATAAGTGGTGTTGGACTGACTGAATCAGTGACTATCGCCGCTGTCAATCATCGAGGCCAAAAGATGAAGTTGGTGAAAGAGATGGTAGCTTACTTTCTCTCTGTTAACGCCACACGCCTCACCTCAATCATATACCACAACCATCCATTGTCTCCAAAATAAAGAACCTTAATTCAACTCATTCCTTGTTTTTAAGTCTTTGATAATACGATCTTGTAGCAGATAAAAAAGGTTACCCTAATCATTTTCATATAGACATTACACTCAATAGTAAAATTGTATTGCAAACAACTGCAGGGACGAGTCTAGTCAACTGAACAATCTTTTTCGGTGGTAAATTTGCCATGAGAAATTAAATCTTCCTGCCAGATTAATACGATGTTAAAAACGAATATTACTAATCATTATTGTGTTCCAACCATATTTGTAGTGTTTTTACCTTGTGTTGTTATCAGGGTATACGTACTATGGTGCATAAAAGTTCATTCCCTCACTCAGCCAATGTACAGATGAGGACATATGAAACAGATACACCTGAAACAGGGCCTCTTATTGAGCATAGGGTAGGTTGAGATGTTGTGTGTAGAGGTGAAGCATACTATTCTATTCTTAATTAGGGGCCCGTTTGAAATGTGTCTGTTTCATGTTTCCACAACTGTACAGCTGAAGTACTTGTGGTTCCAACGACTAAACAACAGAGGGTAAATAGTGAATGATTAGGCGCCGCAACAGCGAGGTCATATGGCGCCCAATGAAGAAGGTGACTTAGAGGGAGAACAGTAAGCACAAACGGTAACAGCCGAAAAAAACAGACAGTTGGAAAAGAGAAAGCCCCTTTTAGTGGCCTTTTCACGACAAGCAGGGATACTGGGAGGGTAAATGGTGAACAGTATTTTATCTCTTTGGATTGACAGGCAGGAAATTCAATATATATTTATTACGGCTGGCTGAGGGAATGAACTTTAGTTCACAATAGAACATGAGGGGATTAAGAACCCCTCATGCAAGACACCTTGAGGGAAGATTCTGTGGTTGGTAAATTGGAAGGTCTCTGATTCCTCCAAACTATATGCCAAGAAACAGATCCCCTGTTAGTATCATTGAGGGGGTCTGTTTCCTAGCATAGTCTGGAGGAATCAGAGGCCTTGTAATTCACCAACAAGAGAAATTCACCTTAATTGTAACTCGCTGAATTTCTTCATCATCCTTATTCCATGCATCTTTACATACTTCACCATTCCTTTCACTTCCCAAATATTAAAATAATGAAAGAAGGGAAGAATGGAAAGGGAAACGATGGCTAGTCAGAGAAATCAGGTCCAATATTAACAGACGAAGTGTGTGCTTGTATGTTTGTATGTATCATGCCATGTAAGGTGTATGTGGTAAGAGAATTTTGACCACCACTGTACCTGACTGTATCTGACTTGAATGGTGGTGGTGTTGGTGGGAGGAGGTTGGTCTGGCAAATCTGGAGTAACTGATTCATTGAACATAAATGTTCAGTGTAAACAAAATAATAGAGTACAGTCTCAAGGTATTGTTTTTTGTTTATACAGAAGAGATAAGATGTACAGTCGCGAGCTGATGGGATGGAGACACGTGCTCACTCATCATGGGGTCATTTCTACCTGACGAGTTATGGAGAGGGGAAGTGAGAGAGAGGAACAGATGGGGGGAGGTTATGGAGGGGCTGGTGGAGTGTTGGCACTTCTGACTGATATAGAACTATCTAACTATCCACTGAAAGTTTCATTTGAAGCATTCACTGGTGAGAGGGAGAAACGAGAAGGAGGAATGAAGGTGGTTGGGGATGAATGTATGAGCGACGTGAGTGAAGATATTGCAGAATGAATTGAATTAGTTGTGTATACGAGTTAGACGGACATAGGGATATGTAATAACTGATTAATGTTTTCGAGTTGGATATATAACTGATATTATTTCGCCACACTAAACTCACCATTGTGAACTGTGTGATAGTTAGCTTAAAAGTTTAAAGTAATAAAAACATTGTTATCCATCGTAACAAAACATTCATCAATAATTACATAACCAAATGATTAAGTTAAAGTTTACCGCAAATCCACTGTTTCTATTAAACCTGGACGAATCAAAGGTGACAAACATAATATTATATTCTCTTTGTCGGGAGAATAATATGTTACAGTTCTGCCTCTCAAAATGCATTGGTTTGCTAGATTGCCAACATTAATAATTAAGTCGTGTGGGTGAAAGCTAGATATATATATAGGCCGCACCTAAATTCACAATTATAAACCCTAAGAATAATGGAAGACAAATATGTAATGTTTTATAGAAATGGAACTGAAATTTGTATTTCTGTATATTGTCTTTTACTTTAATGTTGTCACTATTAAGAGTTTTATAATATAAATATTGTGGCTTACAAGGTGCAGTAATATTATCATAAAGTAAGTATTAAAAGTAATAGCAAGATGGTAGTCCTCTATTGAATTAATCCTTTGTATTATTGTTTGCACTTAAATACTCGTCATTATAAATTTGTAGGGCTCGCTTCAACAGCAAAAAAAAAAACACACACACACACACACACACATAGCAGTGAGTAACACTCTACAATCAACAACAATATAATAATTTAATGTTATCACTGTAGTTACTTGACGGTAGCCATTATTTTCAAGGATAAATACACACAGCATCTAGAACATTTTATTGGACGCATAATAACTTTTTGAGTCTCACTAACATTGCCATGTAGGCTGACACCTCAAAGGTTGTCAGCACTGATTATCATATGCTTCACAAACAGTAACTAGCTTTATTCTACTATGCCTACGTGTTGATTATTTCCTTATTATGGGCAGAAATTTACTTGTAATCCAATAATATACTATATGTAACATAGAACAAGTTATTTTATTCCCGTGTGTTAAGTTGGTAAGCCTGCGAAGGCTACAAGGTGTGGGATCAAGCTCCTTTAGTGTGTGTGTGTGTGTGTGTAAAGGGAACTGCGGTTCACATGACTCGAACTCTCACTTCACCAGAAAAGTGCCTATATTCTGCAGGAGTGATTCTGTCTAATTCCGTTCCACAGAATATTCTTTTCCTATAAAAAATATGGATACTTGTGGTTCTCATAATTTTGTATAATATTAATTATTGTTGAAACACATTTATCATTGATTATAGCAATTTCTTTAAATATGTCAAGTTTTATAGACACCCATCCCATCTGATGTCATTACAGTTCTGATATCGAACAATATTTATATATGAGAGTACTCTTTTAATTATGATGGCCATGCTAAAATTCAATACATAGGTTTGTTATTGTGAACTCCATCTCCATTAGTCCCTTCGCCCAAAGTCACCATAAATCATTAAGATAAAGAAAGACCCACAGCCACGGTTATTGGCGCCTCTCTTGCTCTTTCTCCCTCCACCAGCCCCCCCCCCTTTCTTCTTCTTAAACTCCTCCATAACTCGTCAGGTAGAAGCGACCCCATGATGAGTGTGCTCGTGTCTCCATCCCATCAGCTCGCGACTGTACCATTGTGGACAATAATCATCATCCACATTTGAGCTGACTCGTGTAAACGTTTGATAGCTTCGTTAGCTGAGAAATTTTCCAATATGGAGGTTAAATATCATATTCTAAATTACTACAAGCAGCTAATGACTCACTCTTCAAAATAATAACATCATACCAGAAATCATTAGTCATAAATTTGTTTGAGTTATCCATATGTGTATTGAAACTTATGTCCACAACTGTACAGTAACCGCTCATTATTCTCTGTTGGCATTCCATGTTGTTAATATATACTTGGCCACCAACCAAACACTGAGGGTTACAATGTGTGTTTGTGAGTAAAAAAAACAGGTTCATGGCGAGAACTGTCACAAGGTACAGTTGCGGACACATGAATTAGACCACAATAAACAGGCCCTTTGATAAGCTTAGAATAAGATGACTCGCCTCTACACACAACGTCTCAGTGATCCTACCTTATACTCAATGAGTGGCCTCATTTCAGGCGTGTTTGTTTCCTATGTCAACAACTGCACCTACATCCTCCCCACTCCAGCGGGACACACAACTCGACCCAACCATCATCATTATCATCCCATGTAGTGGTCTGGAACCCAGGAATATAAATTAAATTTGATTGATTGATATTTGGGGCTGTAACTGCTAGGTCATATGGCGCCTAAGGAAGAAATGTAATTGAGAGTTGGAACAGTAAGCACAAAAGGTAAAAGATGAAAAATAAGGGACAGTTGGAGAAGTAAAAGCCCCTTTTAGTCGCATTTTACGTAGGCTCCTATGCCTACTCCAGGGGGAATATTGATCAAGAAATGTTAACATGGGAGTGGATGCTCGAGTTTTAGGCTGGAGGTATGTCAACCTGTATTGTCTTTATCTTGGGCAGGACAATGCAGCCTCGCCAGACCAGACAAGGGCATGATTAGCTCGACGTGATTCTAGTATGTTAGTGAATGGCTTGATACACTCACCCCAATTGATACACTCGCACCAATGTATGGAGTTAAGCAATGGAGTGGAGGAGGTGAGTTATTGCTGCCCTGGCTAAATCATCAGTACGTTCATTTCTCAGAACACCTACATGTCCTGGGACTCAACACAACTGAATATTTTGGCCACGTCTTTTCAGCAACACCAGCCACTCTACGATCTCCATCACTAAGAGATGTCGAGGATAACAGGCAGAGATGGCTTGAAGATTGATTGATTGATTTTTGATGCAACTAAGCATTTGGCGGCGCAACAGCTAAGGTCATATACCGCCCAACATGTCCTCTAGATAATTAATAAAACATGAACACCCGAAAGGGATAGGCACCATGATTAAAAGACACACAAACTAAAAAGCACATTATTACTAAAAGAACTCGTTGACATAAAAAAAAAAAATCAAACCATCTAATAACCAAAAATATCATAAAATCATATTTTGTGGAGAAGGCCAGCCTCCTCCACATATTAGAGGGTGTTCCCTCCCACACTACAAGCCTCCTCCCAGAGCACCTGGGAGAAACTGTAAAAGCCGTCACCCTCCCGGTAGTCGGAGAGGTGCCTACGACGAAGGTCCCTAAGGCTGGGACACTCGACAATAAGATGCCGTACTGTCAAAGGGACCAGACAATCATCACATTAGGGAGGAGAAGCCATCTCCATTAAAAAGCCATGAGTCAATAATGCGTGGCCAACGCGGAGACGGACAAGAGCCGTCTCCCACCGGCGGGACAAGCCACAGTAGCTCTACAAACCAAGGCGCTTGCAGATGTTGCGGAGCTTGTTAGCCCCGATGGCGTCCCATCTCTCTTGTCAGCAGGAACGAACGGTAGCATCCATGTAGGGTCGAAGGTCCACTGCAGGAACAGGATGATGCCTGGCAGGAGGCCGAGAATTGGAGACCGAAGCCTTAGCCAGGGCATCAGCCCACTCATTCTCATCGACACCCACATGGGCCGGGACCAAACAAAAAGTGATTTTGCGGCCACGACGAACCAGGAGGACAAGCCACTCAAGAATGGCCAATACCAGGGGATGGGAAGAGTTAAAATTGCACAAGGCCTGCAAGGCACTACAGGAATAGCTAGAAATAGTAAACGAAGGCTGAGGGAGGGTAAAAACCACTTGGAGGGCATATAAAATGGCCGAGAGCTCAGCAGTAAATATTGACATGACAGAAAAGAGCCTTCCGCCACGGCAAAAGTCAGGAAGACATCTCCAAAACCAACTCCAGCATCAGACTTTGACCCATCAATGTACACAGGGAGGGACTCCCTGTGAGTGAAGGCATGTTCTAAAAAGAGGGAACGAGCCACTTGAGAAGGAAGAGATTCTATCTTGTCTGTAGAGCAAGAGCAGGGGAAAACTTCTGGAAGAAGCCATGAAGCCACCCTGGGAACCCTCACAGGACAAATCTGGAAGTCATCAATGCTCATCTCCTCCACAGCCTTCCTGACCCGGAAGCCAAAGGGCCATGGTGTACGAGAATGTAAAAGGTAGTACTGAGACATGATATCAGATGACACCGCCAAGCAGGGAAGGGTGTCAGGAAGTCGATGTAATCGATGCCAACAACGAACCATCAAAGACTGGCGACGGAGATCAAGAGGTGGCTCATTAGCGTCCACCAGGAGACTGGGGATTGGGGACGACCAGACATACTCCAGCATGATGAACAGGGTCTAAAACTCTGAGATGGGCATCGGTGGCAGAAGAGTACACCTAACACCCATAGTCGAGTTTTGACCTAATAACAACATGGTATAGGCAGAGGAGGGTGGCCCAATCAGCCCCCCAGGACGTATGGCCCAGGACCCTCAACAGGTTAAGAGCCTTGAGGCTAGAGACCTTCAGTATAAGTAAGAGGGGAACCCAAATCAAACGTTTGTCAAAAAGGAGACCCAAAAAGCAAGTCTCCTCGACACAACGTATCCGATGACCATACATGAATAAGTCTGGATCGGGGTGGATACCTCGGATGCGACAGAAGTGCATAGCCTTGGAAGGAGAAAATCGAAAACCATGAGAACCAGCCCAACGTGACACCCTGTCAAGGGCAAGCTGCATGCGCAGCTCTGCCACTGACATATGGGAAGCAGCAAACCAGACTGCTAGGTCGTCAACGTACATCGAGTTAGCTATACCGTCTGGAAGGGATGAGGCAATGGCATTAATTGCTACTACAAACAATGTAACACTGAGGACGCTTCCCTGGGGGACGCCCTCCTCCTGTGCAACAGATGCTCAGTGGGTTGTACCAACCCTCACAGAAAAACTGCGACCACTGAGAAACTCCTTAAGAAAGCGTTGAAGGCGACCCCGCAGGCCATATAAATGGAGTTGCTGCAGGATGCCATATTGCCATGTAGTGTCATAGGCTTTCTCTAAATCAAAGAATACACAGAGAAGGTGTTGATGTCGTGCAAAGCCTAACATGCAGCAGCTTCCAACCTGACCAGAGCATCTTTAGTGGAACGGTGTTTACGAAAGCCAGACTGGGACGGAGACAGAAAATCACCCCGTTCCAAGAAGTATACCAGTCTGACATTCAACATCTTTTCAAATAGTTTACAGAGACAGGAGGTCAAGGCAATTGGTCGATAATTGAGGGCAACACCAGAGTCCTTGCCCGGCTTGAGAAAAGGAAGGATGGTAGCAACCCTCCACCCAGATTCTGTTATATAAAGCTAAAAGAAATGAGATCGCCTCTTCACCCAAGTGTCGTAACATTGCATATGGGATGTTGTCTGGCCCAGGAGAAGTGTCGCTGCAGAGAGAGAGAGCAGAATGCAGGTCTCTCAGGGTAAATATATATGGTTATAACTTTCATTCTCGTTCCTTGAGAAATCCAGGACAGTACGCTCCTTGGCTCTTAACTCATGCCTGACAGCCAGAGGTCGAGAGTCATGGCTGGAGACCTTTGCAAAAGCCTCCGCCATGGTATTGGCCACTGTCAAACCATTTATGATCTTAATTCCATTGACCTTAAGAACAGGTGGAGAACTAGGAGAAAACTTCCGCGCCATCTTTCAGACTCTCCTGAACACTAGGGTGAGTGGAGTTTTAGTATTAATTGAAGACACATAGGCCTTCCAAGATGCATGTCGGGCCTCTTTTAAGACTCGTCTAGCCCGAGCCCTTGCCCGTCGGAAGTCCTCTAAAAGAGTTGGGTCCCCACGATTGTGACGAAGGCGAGAGAAAGCAGCGCGCTTCTCCCGCACAGCAGTGGTGCAGACTGGTGACCACCAAGGGACAGGACATTTAGGAAAGTAGCCAGAAGTTCTAGGGATAGAGTTGAGAGCAGCAGAGTGGAGCATATCAGGGAAATATGTTACAGCCTCGTCAGAGCTACCGAAATCGGCTACAGAAGAGACCGAAGAAGTTAGCTCTCTAAAAAACTGCCAGTGAGCCTTCTCTAATTTCCACCTAGGAAGACGAGATTGTGGTTCGTACATGTTACCTTCTAAAAGTATAGGGAAATGGTCACTGCCATATAAGTCAGGCAACACTCTCCAAGTAAAATCCAACAGAGCACTGGGTGAGCAAAGGGAAATGTCAATGGCGGTAAAAGTCCCAGTAGGGCTATTAAAATGTGTCACATCTCCCGTATTTAAAACCCCTAATCCCTCATCCTCAATAAAAGAAGCCAATAAAACACCCCTGGGGTTGACCGAACTGTCACCCCACAGAGGATGACGACCATTAAAATCAACCAATAAAATAAAGGGAGATGGAAGGTCCCGTACAAGATGGTTGAGATCACCCCTCTCAACTGTAACACTGGGAGGAAGGTATAGACTGCACACAGTGTACGGGCGGTCCATAAAAACCTTAACTGCAACAGCCTGGAGCGGAGTGTCAAGCTCCAGGCTCGTGCATGGAATATCTCGGCGAACTAGGATGGCAGAGCCACCATGATGACCCTGCCCTTCAAAAGAATTGGAATAAAATGCTGACTATGCTGGAGGACTGGCAGGAATGTAGTCCCCAAGCATTGTCTCTTGGAGAGAAACACATGCAGGAGAGAAGCTAGAGAGAAGAACGCGCAGTTCCTACCAAGAAGCACGCAAGCCACGGCAATTCCACTGAAGGACCTTGAACGGTGTTACTTTAGTACTGATTTTTGGGAAGCCTCATGGAGGTACTTCCCACTACCACCTCGACCTGAGGGTTTACTCAAACAATAAGATTTGTCTAATCCTGGGCCACTAGAAGAAGAGCGAACCCGAGGAGTAGTACTTGGGGCAGTAATTGGGACCCGTAGACGAGTCCTTGAAGCATCTGATATGTTAGAAGATGAAGGTATATGAGCTGGGATATTCTTTGAAACAATTACATTGGTTCTGTCCTGTACAGCAGTGGTATCACTGACACAGGCAGATACATCAACATCCATAATACAGGTGGTAGAATCACTCCGCTGCTCAAGCAGAAGAGAAACTGAATCTTTTGAAGTCACAACATCCGTGGCATCCACATTAACTTCACGCCCCTCTGATGATCCCGAAGGAAGCTTGCGAGGAGGAACTTCTGTTGAATCAAGAGATTCATCAGAGCCACGAGAACGCTTCTGGTGAAATTGAGAGGAAACTATGGATGAGTCCATAGAGATAGTTGCCTCACAAGGTGGAACATCTATAGAGTCAAGTGCCTCAGAGGAACCACGAAGGCGTCTCTGTGGCAGTTTAGGTGACTTAAGTTTCCCTTTTGGAGAGCGTGTGGCAGCGTGAACCTCTACCACATGGACACCTTTAGCTAAAGTCTGAGAATTGTCATCAGTTGAAGGGTCACCAGAATGAGTGTCTGATAAAGTTTCCAAGACAGAGAAACTATTATGTAGAGTAACCTTAGAAACGTTCTCAC
The DNA here is from genome assembly GCA_033782935.1 of Petrolisthes cinctipes. NCBI lineage: Eukaryota > Metazoa > Arthropoda > Malacostraca > Decapoda > Porcellanidae > Petrolisthes > Petrolisthes cinctipes. Next base: position 315,731 of record JAWQEG010000803.1, on the reverse strand, counting down.
TAGAGCAAAAAGCAGCTGCCTCTTGAGAGGGTTGAGAGGGTGCTGCAACCAATTTAGGGCGAAGGGAGGAGGCGTATGTCTTCACACCACCATCCTTCTGTCGCCTGAAGTTGAGTTGCCGTCTGGCACTACCTATGCTAATGAATTGAGTATTAGCCAAGTGGAAGATATCCTGCTCAAGTCGGTACAGTAGGCAAAAAAAGTTTCGTTACCATCCTTTTAACACTGTGATGTAATGGTGGTAGGCCTGGCTTGACGCGAGTGTCTTATATATACCTCCGTCAACCCATGTGCTCTTCAGTATCTATTGGGCAGGGGAGTAGGAATGACGTGCTACTTTTTCTGGGTATTTCACGGTTATTCTTGTTCTAAAATACTCAGACTCATTTCCTTATGTTTAATAATGAATAGTTAAATAGTAAGAGTTCTTGAACATTCAAAATTTAATTTAAAATTAGTTAAACTTTTGATATAAAGAAAGAGAGTGCAATGTTTGTTGACTGCCACTGGCCGCGGCCCACATATTATCGCCATTGGGGCCTGTGTAGGGTAGGCTGTGTGTGGCCGTCACTCACCGTCTACACACACTCAGCCAAGCACTTGCCACTTCCATGGATGGAACTAAATGGCGGTTTTATTTTATGGTCAAAACATTACATCAGAGTAAGAATTTCACAGGTATAATGTAAGTTTATTAACCTGGCATAGCAGTGCATAAGAGCAACGAGCACCCGTCCTATCTCGTTGAAAGCTACTAGGCTACTGATGAGTGACGACATCCGAAGGCAGACCGCCAATGCCTCCGCCGCCCGTACTGTCCAGCCCGACAAAGACGATATCAGTCTCGGATGATAAGGCTTAGCAGCCAAGTAGGCTGAGTACCAACCCAACACCGACTACCCATGTTAAAATTTCCGTAGGGGTGGTAACGAAACTTTTTTTGCCGACTGTACATCTTACATTGGCGAGAACGCAAGGGGTGAGCATCTCTGCAGTAAAAGCAGTAACTCTCTGACCGACACTCAGAAGTAAGATGTGAGTCAAGAGCAGAACAATTACCACACCGGGAACGGTTGTTGCAGTTCCTCTTCCCATGACCAAACTCATAACAACAGAAACACTGTAGGGGATGCTCAACAAAAGGCTTCACCTGAAATGAGGTGGGGTTAATGTTAATGCGATCTGGTATATGCGAGCCATAGAAAGTGAGGATGATCATATTTTTACTGCCTTTCATCTTCGTTACTCGTTGGACACTGTCTGGGCACATAGCGAGAATGTCCTCTTCTGAGAATTCATACAGATCCTCATTATATATACGCCCCTTGCTATAATTAAATGTTCGATGTGGTTTAATAGATTCAAACATGCTATCAGAAGGACAGGGGAGATTGAGGAGCATCATGGCCTGTGTAAGATCTTTGGCTCTGATTAAAACGCCCTTACCATATTTCTTTATGTGACCCATTGGTAATAATCCAACTTCTTTCTCCAGATACCGAGAAGCATGGATAAGGTTACCACGTCCCTCCCTGTAGTAAGCCACAAACCAAAAGGGTGTAGGAACCCGACGTTCCTTTGGGACATGCTCCACAGTGTCATCAAATATATTAGGGCAGTAATCATTGTCACTGTCAACTACATTGATGGACCGCATCATCTGAGCTTTACAATGAGTATCCCCCACTGTCAGAGAATCTTTTGACTCAAATGCTGCTTTGGCAGCAGCATTTGTATTGAAAGTAATATAGCACCGATTAGACTTACAATCACTGTCATATGTGATTCGGATTCGAAGGACTACTCCAAAGCACTTTAAAATGGAGTGGATAGCGCCATAGGAAAAGGATGCAAGTACATTCTTTAACATTAACGTGTGCAGATCGCTAACAGGGTTTTTTCGACACAACACCCGACTTGCTAGGTCTACTCTTATTTGCAGCTTTCTGCATTTTACCACAACCAGAGAGTGACGTCTCGAGGGCCTGGTCGACCACCGCTCGAGGAAGAGATTGGGGCTTTTCTGTATCCATATATCATTGATTTGTTGTTTTTGGCCCCAGGAGCCAAGAGCTACTACCTACCGGGCAGATAAGGGGACCGAGCGCTGGTCGCCGCGGGCGGGGTACCTCTTCCCCCACGGGGCCACTCGTTTTAAAAAGCAGCCCCAATGGCTCGAAAGTTTGCCCACGACGGTGCTGAGACCCCTTCCCCCAACATCTCCCGGCCCAGACACCCAACCATCCAACATAAGTCGGCCCCTAGAGGGCAGTCCCTCCGGAGGGCAGCGCTGTTGGCTCATACTGGCAGCCTAATGCATGGGAACCGTTTAGTCTGGTCTCTCACTGGCGACCTTACTAGCATAGGAAGCCCTCTCTCCCCAAAATCGGGGCAGAGCAGGGGCCGGAGCCCCCTCTAGTCTAGCTCGCCAGGTCTCAGAGACACGCAAGACCCCCACCACGTCAAGGCGGGTCCCGTTGGGGGGGTCAACGTGGAGTGAATGCTGCCATTTTTTGTGACTCCAAACCTGCCCTTCATTCCCTCTCTAGTGTTCAGCCCACACACTCTACTGTTATTCAGCAGATTTTATCGTTTTTGGCCTTATTGCATCATCGCAACTTGACTGTCAAATTTTTATGGGTGCTATCCCATGTAGGTTTACGTCACAATGGTACAGTTGACAGACTCGCAAATGAAACCTGCCATCTGCCTCCTCGTGGTGTTGGACGTCCTCTCTCTCTGACATGTTACCTCTGTAAAGTCTGCTCCGCCGCTCTCCTCCCTGTATGGCGACGCAGGGATGCAGAGAGGCCCTTCAGCATCTCCATCGCCCATTACGAGTCTGTCTGCCGTCACAAATATTCCTACCGTCGTCGAGGCCTCATGGTTCGGTGGCACAATGTAGTCTCTGCTCGTTTGAGGCTTGGCTACCGACCACTATGGCAGGTTGCTGGGATGCAGGGTGAGCCTCCCTTCACTGAGTGTCGCTTCTGTTGAGCGCCTCGTGCTAACACTATAGAGAACTATTGCCTGGCCTGCCCCACTGTCCGACACTTGCTGCCCCGGGGCCTGCCACTTGATGTGGTTTGTCGACACCTGCTGAACTATCAGGTTCTGGAGGAACTTCTGGTACTCCACCCTCGTTTTGGTGGATTTAAATAGGTCATAATGTAAATATTTGTCTGTATGCTTGTGCTCCATTCTGTTATGTTTGTGATGTGTGTGTGTGTGTGTGTGTGTGGTTGTAGTCATTGGATTCTCATGGGTCCTGCCTACCCGCAAGTATTGTTGCCTGCCTGTTGATTGACGCTTCGATGCAATTAATTAAAAAAAAAAAAAAAAAATTCCCCAGACTGCTCCTCCTAGCAGCCCTGCCTCGCCTCTGGACCTGGCCCTCCACAAGTCTGTTGCTACCTTCATGGCACGATGTACGGCCCTCGAGAACTGCTTTTCTTCCCTTGAAGCCAGGATTGATGGGCTAGTTGCGGCTCATGCTGCCAATGACTCCAAACTCTCCACCTTGGTCGAGGCTCAGCAGGCCATCATCTCAACTGTCACTACCCTTACCGAAAATATGGATACTGTTGCATCTCGCCTTGAAAAGCTTTTCGAGTCAGTCCCTTCTCCTGATCCATCATCTTCTCCAGGTCACTCATCTGCCCCCATTCACCGGACTTTTACATCCAAATACAGAGTACGCTAGTGATTGCCGGCTGGATGTCAACTCTTGGAATGTATGTGGTATCACAAGTTATGCTAAGCTCACTCAACTCATGGTCTACGTTTTTCGTCATCATCCCAGTGTTATTTTTCTCCAGGAAGCATTTCCAGGACTGCCGCTTGCTGCTGGGCAAGCTCCTCCCCTCTCAGGTTATGTGCCATATGTTCATCTGGTAAGGAATGGTCTCCTGACTTACATACATAGCTCCTTGCCACATCACCTTCGCCGTACCTCCTCTAATCCTTACATGACTTTACAGCTATTTGAGGTTCTACCTGGGGATGGAGTACTCCAATTATATAATGTCTATTCTGCTCCAGCTAGACTCACTCTTGAGGCTCTTCCTTCTCCAACAGTGTGTGGTATGGTGTATATGGGATTTGGGTGATGGTTCTGGTTTTATTAATCGTAATGGTGTTCGTCTCCTTTCATACATCCGCAAGCATCATCTGACATGGTGGGACACTGGTGGTGCCTCTCATTACCGGGGAGGTACTCTGGATTACATCCTCTCGTGTGGCCTGATAGCATCTCGGGTCCTGTGGTCCTCCTTGCCAGACTTATTCTCTGATCACATCGCTCTTCAGTTTCATTATTTTCTACCTGCTGGGTCAAGTGCTTCAGCCACTCGTTTGCGTATTGCTGTGCCCCCTAAATATTGCCCGACTTACATCTTATTTATGGCCCATGTATCCCCTACATTTGACATAACATCAGCTGAACAGTTGTACTCTGATCTTGTGTCTGCTACTCATGACTTTTATAGGCTATACGTCTCCCGGCCACACCTCCAGCATCGCCATACTGCCCACTCCTGGACGCTGGATGCACGTATACAGGAGGCAAAGGAGGAGGCTGAACGTGATGGCCTATTGTTTCAAGCCAACCCAACCCCTGACCTACTCCATCGTTACCAGATGTCTAGGGATGCTTTAATTGCCTTGCAGGAGTATGCTCACTAGTGCTGGGCGATACGAGTACTTTCTGTTCAATACGATACCAAGTAGTTTTCACTTCTGTATCGGTGGTATCGAGTACCGATACCGAGTACTCTACTTCCAGCATAGATTATTTTGAGTAGGCTACCTTTCTTTTGGAAATATATTGCATATTACCAAGATAATAAAATATCACGAGTGTGAATTGCTTTAATTTCAGAATTTTCCACCGTTCCGGTAAATCATAGGTATTTGCAGATGAAGAAAAAATATGAAGATATGAATAGTTATTATCACTTAAGTCAGTGAGCGACGCTCCCCGAGGAGATCACTTGTTATTTGTTATCTGAATGGCCAATTAATGGCAAATATGCAGTCAGCAATGACATATATAGTTTTTTGTTTGCACGAATTCGGACACAGTAGTGTTTCAATGTAGGGTTACCGAGTTATGATGATTTTAGGGTCAAATCCATTTGCCACGACTATAGTCCCAATCCCTTAGAAATTACCACCACACACACACACACACATACAAACACTGAAGTCTGAGAGTTGCCAGATGCATAATAATTTTTTGATGTAAGTTAGCATTATTTGGCAGTAATATTAAGAAATTATTGATTATTTGAGCTAAATATACTAAATACTCATAATACTCAATACCGCGCAATCAGTATCAATGCTTTCGAGTACAGTGGTGGTATCGGAAGTATCAATATGCCCACCACTACTTCCTGCCCGCCTGTGTTGAGTCTTGTCTAGGCTTGGGTATTGTAGCAGGGCCTGTGTCTTAGCGTGATCCATGGTGGGATGCACAAGGTGGGCGGGGGCAGGAACGAGTGGGGAGTTAGGTGTTGTCGCTGGTGTGTCCCAGCCTCCCGGGGCTAAGTAACTAAAGGGTTGGTCTGGTTTGAACTCCCGCGCCAGCGCTCCCAGGAAGGATGGGGGAGCGTGAGGGCAAAAGTATGAAACACCTCGCAAGGGAAAGCTTGGGGAAACATGAGGCTACAAGTATGAAACGCCCTGGTGCTTTACAGTATGACACGCCCTGGTACTTGGGTCACTACTGCGTATAGCGTCCATGACTGGGCGGTACAACAACGTTGGAAAAGTGTCTGGGAGACAAATAACTTGTAAACGACATGATTGGCAAAGAAAAGATCAGAGTATAACTGGTCCGGCAAAGAGAGTTAAAAAGTAGGTAACATATATGGGTCATAAATAAGATGTATATCAGGCTATATTTAGAGTAAGAGTGGGTAACATCTGGCACACAGAGGCATATTGTGTGGCCCATGAACATACTAGGAATTAAAAGTGGGATCCGGCCTGTAAGGGGTGGCCAACCTTGGCCAGCAGGCCAGATCTGGCCCATGAAAGCCTATAGTCCAGCCCGAATCAATGCTCGGCATTAACATTGCAATCCGGCCCACGAAGCTCCAGCCAAATATAATTATTATTTGCCAAAATCCATCTACTGACAAATACTGTTTGTTTACCCTGCACTCTCTACTTGTTACTCTGGTCACCAAGTCTCACCTTCACTATCAGCTCTCAGACTGTCACCTCAATGATTTTCTTCTGTTGTGTTTCTCATTAATTGAACTGAACATTGAAGCAATTGTTTATGGCAAGTAGAACCAACCATCACACTAATTTGTATGTTTACCAAGAACACTCTTGAATGAACAATGTCACCAAACCATCTCATTAATTTGTATGTTTCTTTCAATAAAATGTTTGTACAAAGCCACTTTGTGGTTCTCGTTTGTCACTGATACCTGCGACATGCTCCAGAAAGTCTCATCTAACCTTCGCCCTACTGTACAAACGTTGTCCTGCTCTTGATTTACAGGCACAGAAATATGTAAACGAGTGGCAGGAGTAGTAGACCCAGCAGGTAGAATATAATGATTTACAGCCACAGCAATATGTAAACGAGTGACAGGAGTAGTAGACCCAGCAGGTAGAATATAATGAAGCCAAAGTGTGACATAAACAGAGAATAAAACTGGTACCGTGGAGCACTGGTTCTGAGATGTTATCAATCCAGATGTGAGGATGAGATCCAGAGTACCTTCCTGAAGCTGAAAGGTCATGTCAGGATCGGTGGAGGTACAGAAGAAGGAGATGTGGCGAGAAGCTATGTATGCAAGTTAAGAGCTTGTCCAGAGGTGAGAGACCATCCTGGAAATACTTCCTGGAGAAAGAAATTACTCGGATGATGAGAAAACACATAGACCATGAGTTGACTGAGTTTAACATAACTGGTGATACCACAGACTCTCCAGGAGATGACATTAAGAGCGAACCCTATGCTTGGAGGAAGAAGTCTGGAGAGAAGAGGCAGATGAACGACCTGAAGAAGGAGACAAACCAAGAGAAGAGACTGACACAAAAATCTTCTCAAGGCAAGAATCAGTACTAGCCATCTTGTCAGTAAGGTAAGGGTGGTGATGGCTGAGAAGATGGATTACTGAGTCTCAACAACGGTGGAGAGTTTGGGATTAGAAGCAGACAGAGAGGCAACCAGCCTGTCAATCCTGGCTTCAAGGGCTGAGAAGTTGTTCTCAAGGGCACTACATCGTGCCATGACAGAAGCAACAAACTGGCGGAGGGTAAGGTTTGGAGGCGGGGCAGGATTGTTGGGAGGGATAGACTGGGAAGGTGATGGTGGTAGTAGACTGTGGTAATAGACTGGGAAGGTGATGGTGGATGCAGTGCTGTGGTAGTAGACTGTGGTAATAGACTGGGAAGGTGATGGTGGATGCAGTGCTGTGGTAGTAGACTGTAGTAATAGACTGGGAAGGTGATGGTGGATGCAGTGCTGTGGTAGTAGACTGTGGTAATAGACTGGGAAGGTGATGGTGGATGCAGTGCTGTGGTAGTAGACTGTGGTAATAGACTGGGAAGGTGATGGTGGATGCAGTGCTGTGGTAGTAGACTGTGGTAATAGACTGGGAAGGTGATGGTGGATGCAGTGCTGTGGTAGTAGACTGTAGTAATAGACTGGGAAGGTGATGGTGGATGCAGTGCTGTGGTAGTAGACTGTAGTAATAGACTGGGAAGGTGATGGTTGATGCAGTGCTGTGGTAGACATGCAATACCAGATAGTGATAGAACAGGATGCCCAAAACAGGAAACAACCACCCATTAAAAATATCGGAAAATCTGAAGAAGATCCTGGAGGAAAGGAAAGGCAGCTTACACACCAGGGTGTCCCTCGGCAAGACTCTAGTCAACATCAACAGGAAACCAGGAGAGGATGTAGCTGTGGTTCTTAAGAGTCTGCATGGGGACTATTTAGCTGGGGTTCTTAAGAGTCTGCATGGGTACTAAGTAGCTGGGGTTCTAAAGAGTCTGCATGGGGACTATGTAGCTGGGGTTCTTTAAGTCTGCATGGGTACTATGTAGCTGGGGTACTTTTAGTCTGCTTGGGGACTATGTAGCTGGGGTACTATAAGTCTACATAGGTACTATGTAGCTGGGGTACTTTTAGTCTGCTTGGGGACTATGCAGTACGACGAGGCCTCTCAGGCGAACCCTGTGGAATGTGAGGGAGAGACAAAAATATTCACCGTACTTGACTCTCTCGATGATGTCCTGACACACTCTTGAGATGTATATGAACCGGGATGTGACTGCAGACATCTTTACTTCAGCCAGTTCATGACGCAGTGACCACCTTAGAAACTGTCAGGCATAACATCAGACAACAGACCAACAACAAAACATGGAAGGTAGACAAGACCCAGAACACACACACACACGTGCCTGTCCTGTGGCATGACTTACCTAGATTATTCTTGTCAAATGTGACCTCATTATCGAATAAGGTGGACGAACTTGTGTTGGCTGTGAACACCAATGGTGCTGATGTTGTTTGCATTACAGAAGCATGGCAAATTGTACCCGAACTGTGCAACATAGAAAACTTTATTCTCTTCCACCAACTTAGAGAAAATAAACATGGTGGTGGGTTAGCCTTATTTGCTCGGGACAAATACCACCCCCAACACCTGATTGTGGATATCCCAGAAGGAATTGAGGTTCTTTGGGACAAGTTAACACCTCCCTGTCACCCGAGACTCACTGCCTCCATTATCTACTGCCTAATTTACCATCCACCACGTGCAGCATCTCAGGCAGTGCTGATGGAACATATTATTAACACATGTGACATCCTCAAAATTAGGTATCCATCAGCAAAATTCGTAATATGTGGCGACTTCAATGAAATTAACACTGAAGAACTTGAAAATACATTATCCCTCAGCCAAGTTGTTGATTTCCCAACCCACAACCAGAGTGTCCTAGATAAGATTGTCACCGACCTGTCAGATCAGTACCTCCCACCACAACCTTTACCACTAGTGGGGAAGAGTACCCACCTCTCCATCCTGTGGACTCCCACCCCCACCACCACCCATCACCAGCCTCCCATCATCAGGAAGTACAGACCTACACCTGATTCATCGATAAGGGGATTTGGACAGTGGCTGGTACATTACCCGTGGACTGAGGTATTGACTGTCAGTGAAGTTGACATCAAATGGGAGAACTATTCTACCACCATCACTCAAGCATACCATCACTTCTTCCCAGAAAAGTCGACGACAGTTCACCCATCGGATATGCCATGGATTACCACCAGAATAAAAAGACTCATTAAACAACGCAACAAAGCCTTCTACACTGACAAGGCAAGATATAACAGTCTTCGCAACAAAGTCATTAGGGAAATCAGGACAGCCAAACTGAGACACTACCCCACAAAAATACAACATCTCAATGAATCCAACATCAGCCAGTGGTACAGCAAAATTAAGGATGTGTGTGGGATGAGTAAACACTCACCCTCCCTCCCTTGTACTAACGGACATACCAGTGAGGATACAGCAGGCCGCCTCAATGACCACTTCGCGGCCATATGTCAAAGCTTACCCGAGTTTGACCCATCCCAACTACCTGCCTACCTCCCCTCCCCTCAGCCACCCCGAGTCCAAGAGTATCAGGTCGCCAAGAAACTTTCAGAATTTAAACTTAAACGCTCCACCACTCCCATTGACCTTCCTATTAAATTGTATAAAGAGTTTGCTGTTGAGCTTGCCATCCCCCTTTGCTCTATTATCAACGCATCCATAAGTCAGTTTAAAGTACTCACAGATTGGAAGACAGCTTATGTCACACCAATCCCTAAAGTCAATAATCCCCCTGGTGTGTACTTTGCCCGTCGTTTTTTCCAAGATGGTTCCCCCATTAGCCGTATTGTTGTTGTCTGGAGTCAACCCGATCCACCTCCAAATGAGATTTCCTTTTATTTCCTCCATTGTCTTCCACCGTGTGAGGTGAGGAAACTTCATAATGACCAGCCTTGGTGCTACAGGTGCTGGGGAGTTGGGAATATCTCCCGGTACTGTTCTGCCAGGCCGAAGTGTGCATGGTGTGCGGCCGACCAAGATTACAAGACGTGTCCTGTCAGGGGTGATCCATCACGTCCTGCTGCCTCCACCTCTGAGCCTTCACCTCCTGAAGATACGTCTCGATGGAAGTTTCCACGATGCCTTCAGCCGGGGGTTAACGTATGGCATGGATGTACTCGACGTAAGGTCAAGGCTCGTGTCTCTACTATTGTTCCACCTCCACCACCACCACCACCTCCCCAGTCTGCTCCTCCTACCAGCCCTGCCTCACCTCCAGACCTGGCCCTCCGCAAGTCTGTTGCTACCCTCATGGCACGATGTACTGATCTCGAAAACCGCTTTTCTGCCCTTGAAGCCAGGATTGATGGGCTGGTTGCCGCTCAGGCTGCCAATGATTCCAAACTCTCCACCTTGGTCGAGGCTCAGCAGGCCATCATCTCAACTGTCACTATCCTTACCGAAAAGATGGATACTGTTGCATCTCGCCTTGGAAAGCTTTTTGAGTCAGTCCCTTCTCCTGGTCCATCTTCTTCTCCAGGTCGCTCATCTGCCCCCACTCACCGGACTTCTACCTCCAAATACAGAGTTCGCTAGTGATTGCTGGCTGGATGTCATCTCCTGGCATGTATGTAGTATCACCAGTTATGCTAAGCTCACTCGACTCAAGGCCTATGTTTTTCGTCATCATCCCAGTGTTATTTTTCTCCAGGAAGCATTTCCAGGACGGCCGCTCGCTGCTGGGCAAGCTCCTCCCCTCTCAGGTTATGTGCCATATGTTCATCTGGTAAGGAATGGTCTCCTGACTTACATACATAGCTCCTTGCCACATTGCCTTCTCCGTACCTCCACTGATCCTGACATGACCTTTCAGCTATTTGAGGTTTTACCTGGGAATGGAGTACTCCAATTATGTAATGTCTATTCTGCCCCAGCTAGACTCACTCTTGAGGCTCTTCCTTCTCCAACAGTGCATGGTATGGTGTATATGGGAGATTTTAATGCTCGGCATTCTGATTTGGGTGATGGTACTGGTTCTATTAATCGTAATGGTGTTCATCTCCTCTCATACATCCGCAAGCATCATCTGACACACTGGGACTCTGGCGGTGCCACTCATTGCCGGGGAGGTACTCTGGATTACATCCTCTCGTCTGGCCTGATAGCATCTCAGGTCCAGTGCTCCTCCGTGCCAGACTTATTCTCTGATCACATTGCTCTTCGGTTTCATTATTCTCTAACTGCTGGGTCAGGTGCTTCAGCCACTCGTTTGCGTATTGCTGTGCCCCCTAAATATTGCCCGACTTACATCTTATTTATGGCCCATGTATTCCCTACATTTGACATATCATCAGCTGAACAGTTGTACTCTGATCTTGTATCTGCTACTCATGACTTTTATAGGCTATACGTCTCCCGGCCACACCTCCAGCATCGCCATACTGCCCACTCCTGGACCCTGGATGCACGTATACAGGAGGCAAAGGAGGAGGCTGAACGTGATGGCCTATTGTTTCAAGCCAACCCAACCCCTGACCTACTCCATCGTTACCAGATGTCTAGGGACGCTTTAGTTGCCCTGCAGGATTGTGCTCACACTGAGTCTTGGCAGCGGTTCACGGACAGCATCAACCAGCAAACAAGTGTGGCTTCTATGTGGCACCTCATCCATCGGGTTGTTAAAAAGACACCGGCCACTGCTCGTCATCACACTCCTGCCGACTATGCCAAACAACTTGTCGATGCCTGGTCAGAACAATCTACCTCAGCCAGTCTACCGATCCACATACAAGATGCACTCGCTTCCCGTGCTGCTGTCCATCAGCTACGTCTAATGTCTGCTCTGTTACAAGATGATGACGATGATGCAGAGGAGATAACTGAGGAGGAGTTGCGCCGTGCTCTCTCTCGGGGTAGAGCTCCTTCCCCTGGTGATGATGGTATTACTTATGCTGTGCTGCGCCTACTTCAACAAGTTCCTGGGAACCCTCTACTTCGACTGTACAATCTTTGTCTTCGTGACGGTTGTGTACCACGAGCCTTGACCAGCAGCACAATAATACCCATCCCTAAGCCCGGCACTGCGAAGTTCAGGCCTATTTCCCTTACTTCCTGTTTCTGTATGGTTATTGAGAGAATCTTACTCAATCGTCTCATGTACAGACTGCAGGATCGCCTTTCTCCATGGCTGTTTGGTTTCCTTCCCCAGCAGAGCACACATCACTGCCTAGTCGACCTGTACTCTCGCCTTTCCAGGGACAGTGTGGTGGCCTTCATTGACCTTCGAAGTGCCTTCGATGTTGCTAATAGAGACTTCATTTTGGATCAACTGGTTGACTTTGGGATAAAGGGTAATCTACTATGGTGGATTCGGGGCTACCTGAGTAACAGGACCTCCTGTGTGTTTTTCAGTGGTGCACTCAGTCCTTTGCGCAGTTTTCATCTTGGTACACCTTAAGGTGGTGTTTTCAGCCCATTGTTATTTAATATTCTGATGCATCGGTTGCTCACTTCTCCCCCTGATATTCCTGGAACTACAATTACATGCTATGCTGATGATATCTGTGTTCATTCTACCTCACCAAGGGATCTCCAGCGGTTTCTTGACTCCTTCTCTGTGGCCTCCTCTCACTGTGGCATTATTGTCTCCCCAGATAAGAGCAGAATATTCACCTGCCGCCTTCCTCAAGCTCAGCCAGTGTTCACCATTGGAGGGACTGTCATTCCCATGTGTTCCCAGTACTGCTACCTGGGTGCGCCAGTCAATATTTGGCCGATTGTCCCTGCCAGACCTCAAGACCATCCCATTGTCCAGGACTTATTGGATCGTCTCCAGCGCCGACTTACACCACTTCAATGGCTATCTAACAACTCCTCGGGCATCTCCATCCCAGTAGCCAGGACCATCTATATTGCTTTTATCCGTTCAGTTGTTGATTACCTCTCCCCTGCTCTGATTCAACTTCCTAGGGCTACTCTGGAAACTTTAGAAAAGTTTCAGAATAGAGCAATGAGAATAATTCTCGGTTGTCCAATGTCGACCAGGATATAGTGAACATGCAGCGTGAGTTGCGTCTTCCCCCGTTAGTGGAGAGAATTTATTGTAATGTTACTTGCTTCACTGTCAAGTGCCTCCATTTCCCACATCTTTCACCCCATTACTCTCAGTTAGTCAGGACTTCTCTTAGACCAAACTACCCGGTCCCTCCCATACTGCCTGCTGGACGTACTCTTATAAGGTCCGTTTCCTCTATGCTCCGTAGTCTTAATATAGATATAATGGTGGCCGACGTCCCCCCAGGACCCCCTGCATGGATGCTACCAACACCTGATGTGAGCTTCACACCTACTTCCAAGTCGGAACTGCCTTCTCTACAACGGCAGTTAGCTCTGGAACACATAGAAACAGTGACGTCCTCCATCACAGATCCATACTGCCTCTACACTGATGGCTCATTGCAAGTGGATGGTGCAGCACGTTGTGCCGTTTTCTCACCTGACATGGAGTCACCTCCAGGGGGCTGGGTTGGCAGTCGTCTCTGTAACCACTCTAGCTCAACATTGTGTGAACTGTATGCCATTCTGGATGCTGTTAGTCTTGTTTGTCAACGTGGAGTGAATGCTGCCATTTTTTGTGACTCCAGACCTGCCCTTCATTCTCTCTCTAGTGTTCAGCCCACACACTCTGCTGTTGTTCAGCAGATTTTGTCGTTTTTGTCTTTGTTGCGTCATCGTAACTTGATTGTCTAATTTTTATGGGTGCCATCCCATGTAGGTTTACGTCACATTGGTACAGTTGACAGACTCGCGAAGGAAGCCTGCCATCTGCCTCCTCGTGGTGTTTGACGTCCTCTCTCCCTGACATGTTACCTCTCTAAAGTCCGCTCCGCCGCTCTCCTCTCTGTACGGCGACGCAGGGATGCAGAGAGGCCCTTCAGCATCTCCATCACACATTATGAGTCTGTCTGCCGTCACAAATATTCCTACCGTCGTCGAGGCCTCATGGTTCGGAGGCACAATGTAGTCTCTGCTCGTTTGAGGCTTGGCTACCGGCCACCGTGGCAGGTTGCTGGAATGCAGGGTGAGCCTCCCTTCACTGGGTGTCGCTTGTGTCGAGCGCCTCGTGCTAAGACTGTAGAGCACTATTGCCTGGCCTGCCCCACTGTCCGACACTTGCTGCCCCGGGGCCTGCCACTAGATGTGGTTTGTCGACACCTGCTGAACCACCAGGTTCTGGAGGAACTTCTGGTACGCCACCCTCGTTTTGGTGGATTTAAGTAGGTCATAATGTAATATTTGTCTGTGTGCTTGTGCTCCATTCTGTTATGTTTTCGTGATGTGTGTGTGTGGTGTGTGTGTGTGTGTGTGCGTGTGTATGTGTGGTTGTAGTCATTGTATTCTCATGAGTCCCGCCTACCCGTATGTATTGTTGCCTGCCTGTTGATTGACGCTACGGTGCAATTAATTTAAAAAAAAAAAACATATCCATCACCAAGCCCTCTTCCAACCATCACCACCCGACATAACCTTCTGCCCTTCCAACCTAGCACCCAGAACATCATGGAGGGTGGTCAACACTCTTGGCTCCGAACACCTCCCAATCATCATAACAACCAAATCAAGAATCACCCCAGCTGGCCACAGAAGAAGATATTAACTCCGAAACACTAGTTGTGAGCTCTGCTTGCTCGAACCATTCACTGGTGGGAGGGAGAAGTAAGGAGGGATTTGAGGAGGGCAGGGGGGGGGGTGCCTGTACAAGAGAAGTGAGAAATTATTCTTGGGGAAGTGAAAAATGAGTGGAAGCTTTAATAACAGTACGAAAATACACCCAGTTATCAATTATTTATTAACTGACATTCGTGTCAATTATTAATACCATTAAAAATAAGATTAACGTTTTAATATTATGATGTAACACAAAACAACTGACTTAACATTATTGTATACTTTATTCGTATAGAATTCAATGGTTATCAACCACTAAATGCTGAAAAATACTTACACAATAACTGAATAACAATCATGAACCAGAATGCTCTTTATTAAAAGAAGCAAATGTGAATACCTTTATATTACATGTGTCAAGTGTTGATATCACTATCACACACTTCCATTTCCCCCGTATCTACCTAACAGTTTAGAAACGGAGTGTCAAATATCAAGGCTCTCATTATTCCTCAAGTGATAGCAGCCTTGTAATATTCTGAATACTTTTAAAAATAGCCTGTTGTACTGAATGATCAATTAGTCAGTCCGCCAATCAGCCAGTCAGTCTATCCATGGTACTGACAACACCCCTTTGGACCCGAGTCAACCCTTTCCCACCCTTCATTCATCTCATTCACACAAAAATAATATATATATATATATATATATATATATATATATATATATATATATATATATATATATATATATATATATATATATATATATATATATATATATATATATATATATATTCTGTTTTCCTTTGTTGATCCTATTTATTTGTTCATTATTATTTATTCTTATTTATTTAATTTATTTTTAATTTTTTATTTAGTTATTCTTTTATTTTATTCTTATTTATTCTTATTCTTATTTACTCTTAATTATCTATTCTTATTTATTCTTATTCTTATTTATTCTTATTCTTATTTTCTCTTAATTATTTATTATTTATTCTTATTCTTTTTTACTTTTAATTATCTATTCTTATTTATTTTTATTATTTTTTACTCTTAATTATCTATTCTTATTTATTCTTATCTATTCTTATTTATTCTTATTTTTTTCTCTGATGACTTGAGATAGAATAAGGTGATACAACACATACATTGGAGTGCCTTGATTCCTCCAAAGTATAGGTTACTAGGAAACAGGGCTAGATGAATATAAATAATGGTGGCCTGTTGCTTGGAATAGTTTGGAGGAATAATATGCTCCAATTGTCTTTTTCAGAATCTGCCACATATTATTATTCGAAATCAGCCACAAATTATTTTCCATATCTGCCATACACTATTTTTCAGAATCAGCCACATAATTATATTTCAGAATCTGCCACATATAATTATTATTCAAAATCTGCCACAAATTACGTTTTCAGAATCTGCCACACACTCGTTTTTCAGAATCTGCCACCAATTATATTCCGTATCTGCCCCAATTTTTTTTTTTTTTTTTTTTTTTCCCGAATCTGCCGCATATTTTTTTTTTTCCGAATCTGCCACAAGTTATGTTTTCAGAATCTGCCACCAATTATATTCCGAATCTGCCACAATTTTTTTTTTTTTTTCCGAACCTGCCACATCAGAAGTGTTTAGCTCTGAGTGTAGCCATTTGGTAGGTAACTGGACACGACTTTCTGGCAGCCATGTCATAGATGCTGCCACTGCCTGCCTTCACTACCGCATCTTTACTTATCTTGTTCCAAAAATGTATTAGGAAGGTGTTCTTAAAGTCCTGAAAATATTGAAGGTGGATAAGTTATTTATTTATATTATTTTTTTTTTGGGGGGGGGCGTTCAATTAAGGGGGTCTGTGATTATTATTATTATTATTATTACTATTAATATTATTATTATTATTATTATTATTATTATTATTATTATTATTATTATTATTATTTGGTATGTGTGTGTGTGTGTGTGTGTGTGTGTGTGTGTGTATTAGGTTAAAGTGTTCATGAAATCCTGAAATAATGATGATTGATATATATATATATATATTTTTTTTTTTTTTTTTTTTTTTGGGGGGGGGGGAGTTCAATTAATGGGGCCTGTGATTTATTCATTTATTTCCTTATCTTTATTATTGAAGTAATGTGGTCCTCTTTCCTGGCATGCTTTGGAGGGAATCAAGTTGTTCTGATTCCTCCTGGCTATGCCACAAAACAATCTCCTTCAATATGGGTGGTGTTTCGTGGCAATATTTGAAGGACGCACGCTCAAACCTCCTATTTTCTGAGCACCTCAATGGGTTCCTTAAGGGGGAAGTTCAGTGTTGGTAATTCTGGAGCAACTGATTCCTCCAAACTCATCCAAGCAATAGAACACAATTATTTTTGTTCATCTGATCCTGTTTCCTGGTATACTTTGGAGGAATCAAGGCGCTCCAATGTAACATTAACAATATAACTAACTGTGGCCTGCATTGTTGCAGCTGGAAAAAGTTTGGTGTTATTTTATGAATCAGTTGCCCCAGATTCACCAACACTGTATTAACCCGAGATGAAAAAGGAGCAGGAAAAGGAGAGGAGATAAAGGAGGAGGAGAAGAAGAAAAGTAGAAGGAGGAATAGGAGGAGAAGAGAAGGAGAGGAGGAGAAGAATGAGAGGAGGAGAAGAATGAGAGGAGGAGAAGAATGAAGAGAAGGAGAGAAGAAGAACGAGGAGAAAAAGGAGGGAAAGGAGGAGGAGAAGGAGGACAGAAAAAACAACAAAATTATACTGCCATTTTACAATCTTTTTTCAAAATTCTTGCCCCCTCCGTCAGAGATATATTCCTTGAAGTTGGTGTAGTAAACGGGTGAGAAGAGCTGGCTGGGGTAGATAGTGATGTTGTTACACGTCTGGAGTTTACCGTCCTTAGGAATGACGAGTTTGGTGTTGTCATTCTTACACACTATTCTTATCACCCTCGTTACGGCCCATGGTCCGGTACTCCCCATTTCGTAGGCTGAAACGAGTTACACGAGTATGTAAGAGTGGGTTTTTATACATCTCTCTCTCTCTCTCTCTCTCTCTCTCTCTCGTGTCGTAAAAGTTGGTGAATAAATAATTAAAGGACCCTGTGATCGTGTATGAAAATTGGAGGCTTCTGATTCCTCCTGACCATGCCACGAAACATGCTCCTTCAATGTAGGTTTTGTTTCGTGGCAATGTTTGAAGGACTCGCTTAACATTCCATTTTCTGACTACATCACGGGGACCCTTTCATATTGATTCACGAGTCTGTCTCCTTCCTTTTTATTCATTCCACGATACTAGTGAATTTCTGCCAAATACAATATAAATCCAGAGAAATGCTCATCATATAATCAGTCAATCATATCTGAACATGAGATCTTACCCTAAAATGTATGTTCAATATTAATGATATAGGAACATTCTTGCTCTATAATGTATGTTTATGTCAATAACATTCTTCCTCAATAGTGTGTGTTCATCTCAATAACATTCTTACTCTGTCATGTGTGTTCATGTTTTAGTGGCGCCATGTGCTTGAGCACCACTCCTTAGTCCTTTGTTCACTCATCGGTAGGCCCGCTCCTCTATCCTCAAATCATCCCACGGTGTGGCAGGTAAACTAATCCCCTTCACAGACGCGGCTTAATCTTCCGTCGGAATGCCAGCCGCCAGACTGGCTGTCTCTCTGGGGACCCCTGCCATCAGACTCCATTCCTTTCCCAGCTATGAATCATCCGGGGGTTTGCACACCTGCATAGGTATGGGGTCACGTGATGACGCTACTTTCAGGGCTGTAGCCAGCTGAATAAAAGGGTAGACACCAGACTTCCCTGCTACCTCTAGAACTGGAAGGACCAGCCCTGCCATTATCCCTGTCACGTACATACCTGCCTGCACCAAGCCTACCACACGTATTCTCGCCTCGATCACACGGTGTGTCCAGTCCTACACAACTCTCCTGCGGCTACCACAGACTTCCCTACGACGCTGCATGGCAGGCTGGTTTCCTATATATATATCTGTATGTACACTCGATCAAAAAAGTATCGCGCATTTCCCTCGTGAAACATTCTGACACCGAAGACGATGGTTACTGAAAACGAGCTTGTTTATCATGAGCTGTAGCGATCATTTACAGAACAATCGGACTTCACCTGCGCGATACTTTTTTGATCCAGTGTACACCCTCTGTATTACCAATAAACTGTTACCGTGTATTCTAGAGTCTGTTCACCCGGGTAGTAACGCAAGGGCTTCTTTGCCGTTATAATTGGTGACCCCGACATTCAGCTCTGTTACACTGGTTTACAGAGTAATACGTACATGCAAGCAAGCTCAAGCACGCTACGTGCACATCAGCTACGCTATTCTACTCTTCGCTACGCCACCTCCGACGTTCCCAGCGGTCCTGCAGCTACTCCTCGCAACACCACTTCACCAACGTCGACTTCCACACTACGCTTCTAAGGTACCCCATACACTTACACACTCGTACCTTCCATTTTTTGCTTGCATCTTTAACAGTGTTCACATTCCCCAGTGTCCTATCCCGCCCACGTTTGCTTTAACGTAGTCTTAGCCCCGCCACTACAACTACTTTCGATGTTCATTTTTACTCTCACTTTTTTTTACTACACCGATCTCCTATTTCGTTATCTCTACCTGCCCTTCCGTTCCCTCAGTCAACATTTTTTTCTACCTCCTGGACCCTACGCCACATGCAGCAGCTGAACGAGAAGGCGGGCAACCCGTTCTCAGAGTCTGTCCTCAAGATTCACCATGCCAAACTTTTCCCATCTACTGTTCAGGTTCACCTACAAGCACATCAACACCTATGTCAAATTCGCTGACTCCATTATGAACGTCTACGCTGACGGCGACCCACCACATCAACCCCACCAAGTCAACACCACCATCGCGATGCCGGCAACCCACCACACGCCCGCACAAGTAGTACCTACTCCACAACACATACCACCAGCACCCGCATTACAATACCACCACCTTTCATACTCACAAAACAACAACACACACCCACGGCATCTTCACTTACAACCCTTCAACCTCAGATATTCAACACGGTGCCCACGACGCAACAACACCACCCCATTGCTACACATTCCAACCAACAAATACCTGTTCCATAACACGCCTGTTCCTATCCTCAGCAACAACTACACACACCTTCCACCACACAGCCTCAGCAACCTGTTATGCAACAACACCTGGACAATTTCGCACACTCAGTGTACGCCTTCCTTAGTACTCATCCCCAACCCGCTCCCCCATACTACCAACAACACTACTCCCCCATGCCACGAATTCTTTCACCACTACAGCAATACCCTATAACCTCCCAAACAACACACCTACAACATTAAAACCAACCACCTTATATTCTCCCACCACCCCAACATCAAACTACTACCACCTTTGCTCGTAATTGCCGTCCTCCCTGCCAGTGGGCTTCCCCTGCCAACCGCCAGTCAGGGAAACGAATGAGGCGTTGGCAAGAACATGCCCACTGCATCACCTATGTCACGCTTCAATGCACCACTAACGGCAACAACACTACCTTCTCGGCACCAAGACGTTAAGCAACTCACCATGCCACTCCTCTGCCAGTCTCGCAATGCCTCTAGGAATTGCACACAACAACCTGCCCTCCTAACTGCTCTGGTACGCCACTCCAATGCTTCTAGCGGCCGCTCCTGCCACTCAATGCAATGCCACTCCGATGCCCCCGGCGTCCTCGTACATCATCCTACACCCCTGCAGGGACTACAGGGCCCTCAATGCAGCCACTATCCAAGACAGGTACCCTATCCCGCACGTCCTAGACTTTCACTCAAAGCTCCAGGGATGAGCAGTATTCTCGAAGATTGACCTTGTCCGGGCCTTCCACCAAATTCCTGTGGCAGAACCATACATCAAGAAAACCACCATTACCTTGCCCTTCGGTCTGTTCGAATTCCCTGTTATGAACTTCGGCCTACGGAATGCGGCACAGACATTCCAGAGCTATATGGATAAGGTGCTGCGTGGCCCGAACTATTTCCTGGTGTACATCGACGACATCCTCATCGCTTCACGTAACCACGCACTACACCAGCAGCACCTTCGTGAGCTTTTCGCCCGCCTGCAACACAACGGTCTCAAGATACACCCGTCAAAGTGCGTCATTGGTGCGGATCACCTAGATTTTTTCGGCCATCGCATCACCCCGAGAGGCATCACACCTCTCCCACAGAAGGTGGAGGCCGTACGCGAGTTTCTCCTTCCCACTGCCAGGAAACTTCGGGAGTTCTTAGGGGTGATTAATTATTACCACCAGTTTATCTCCAATACTGCATCTGCCCATGCCCCACTCCACGACCTACTGAAGGGTTTGAAGAAGGCCTCCCTGAAGAAACTCAACTGGACTCCTGCAGTGGAGGCCGCCTTCAGAGAAGTCAAAACTAAACTAGCTGACACCACCTTCCTGGCATACCCCACACCTCACGCACCAATTTCCATGTACACTGACGCATCCAACGACGTTGTGGGAGCGGTACTGCAGCAGGAAATAAACGGAGTGCTGAAACCCATCATGTTCTTCAGTAAATGCCTCGAGCCCCCTCAGAAGAAGTACAGTGCCTTTGACAAGGAGCTGGTGGCCATGCATGATGCCGTTAAACACTTCCGGCACTTCTTGGAAGGTCGGTCTTTTCATATACGTACGGACCATAAGCCCCCCCAGCGATGAACCAACTGGGTGCAAGCTGGTCTCCGCGTGTCACGCACCACCTCGCCTTCATCTTGGAGTTTACCACAGATATTCGACATGTCCGGGGAGAAGACAACGTCGTGGTGGATGCGCTCTCTAGGGCACCGCCGGAACAACCACTACTCACGTCAATACAACGGATTACTTCTATGGACTAGACCGCACTCACTCACACCCAGCAAACTGACTCCTACCTTCAGGAGCTATTTGTTGGCGAGACTGGCCTACGTCTCGAGTGCATAACGGCCCCCGACACAACCACTTAAGTCTGGTGAGACACATCCTGCGGCACACCACGCCCGTATATCCTCGAGCAATTCAGTGAGACGGTGTTCAACCATTACCACTCCATCAAACACCCGGGGATTTCAGGTACACTCCGCCTCATTAGTTGGCATGCAGTATGGCCGGGCATGAGGAAGCAGGTCAAGGAATGGATGTCAGCGTGCCTGCCCTGTCAACGCGCTAAGGTAGAGAGACATACCCACCCACTGCTACACGAGTTCACCGTCCCTTCCAGCAAATTCCACAAGGTACACGAGGATATCATGGGGCCTTTCCCCTCATCCCGAGGATGCCGTTACCTCCTGACGTGTGTGGATAGGACGACACGGTGGTGTACAGCTGTTCCCATGTGTGACATCACCACAGAAGGGACCGCCCACCATTTCCTCAGCAACTTGGTAGATATCTTTGGTCCTCCAGCAGAAATCATTACTGACCAAGGCACCCAGTTTGAATCTAAGGCATGGCAGGACATGTTGACATTACTGGGGACGCGCCGACAATGCACCACCGCATATCACCCTGCGAGCAATGGCATGGTCGAGAGATTCCATCGCCGCTTACAGGACGCGTTCCGAGCACTCCAGCCGGATCAGTGGACTGACATGCTCCCTCTCATCCTCTTCACCATCCATACAACCCTGAAGGAGGACCCCAACCATTCCCAAGCAGAGCTCGTTTTTGTTGAGGACCTCTGCCTCCCTGGCCAGCTTGTATTTCCTGAAGCAGACACTTCCAGCCTCGGCTTCCTTCCAGCCCTCAAATGCGCAGTTGCTAACGCTGCCCCAACACCCACGCGCCATCAGACAAGGCCCACATACGTACCACCTGGCTTTAACACCGCTCCTTCACTCCTCCTATGAACGGACTCTCACCGTACACTGCTCCAGCAGGTATACAGTGGCCCTCACCCTTTACTCTCCAGGGCTGACGCGACGGTTGTGCTAGAGGTACACGGCAAACCTTACGTCACATCCTGGGAGCAGGTAAAACCTGCCCACACCGTAGCGCCTGCTCCACCTCACGCACAACTATCCACCCTCATACAAATTCACAATGCACCTCTCACTCGCCACACCCCATACTAGCCACCTAAGGCGCCTTCTATTTATGCCACTCGATCAACCCGGGTTGGCAACCTGTGTTGCTCCGAAAGACCCTGGTTGTATGGTGTAAATAGAACACACCGACCACCAACCCGGGTTGAAGTTCCTTTGTTTGTAAACATTGAAGATGGCATCACAAGAATCAACAGAGCAGTTTTTCCCAGCATTATGCTCGGCACTCTCAGAATTTGATGACAAATCGAGTGTTTCCCTACCTGCATATATTATGTTGATACTATCAACGTAATATCACATTTCCACTTGAGAAACCCATAACTACACTATCAACTTGATAGTGTAGTTATGGGTTTCTCAAGTGGAAATGTGACTGATGCCAGCCATTGGTCATGTGTTAGCTTCATTAAAAAGCTACTCTCAGATTGTTCATGGATCTGTGCAGCAGACTATACTTTGCAATTGCAAGGAGTATAATTTGTGGCTGCAAATAGGACAGTAACCATTCTCGACAAATTGGAGAAACATGTGTTTTTTTCATACAAGAGTCAATAAGAAAAACTAAATATTGAATGAATTACCGTTATTGCATAAGGTTTTCCTACATTCATTACCCACTTATTTAGACCATTCTAAGACTATTTTCTTCTTTGGCACTTCCTCCGCAAATGCCCCATTCAAATGGGGCATTTTGAAATCAGCCTGACCTTACCTGACTTTACCTAACCTAACCTAACCTAGACCGCATCAGACTACAGAGACCTAACCTGGGCAGACTACCGGGACCTAACCTGGGCAAACTATCGGGAAATAACAGTGGTAAAGTACAGGAAATGACCGGGGCAAAATACTAGGACCTAGCTGGATCTGGCAACACTGCTACAAAACTGTAATTCTTTCAATAAATACCAGAAAAACTTGAGCATGCTTACAAGTATGATTATTAACCTAATCAATAGTGAATGTACTTCTGTAAATAATTATTTAGGTTTAACTGTTGATTTCATTTATGGCAAACATGGTTCTGTAAAAGTAGGTTAAAATTAAATACATGATTGTGATTATTATTGTGTATATTTAATCTCTGGGACTGTGGGAAGCCAAATGGTAAATGGAATTCAGGGTAAATAGGGAAAGCATAACAGGAAACCGGTTATTTAAAGGAAAATTAAAATAGGAACAAACAATAAATTACTACAAGAATGGGGATCTGTTGAAATGGATATCCCCTGCTCTAACATTCTGATCTCTAGACAAATATAATATTATTAGGTTTACCAGGTTCCCTACTCCAGTCCAACACACACACACACTACACAACATAAAACTGAATCAATTTAATAACTTAAAATTCTAGATACAGTATTCTCTTGTGACAATAAACCAGCAACTAGGGCCAGTATAAACAAGTACAGTACATAAAAATACAACACAAACTAGGGCCATTCAGAATAAACTAGTATATATACATATTGCATCAAGGATGATATTTCTTTATTCACTGTCAGACTCATGTTGCCTCGTTTTCTACTTTCATCTTAATCGTGAGTTTGATTTTTTATAATTTTCATTATATCTTTGCAGTTCTTTAATAAGTTCTTTCCTATGGTCTGCCCTGCTGGCTTCATTGTCTTTGACCACTTGAATATTTTCTTTCAGTAAGTCTACATCTTAAGTGAGTAGCTTTCTCACTTCAGTATTATGGGATGGTGGAAGTTAACCTCCACCTACTACCCACAGTTGATGTGATGGCACAGTCCCTTGTTGTGAAGTACCAGCAGAAGCACTTGCTTCTGTTGTTGGAGGAATTGGAGCTGTTGCAGGTGGCTGTATATTCACTAATGATGGTACAGCAGGTGATGGTATGGGAAGTAATGGCACACCAGGGTCATCAGGGTCCAAATTGGGTTTTTGATATGCTGGTTCCAACACACAAGTTCCTTGTGTGGGTGGGAGGTAAACACAGGATAGAGCTTTGAGTTATTTTATTACTCTTACGTTTCGGACTACACAGAGTCCTTCTTCAGAGAGAAATGACATAGAGAAGAGGGTACCCCGAGATATATATATACCGGTGGTGGCCTACATTGCACCAGCCACTCCTTAATCTCACCTGACCTCACCTCACCTCACCTCACCCCCTCCTTTCTTTTATACTCCAGGGCTATACTGGCTGAGTATCTACACCACTTCATAAACCCTTCTCTATGATTATGAACATTTTTTGTACAAATGTATGCTGCTTCCAATGCTTTCCTCATTTTCTTATCCAAACCACTATGAATGATTGATGAATCCTCCCATCTGGGTAAATTATTACATTCTTCAATATGCAGTACCAATGAATTAGCTGTGTTGTGCTTCCTTACGTCAGCCTTATGTTCATATAATCTTTTCTTTATACCTCTTCCTGTTTCTCCTATATACATCTTGTCACACCCATTACATGGAATACTATATATCACGCTGTTATTATTGACACGCTTGTTCTTGTTTGCCTTGGTTAGTTCGCCGATTCTCTTTCCAGATGATGTTGCAATTTTTAAGCCAACCTTGTTCATATGTCTATCTAATATCGAGCCAATATTTGAATTAGGTACACATACAAATCTTTTCTCATTTTTCTCGCTGTTATTAGTTTCATCTTTCTTTCGTTCGATGATTTTAAGTGCCTTGTTTTTAAGCTTTGTCAGCAAACCTGCAGGGTATTTCAATTTCTTAAATGCCTCTATTATATATTTAATTTCATCGTCCAAGCTGTCATTACTACATATCCTGTAAGCTCTTAGAAAAAATCCTATCACCACTCCAGATTTAATCCCAGCATTGTGAGCAGATAGATAGTGAATAAAGTCATCTTTGTTAGTGGGTTTCCGGTACACCGAGAATTTTACACCTTGTTCCGTTTTTCCTATTATAGTGTCTAGAAACGGTAGCATGTTCTCTTTTTCTTCCTCAACAGTAAACTGGATATCCCTCTGTACGTTATTTAACATCCTCAATTTATTGTCTATATTGGTATTATTCGGTACTACTACAAGGACATCATCGACATATCTATACCATACACTGTTCCTACCTATTATTCTAGTATATTTATCAGCTTCTAGTGTCTCCATATATAAACTAGATAAGACAGCACTTAGTGGGCTCCCCATGGCTAGACCCCTGTGTTGCACATATTCTTCATTATTAAATATGAACACGCCGAATCGTACACACAATGAGACCATCTTGATGAAATCTGTCCTGGGTAGTGGTAGGTCCTCCTCCCTGATGTGGTCCAGTGCCTTCCTCACTGCTTCTATGGCTCCCTCGACTGGTACATTGGTGAATAGTGATTTTACGTCGAAGCTGGCGAGTTTCTTGTTTATGAAATCGATTTCATTGAGTCGTGATATCAAATCCGATGAGTTTTTCAAGTGTGCACCACTGATGGATCCTAGAGCACGGGACAGTGGCATCGCAAGCTGTTTGGTCACCTTATGTGGTGCACTACCTATGCCAGATGTTATTGCACTTGGTTGCTCATCAGGTAGGGCTTTGTAACACGCTAAAACACCTTGAATGAACCCTTTTTCTACATCATTGTCTGACCACTTATAATTCTTAGACAAATATTCGGCATAGCTTTTTCTATCTTCCCCTGTGTCGAACTTAAGACCAAGAGAAAGAGCTTCCTTTTCGTATTTGGTTAGGATTCTGCTGGATAAGTTTAACACTAAGTCAGAGTTACCCATACTACTCCAAGCACTATTCTCGCACAGGGATCGGAGCTTTCTGTGTAGTTTCTCCTTCTGTTTCTCACTGTCCTTTGCTAGTTTCCGGATCTGATGTCGAGATAGGGACACTGATTTCTTTAAGTCGAATAGTTCGTAGATGTTCAAGGTCAGAGGACTTCCAAAAGTACATAAACCGAATATTCCAATGAGACCAATAACATCTGGCATAGGTAGTGCACCACATAAGGTGACCAAACAGCTTGCGATGCCACTGTCCCGTGCTCTAGGATCCATCAGTGGTGCACACTTGAAAAACTCATCGGATTTGATATCACGACTCAATGAAATCGATTTCATAAACAAGAAACTCGCCAGCTTCGACGTAAAATCACTATTCACCAATGTACCAGTCGAGGGAGCCATAGAAGCAGTGAGGAAGGCACTGGACCACATCAGGGAGGAGGACCTACCACTACCCAGGACAGATTTCATCAAGATGGTCTCATTGTGTGTACGATTCGGCGTGTTCATATTTAATAATGAAGAATATGTGCAACACAGGGGTCTAGCCATGGGGAGCCCACTAAGTGCTGTCTTATCTAGTTTATATATGGAGACACTAGAAGCTGATAAATATACTAGAATAATAGGTAGGAACAGTGTATGGTATAGATATGTCGATGATGTCCTTGTAGTAGTACCGAATAATACCAATATAGACAATAAATTGAGGATGTTAAATAACGTACAGAGGGATATCCAGTTTACTGTTGAGGAAGAAAAAGAGAACATGCTACCGTTTCTAGACACTATAATAGGAAAAACGGAACAAGGTGTAAAATTCTCGGTGTACCGGAAACCCACTAACAAAGATGACTTTATTCACTATCTATCTGCTCACAATGCTGGGATTAAATCTGGAGTGGTGATAGGATTTTTTCTAAGAGCTTACAGGATATGTAGTAATGACAGCTTGGACGATGAAATTAAATATATAATAGAGGCATTTAAGAAATTGAAATACCCTGCAGGTTTGCTGACTAAGCTTAAAAACAAGGCACTTAAAATCATCGAACGAAAGAAAGATGAAACTAATAACAGCGAGAAAAATGAGAAAAGATTTGTATGTGTACCTAATTCAAATATTGGCTCGATATTAGATAGACATATGAACAAGGTTGGCTTAAAAATTGCAACATCATCTGGAAAGAGAATCGGCGAACTAACCAAGGCAAACAAGAACAAGCGTGTCAATAATAACAGCGTGATATATAGTATTCCATGTAATGGGTGTGACAAGATGTATATAGGAGAAACAGGAAGAGGTATAAAGAAAAGATTATATGAACATAAGGCTGACGTAAGGAAGCACAACACAGCTAATTCATTGGTACTGCATATTGAAGAATGTAATAATTTACCCAGATGGGAGGATTCATCAATCATTCATAGTGGTTTGGATAAGAAAATGAGGAAAGCATTGGAAGCAGCATACATTTGTACAAAAAATGTTCATAATCATAGAGAAGGGTTTATGAAGTGGTGTAGATACTCAGCCAGTATAGCCCTGGAGTATAAAAGAAAGGAGGGGGTGAGGTGAGGTGAGGTGAGGTCAGGTGAGATTAAGGAGTGGCTGGTGCAATGTAGGCCACCACCGGTATATATATATCTCGGGGTACCCTCTTCTCTATGTCATTTCTCTCTGAAGAAGGACTCTGTGTAGTCCGAAACGTAAGAGTAATAAAATAACTCAAAGCTCTATCCTGTGTTTACCTCCCACCCACACAACATACTTGTCAATATGAATCATTCACACAAGTTCCTCTTGCTGCATAACTTTTGTGGCTGGAACCAGCTTCATAAAAACAACCCTGTGGGTAATATTTAGGGTTTTAAAAATTTAACACAGAAACACCTCAATAGTACAACAGGGTACTTTAAGTAGAGCAAAAGATATGGAATATATAATTTTACCGAAACAATTTTGGATATTTAAATAATCCCAGGGTCTACTTATTTGAAGTTTGATGGGTAATATTGGCAAGCAATCCATAAAATATTTAATATTTTTCTGTTCCTGAATCAGCCAGACTTAACCCAAGCTAACTGAACTGGACTTGACCAAATTACTGGGACCTAACCTGGGTAAATTACCAAGATCTAACAAAGGCAGACTACTGGGACTTAACTTGGACAAACAACAGTATGTGGAGCTTTTAAGTTAAGTTATTAGAGGGTCAAGCATGGTCTAAATGCACTGATACCCTTTAATTTCATCATAAAAATAATGGAATACAAATCAGAGATATAAAAAAGCGGCACATCTTTAAATATTTCCTGCTAGTTACTCTACCCACACTTTGGTGTCCAGTATTTCAATCAACAATTTCTATAGCATGTCTGGCTGACATTTGCGAGGAAAAACTGCAGTTACAGGAAAAAGAAGAACTCTTCTTCTGTACTTCAGTCCAGCACCCCCTCTTGAGTTGGTTGTGCATAATAATAGACATTTCCCTCAAATGCTACTGATTAGGGTACTCATGCCACTTCAAAATCATATTTCCTTTATGTATTTTGAAGATAACGTCTCATATTATGCTAAAATATCATATATATTTCTGTAAGAAGCCTTACCAGTGTTTGTTTTGATAGCATCAGCTGATGAGCAACCCATAAAAGTTGCCAGATACCGCCACGTAACCCTGCTATCGAGATGGGTTGCTCCGGGTTGCCCTCCGACCAACCCGGGTTGGGGTGACCAGGGGCCGGATCCAAGAAACTTAACAACGTCGGTAACTCGAGTTAGCGACGTCGGCCACTACCGACGCGATCCAAGAAGCAAAATGATGACGTCACGGGCGCGTTAGCGACGTCGTTAATAACAACACCTCGGGAGGTGTAGTAAAAGCTGGTAGAAGTTAACGACGTGCACCATATGGTCTTAGATATCATCATATTTAGTGAATATTTCTCATTGATTACAGTGGAAATTGATATCAATATATATTTAAAGACGGCAAGATGTAAACAAAGTGCCGTTAAACACGCAAAAAGCATGCTAGACAACATTTCAAGTACTGCTTGTACTGTACATCGGTGACTGGTCTCACACTAGTCAGCGGACTGAGGCTACTTCACCATGGACTACGTGTTGGCTGACATGGCAGCAAGGGCTCTAAGGAGAGAGAGATGCTTTCGAGACCGTCTGGACCCTCTAGCTCTCAATGACAACGAGCTGATAAGGCACTACCACTTTCCTCGGCATGAGCTGACGCAGCTCATTGATGAGTTCTCACCCCTGCTGAGGAGAAGAACAAGGCGAGGAAATCCCATACCACCACATACCCAGCTATTGATTGCCTTGAGAGTGTATGCCAGTGGCTCCTTTCACCATGTTAATTGGAGACACAAGAGGTGAGTAAAATATAATGCGTATTATTTTATTTTATTTTTAGTTTTAAAAGTTAGGCTACTGGTTACTCCTCCCTAATTTACTGTAGCCTATCTATAGATATCTTCTCAATGTATTATCCTCAGATTTCCTTAACATAATTTATGTATATATCAAATCAAGTAAAAAATATTAATATATATATATATACTGTACTGTATATGAAATATATACCTTAATTAAGTATAACCAATAAAATATTTTTTTTTATTCTAAATACTGTATTTCAATTTGTCCATTATACTAAGATTTATTTAGACTTGATGCTCAAAGATGCATTGTTTGTGCCATACCTTTTCAAGGATAAAGAATATCAGCAATTTACATAAGCAAGTACCATATAAGATAAGCATATCATATCATAATAAAGGTCTTGAAACACATGAGAAAAATTGATTGAATACAAAATGGCTCTATTGTACTTTGTAACCTGTTTTCATTATTGCTTATCGTGTCATTAATAACTGTAAGCATGATGCAGTATGTTTTCTGATACAGTTTGTCCTAATAGTGGCCAAAGTAACAGGAGCTGCATATATACAGTGCTGTATCATATTGTACTTTTTGCATAAATAAAATCTTTTGTGAACAATGTTTGGACTGCATAAACAACCCACTATAATATTTAAATTTCTTCAATACTCTATTACAATTAAATATTGTACATGGTTTTCTAGGCAGCATAGGGTTGCAGTCAAGTAATTTTAACACAAATTGTATTATTACAGTTTAAAAACCTAGCCAAGCAATACTATAATATTTTTTCTCATGCAACACATGCAACAAATATACATATTGAATAAATAACGATTATTTCAGGTCCAACACAAGCAAGGATCAGCACAATATTCACCAGAATAACAAACATCATGAGTACCAAGGCTGCTGAGGAAATTAATATGCCATCAACACCACAACAGTTGTGAACATCAGCCCAAGCCTTCAGCAGGGTCACCAACTTCCCACGAGTAATTGAAGCTATATATGGTAAGCTTCATAGTTTTATTGATGAAATCCATAATGCTAGTTGTTTTCCTTGTTGTTAGAACCCAATCATATAGAGACATGCTTCATAATAAATGATCAGTCTCCCCCCACCAACATTGTTGTGATTCTTGGCTCTACAACATACAAGGTGTAAGAGAGGTAACAGTTTTTTACCCTCAATATTAACCAACCTTGCCTTGTGTACTTTCCTCTTGAGGAATTATATTGGTTTGGCTTATATAATGCTGTACCTGTATACAGTCCTGTATATACTATGTCATTCCTTTGTTTAGAGTATGAGGCAGACAGATAAAATTGATCCTATTGTTACACAATATATTAATGTTTATGCTATGTATGCAGGTACACACGTTGCCATCAAGGCTCCAAGTATTGATGAGGCCATGTACTGTACGTCAATAGAAAAAGATTAAATTCACTAAACTTTCAAGTTATTTGTGATGGAAATGGCTTGATCATCAATTATTCTGCCAGATTTCCAGGTACTGTACTGTATTTCATGTACCTAGATTTAAATAATGTGTGTAAATAAGAAATTTTGTGTAAGATACTGTTTAGTATATGGTCTATATTATTGCATACCCTTGTATATGAAAAATTTCCCAAAACCTGCATGGTTATATCTCTTTAAAAATCAAGTTTGATATAAAAAGTCTTCCCATTTACACTAGGGTTGCCAAGTGTATTAAATCATTATATATATGTGAGGGCTTCTTGGCATAACATTTGAAGTAGAACCACATGCTTTAATACATGTGTCACTTTGCAGGATCCAATTATGATGCCTACATTTGAAGGAACAGCAACTTGAGGCAACACTTTAGTAGAGGCACTTTGGGGACTACTTACTCCTAGGTTGGTATCAGGAGATGTTTTAACAAGTGTACAGTTCTAAGGCTGTATGATATACATATTCCTCCCATGTGAGTTTATGTATGGTTATATATGTATGTACAGTATGTATAAATAGTTCATCTTTCTGGTAACAATGTCTTGCAGGTGACAGTGGGTACCCATTGGAGCCTTTTCTCATGACCCCAGTCACCAATCCCACAAATGAGGCAGAGGAACTTTACTACAGGGCCCTTGTAAGAACAAGGGTCATTGTGGAGCTGACCTTAGGAGTTGTGAAAAATCGCTTCAGGTTAGGAAGTGACTTTTTAATATCCCTTCGGTTTCAACAAATCACAAGCAAACTCTTTATATAGTTATAATTTGCTCCCTCTCCAAACCTCAACTCTAATTTCATACGTTGAGTGTCATAAGAGTTTCCAATCAATGGCAAGGTTTCTAAATCTTTTGACTTTATAATGAAATGAAAATTTCACCTTTATTAATGTATTTCATATTATTACTTTTTGTTCACATTGGTCCATAAAATCCACTGTTACATTTTCCTTTTATATCCGTCTAATAAATGGTATCTAACAGATGTATTCATCGGTTTGGTGGAAAATTACAGTACACTCCTTTGAGATCTGCAAAGATTGTAAGTGCTTGTCTCCTGCTGCACAACCGGTGTGTCAGTAGGAGTATTCCTGATCCTAACAATGTAAGTATACACTGTGGCTTAGTATTTATTGTAGCATTAACTTACCTTACTGTGCTACTCTATAAGTACAATGAAACACCAGTAATTACTTCAATTACAGTAATTATTATAATACTGTACAATGCAATCTCTGCAATTGCACTGCTTCAACCCTGAAGTTTGTCTTAATATATCAATGTTTTTCAGTGATTTCTAAAATCCCTTAATACCTTCATTTTACAGCATCTACCAGAAGATGACATGCCTATTGAGGTCCATGTAGTTGGAGCTGGTGATCATGGTGGCACGGGTAGACAGACACGTGACGAAATCATACCGGAGTTTTATGGTCGAAAGGGAGTTTAAAAAAATAAAATTATGTCTTGGTTACTAGTGTATTTATTTACCAACTTACTATGTCTGTGTCTGTTGGTGTTTTGCTATATGTTTTTTAATGTGGCATGTGACAATGTTTGGTAACATTGGTACAGTATTGGCATGCAGAATCACCAAACTATATATATACTGTATATCTATTTCCTAAGTTGGTGTTATCGGTTATATTTACATTACGATTACATGGTTTTTCCAATGGGATCTTAGAATGTTTATTGTGTTGCTGGAATGTGTGACTGTATGCAGTTCAGTGTTATTTACAGTATGCTCCTAACTTAGCTAGGAGCATGCTATTACTGTCTTCCCTACCATGACAACACTGTATGCTCCTAGCCAAATTAGTAGCATACTGTATGCAACACATCCTGATCCAAAGTTATTTTCCTTATTTCTCAATAAACACTCTTACATTAGAAGCCAGCACTATAATGGCTTCAGCTGCTTGTCTCTGTGCTGCTGCACTTTCTCTAATAGCAGCTGTGGCTTCCTGCTGACTCCATCATCACTTCTAGGATGTCCCTAATGTCCTCTTGTGCATGGAGGAAGTGTGGCAACAATACGTATTCTGCTGTGTGTTCAGAATAAACAATGTTAATAAATGATCTTCAGGGAATGGATCATGGATTCACCACTATAAGCACTGACAGGAGGTGGGAACAGGATTAGAATATTGGGTATTAGTTAGATGGCAGAGCACAGAGTGCTACGAAAATAGAACACAGTACACTACTGTAAATACAGTACTGTGTTATACATCATTGTTTTAAACAAAATACAAGTATGTTAATAATTAATGAAATGCTAAAACCAAGTACTGTATACTGAATGATTAATGTAATTACCATACAAAGAGTGCATAAAATCAATAAGCATTTCATAACCTTTTCATTATTTACATTTCGTATGACTCCAAAAACTATTTTCAGATACTAAATAAAAACTGTGGACGTACCTGCTGTGTTTGAAATGAAAAAGTCGAGTACACTCAGTAGAGCGATACGAAGACACTTGTTTTGACAGCTGCCAGCTGATCGTGGTTTTTAAACAAACGCGCCATGTCACACGCTTCGTGATTGGCTACGAGGTGTCCATGACGTCATTGATGACTCTAGCCAATCAAAGGCGTGTACCAGTTACCGCGCTCCTAACAACAGGCGGGCAGAGGCTTCTTGGATCAGGGCGAAGTTAACGACGCCTGCGTGTAGTTAGTTATTACCGACATCGGTATTAGCGACGCGTCGCTAAACAATCTCTTTGGATTCCACCCCAGGGGTGGAATCCAAAGAGATTGTTTAGCGACGCGTCGCTAATACCGATGTCGTTAATAACTAACTACACGCAGGCGTCGTTAACTTCGCCCTGATCCAAGAAGCCTCTGCCCGCCTGTTGTTAGGAGCGCGGTAACTGATACACGCCTCTGATTGGCTAGAGTCATCAATGACGTCATGGACACCTCGTAGCCAATCACGAAGCGTGTGACATGGCGCGTTTGTTTAAAAACCGCGATCAGCTGGCAGCTGTCAAAACAAGTGTCTTCGTATCGCTCTACTGAGTGTACTCGACTTTTTCATTTCAAACACAGCAGGTACGTCCACAGTTTTTATTTAGTATCTGAAAATAGTTTTTGGAGTCATACGAAATGTAAATAATGAAAAGGTTATGAAATGCTTATTGATTTTATGCACTCTTTGTATGGTAATTACATTAATCATTCAGTATACAGTACTTGGTTTTAGCATTTCATTAATTATTAACATACTTGTATTTTGTTTAAAACAATGATGTATAACACAGTACTGTATTTACAGTAGTGTACTGTTTTCTATTTTCGTAGCACTCTGTGCTCTGCCATCTAACTAATACCAAATATTCTAATCCTGTTCCCACCTCCTGTCAGTGCTTATAGTGGTGAATCCATGATCCATTCTCTGAAGATCATTTAATAACATTGTTTATTCTGAACACACAGCAGAATACGTATTGTTGCCACACTTCCTCCATGCACAAGAGGACATTAGGGACATCCTAGAAGTGATGATGGAGTCAGCAGGAAGCCACAGCTGCTATTAGAGAAAGTGCAGCAGCACAGAGACAAGCAGCTGAAGCCATTATAGTGCTGGCTTCTATTGTAAGAGTGTTTATTGAGAAATAAGGAAAATAACTTTGGATCAGGATGTGTTGCATACAGTATGCTACTAATTTGGCTAGGAGCATACAGTGTTGTCATGGTAGGGAAGACAGTAATAGCATGCTCCTAGCTAAGTTAGGAGCATACTGTAAATAACACTGAACTGCATACAGTCACACATTCCAGCAACACAATAAACACTCTAAGATCCCATTGGAAAAACCATGTAATCGTAATGTAAATATAACCGATAACACCAACTTAGGAAATAGATATACAGTATATATATAGTTTGGTGATTCTGCATGCCAATACTGTACCAATGTTACCAAACATTGTCACATGCCACATTAAAAAACATATAGCAAAACACCAACAGACACAGACATAGTAAGTTGGTAAATAAATACACTAGTAACCAAGACATAATTTTATTTTTTTAAACTCCCTTTCGACCATAAAACTCCGGTATGATTTCGTCACGTGTCTGTCTACCCGTGCCACCATGATCACCAGCTCCAACTACATGGACCTCAATAGGCATGTCATCTTCTGGTAGATGCTGTAAAATGAAGGTATTAAGGGATTTTAGAAATCACTGAAAAACATTGATATATTAAGACAAACTTCAGGGTTGAAGCAGTGCAATTGCAGAGATTGCATTGTACAGTATTATAATAATTACTGTAATTGAAGTAATTACTGGTGTTTCATTGTACTTATAGAGTAGCACAGTAAGGTAAGTTAATGCTACAATAAATACTAAGCCACAGTGTATACTTACATTGTTAGGATCAGGAATACTCCTACTGACACACCGGTTGTGCAGCAGGAGACAAGCACTTACAATCTTTGCAGATCTCAAAGGAGTGTACTGTAATTTTCCACCAAACCGATGAATACATCTGTTAGATACCATTTATTAGACGGATATAAAAGGAAAATGTAACAGTGGATTTTATGGACCAATGTGAACAAAAAGTAATAATATGAAATACATTAATAAAGGTGAAATTTTCATTTCATTATAAAGTCAAAAGATTTAGAAACCTTGCCATTGATTGGAAACTCTTATGAAATTAGAATTGAGGTTTGGAGAGGGAGCAAATTATAACTATATATAGAGTTTGCTTGTGATTTGTTGAAACCGAAGGGATATTAAAAAGTCACTTCCTAACCTGAAGCGATTTTTCACAACTCCTAAGGTCAGCTCCACAATGACCCTTGTTCTTACAAGGGCCCTGTAGTAGAGTTCTTCTGCCTCATTTGTGGGATTGGTGACTGGGGTCATGAGAAAAGGCTCCAATAGGTACCCACTGTCACCTGCAAGACATTGTTACCAGAAAGATGAACTATTTATACATACTGTACATACATATATAACCATACATAAATTCACATGGGAGGAATATGTATATCATACAGCCTTAGAACTGTAAACTTGTTAAAACATCTCCTGATACCAACCTAGGAGTAAGTAGTCCCCAAAGTGCCTCTACTAAAGTGTTGCCTCAAGTTGCTGTTCCTTCAAATGTAGGCATCATAAGTGGATCCTGCAAAGTGACACATGTATTAAAGCATGTGGTTCTACTTCAAATGTTATGCCAGGAAGCCCTCACATATATATAATGATTTAATACACTTGGCAACCCTAGTGTCAATGGGAAGACTTTTTATATCAAACTTGATTTTTAAAGAGATATAATCATGCAGGTTTTGGGAAATTTTTCATATACAAGGGTATGCAATAATATAGACCATACACTAAACAGTATCTTACACAAAATTTCTTATTTACACACATTATTTAAATCTAGGTACATGAAATACAGTACAGTACCTGGAAATCTGGCAGAATAATTGATGATCAAGCCATTTCCATCACAAACAACTTGAAAGTTTAGTGAATTTAATCTTTTTCTATTGACGTACAGTACATGGCCTCATCAATACTTGGAGCCTTGATGGCAACGGGTGTACCTGCATACATAGCATAAATATTAATATATTGTTTAACAATAGGATCAATTTTATCTGTCTGCCTCATACTCTAAACAAAGGAATGACATAGTATATATAGGACTGTATACAGGTACAGTATTATATAAGCCAAACCAATATAATTCCTCAAGAGGAAAGTACACAAGGCAAGGTTGAAGTTAATATTGAGGGTAAAAAACTGTTACCTCTCTTACACCTTGTATGTTGTAGAGCCAAGAATCACAACAATGTTGGTGGGGGGAGACTGATCATTTATTATGAAGCATGTCTCTATATGATTGGGTTCTAACAACAAGGAAAACAACTAGCATTATGGATTTCATCAATAAAACTATGAAGCTTACCATCTATAGCTTCAATTACTCGTGGGAAGTTGGTGACCCTGCTGAAGGCTTGGGCTCATGTTCACAACTGTTGTGGTGTTGATGGCATATTAATTTCCTCAGCAGCCTTGGTACTCATGATGTTTGTTATTCTGGTGAATATTCTGCTGATCCTTGCTTGTGTTGGACCTGAAATAATCGTTATTTATTCAATATGTATATTTGTTGCATGAGAAAAAATATTATAGTATTGTTTGGCTAGGTTTTTAAACTGTAATAATACAATTTGTGTTAAAATTACTTGACTGCAACCCTATGCTGCCTAGAAAACTATGTACAATATTTAAATGTAATAGAGTAGTGAAGAAATTTAAATATTATAGTGGGTTGTTTATGTAGTCCAAACATTGTTCACAAAAGATTTTATTTATGCAAAAAGTACAGTATGATACAGCACTGTATATATGCAGCTCCTGTTACTTTGGCCACTATTAGGACAAACTGTATCAGAAAACATACTGCATCATGCTTACAGTTATTA
Source organism: Petrolisthes cinctipes (assembly GCA_033782935.1). Taxonomy (NCBI): domain Eukaryota; kingdom Metazoa; phylum Arthropoda; class Malacostraca; order Decapoda; family Porcellanidae; genus Petrolisthes; species Petrolisthes cinctipes. Next base: position 277,761 of record JAWQEG010000803.1, on the reverse strand, counting down.
TTGACACGATAAGCAATAATGAAAACAGGTTACAAAGTACAATAGAGCCATTTTGTATTCAACCAATTTTTCTCATGTGTTTCAAGACCTTTATTATGATATGATATGCTTATCTTATATGGTACTTGATTATGTAAATTGCTGATATTCTTTATCCTTGAAAAGGTATGGCACAAACAATGCATCTTTGAGAATCAAGTCTAAATAAATCGTAGTATAATGGACAAATTGAAATACAGTATTTAGAATAAAAAAAAATATTTTATTGGTTATACTTAATTAATTTATATATTTCATATACAGTACAGGTACAGTATATATATATATTAATATTTTTTACTTGATTTGATATATACATAAATTATGTTAAGGAAATCTGAGGATAATACATTGAGAAGATATCTATAGATAGGCTACAGTAAATTAGGGAGGAGTAACCACTAGCCTAACTTTTAAAACTAAAAAGAAAAGAAAATAATACGCATTATATTTTACTCACCTCTTGTGTCTCCAATTAACATGGTGAAAGGAGCCACTGGTATACACTCTCAAGGCAATCAATAGCTGGGTATGTGGCAGTATGGGATTTCCTCGCCTTGTTCTTCTCCTCAGCAGGGGTGAGAACTCATCAATGAGCTGCGTCAGCTCATGCCGAGGAAAGTGGTAGTGCCTTATCAGCTCGTTGTCATTGAGAGCTAGAGGGTCCAGACGGTCTCGAAAGCACCTCTCTCTCCTTAGAGCCCTTGCTGCCATGTCAGCCAACACGTAGTCCATGGTGAAGTAGCCTCAGTCCGCTGACTGGCAGTGTGAGACCAGTCACCGATGTACAGTACAAGCAGTACTTGAAATGTTGTCTAGCATGCTTTTTGCGTGTTTAACGGCACTTTGTTTACATCTTGCCGTCTTTAAATATATATTGATATCAATTTCCACTGTAATCAATGAGAAATATTCACTAAATATGATGATATCTGAGCTCATATGGTGCACGTCGTTAACTTCTACCAGCTTTTACTACACCTCCCGAGGTGTTGTTATTAACGACGCCCGTGACGTCATCATTTTGCTTCTTGGATCGCGTCGGTAGTGGCCGACGTCGCTAACTCGAGTTACCGACGTTGTTAAGTTTCTTGGATCCGGCCCCTGGGGTGGAATCCAAAGAGATTGTTTAGCGACGCGTCGCTAATACCGATGTCGTTAATAACTAACTACACGCAGGCGTCGTTAACTTCGCCCTGATCCAAGAAGCCTCTGCCCGCCTGTTGTTAGGAGCGCGGTAACTGGTACACGCCTCTGATTGGCTAGAGTCATCAATGACGTCATGGACACCTCGTAGCCAATCACGAAGCGTGTGACATGGCGCGTTTGTTTAAAAACCGCGATCAGCTGGCAGCTGTCAAAACAAGTGTCTTCGTATCGCTCTACTGAGTGTACTCGACTTTTTCATTTCAAACACAGCAGGTACGTCCACAGTTTTTATTTAGTATCTGAAAATAGTTTTTGGAGTCATACGAAATGTAAATAATGAAAAGGTTATGAAATGCTTATTGATTTTATGCACTCTTTGTATGGTAATTACAGTAATCATTCAGTATACAGTACTTGGTTTTAGCATTTCATTAATTATTAACATACTTGTATTTTGTTTAAAACAATGATGTATAACACAGTACTGTATTTACAGTAGTGTACTGTGTTCTATTTTCGTAGCACTCTGTGCTCTGCCATCTAACTAATACCCAATATTCTAATCCTGTTCCCACCTCCTGTCAGTGCTTATAGTGGTGAATCCATGATCCATTCTCTGAAGATCATTTAATAACATTGTTTATTCTGAATGAGTCAGCAGGAAGCCACAGCTGCTATTAGAGAAAGTGCAGCAGCACAGAGACAAGCAGCTGAAGCCATTATAGTGCTGGCTTCTATTGTAAGAGTGTTTATTGAGAAATAAGGAAAATAACTTTGGATCAGGATGTGTTGCATACAGTATGCTACTAATTTGGCTAGGAGCATACAATGTTGTCATGGTAGGGAAGACAGTAATAGCATGCTCCTAGCTAAGTTAGGAGCATACTGTAAATAACACTGAACTGCATACAGTCACACATTCCAGCAACACAATAAACATTCTAAGATCCCATTGGAAAAACCATGTAATCGTAATGTAAATATAACCGATAACACCAACTTAGGAAATAGATATACAGTATATATATAGTTTGGTGATTCTGCATGCCAATACTGTACCAATGTTACCAAACATTCTGTCACATGCCACATTAAAAAAACATATAGCAAAACACCAACAGACACAGACATAATAAGTTGGTAAATAAATACACTAGTAACCATGACATAATTTTATTTTTTTAAACCCCCTTTCGACCATAAAACTCCGGTATGATCTCGTCACGTGTCTGTCTACCCGTGCCACCACGATCACCAGCTCCAACTACATGGGCCTCAATAGGCATGTCCTCTTCTGGTAGATGCTGGAAAATGAAGGTATTAAGGGATTTTAGAAATCACTGAAAAACATTGATATATTAAGACAAATTTCAGGGTTGAAGCAGTGCAATTGCAGAGATTGCATTGTACAGTATTATAATAATTACTGTAATTGAAGTAATTACTGGTGTCTCATTGTACTTATATAGTAGCACAGTAAGGTAAGTTAATGCTACAATAAATACTAAGCCACAGTGTATACTTACATTGTTAGGATCAGGAATACTCCTACTGACACACCGGTTGTGCAGCAGGAGACAAACACTTACAATCTTTGCAGATCACAAAGGAGTGTACTGTAATTCTCCACCAGACCGATGAATACATCTGTTAGATACCATTTATTAGAGGGATATAAAAGGAAAATGTAACAGTGGATTTTATGGACCAATGTGAACAAAAAGTAATCATATGAAATACATTAATAAAAAGAAATTTTCATTTCATTATAAAGTCAAAAGATTTAGAAACCTTGCCATTGATTGGAAACTCTTATGAAATTAGAATTGAGGTTTGGAGAGGGAGCAAATTATAACTATATATAGAGTTTGCTTGTGATTTGTTGAAACCGAAGGGATATTAAGAAGTCACTTCCTAACCTGAAGCGATTTTTCACAACTCCTAAGGTCAGCTCCACAATGACCCTTGTTCTTACAAGGGCCCTGTAGTAGAGTTCTTCTGCCTCATTTGTGGGATTGGTGACTGGGGTCATGAGAAAAGGCTCCAATGGGTACCCACTGTTACCTGCAAGACATTGTTACCAGAAAGATGAACTATTTATACATACTGTACATACATATATAACCAAACATAAACTCACATGGGAGGAATATGTATATCATACAGCCTTAGAACTGTACACTTGTTAAAACATCTCATGATACCAACCTAGGAGTAACTAGTCCCCAAAGTGCCTCTACTAAATTGTTGCCTCAAGTTGCTGTTCCTTCAAATGTAGGCATCATAAGTGGATCCTGCAAAGTGACACATTTATTAAAGCATGTGGTTCTACTTCAAATGTTATGCCAAGAAGCCCTCACATATATATAATGTTTTAATACACTTGGCAACCCTAGTGTAAATGGGAAGACTTTTTATATCAAACTTGATTTTTAAAGAGATATAACCATGCAGGTTTTGGGAAATTTTTCATATACAAGGGTATGCAATAATATAGACCATATACTAAACAGTATCTTACACAAAATTTCTTATTTACACACATTATTTAAATCTAGGTACATGAAATACAGTACAGTACCTGGAAATCTGGCAGAATAATTGATGATCAAGCCATTTCCATCACAAATAACTTGAAAGTTTAGTTAATTTAATCTTTTTCTATTGACGTACAGTACATGGCCTCATCAATACTTGGAGCCTTGATGGCAACGTGTGTACCTGCATACATAGCATAAACATTAATATATTGTGTAACAATAGGATCAATTTTATCTGTCTGCTTCATATTCTAAACAAAGGAATGACATAGTATATACAGGACTGTATACAGGTACAGTATTATATAAGCCAAACCAATATAATTCCTCAAGAGGAAAGTACACAAGTTAAGGTTGAAGTTAATATTGAGGGTAAAAAACTGTTACCTCTCTTACACCTTGTATGTTGTAGAGCCAAGAATCACAACAATGTTGGTGGGGGGAGACTGCTCATTTATTATGAAGCATGTCTCTATATGATTGGGTTCTAACAACAAGGAAAACAACTAGCATTATGGATTTCATCAATAAAACTATGAAGCTTACCATCTATAGCTTCAATTACTGGTGGGAAGTTGGTGACCCTGCTGAAGGCTTGGGCTGATGTTCACAACTGTTGTGGTGTTGATGACATATTAATTTCCTCAGCAGCCTTGGTACTCAAGATGTTTGTTATTCTGGTGAATATTCTGCTGATGCTTGCTTGTGTTGGACCTGAAATAATCGTTATTTATTCAATATGTACTCATCAATGAGCTGCGTCAGCTCATGCCGAGTTAAGTGGTAGTGCCTTATCAGCTCGTTGTCATTGAGAGCTAGAGGATCCAGACTGTCTCGAAAGCACCTCTCTCTCCTTAAAACCCTTGCTGCCATGTCAGCCAACACGTAGTCCATGGTGAAGTAGCCTCAGTCCGCTGACTGGCAGTGTGAGACCAGTCACCGATGTACAGTACAGGCAGTACTTGAAATGTTGTCTAGCATGCTTTTTGCGTGTTTAACGGCACTTTGTTTACATCTTGCCGTCTTTAAATATATATTGATATCAATTTCCACTGTAATCAATGAGAAATATTCACTAAATATGATGATATTTGAGCCCATATGGTGCACGTCGTTAACTTCTACCAGCTTTTACTACACCTCCCGAGGTGTTGTTATTAACGACGTCGCTAACGCGCCCGTGACGTCATCATTTTGCTTCTTGGATCGCGTCGGTAGTGGCCGACGTCGCTAACTCGAGTTACCGACGTTGTTAAGTTTCTTGGATCCGGCCCCTGGTGTGTTAGGGTAATAATACAGTGGACATTCTGTTGCTCTGGCATATTTTGTACATATGTGATTAATGGTGGTGTGATAAGAGTAATTCAGTGAACAGTCTGATAATATACTCTACTCATTGTGTTTGTTGTTTATCTCAACCCACGGTTCCTTACTATCACCTTGTTCAGACTTGCCTGGGTTCATGGGAAGAAGGTGAAATAGTATATACTGCTCGTCTTCCCTTTACACGTACCAAAAAAGGTTTTAGCAACAATTCCCCCAATATCAAATAAGCCCCTTTTTGATCAGGTATTAGTAATCTGTTCATGTGCCAATTTCCTGATTTCACCTGAAAAACTAGGTAGGTTTTGTTCTGAATAATTAATCATGTCACGAATTTTAAGATATCTGTCTTTCAATTGTACCTTAGTTTGAGATTCCAGAGAGTAGCTCGTAGTATTAAATGCACCTAATTTAACAAAGGAAATTTCTATTGCGTTGTGAAATTGCAACTGAAATTCATCCAACCTTTTCTTTAGATTTAGGAGAGTACCCAAGTAGAGTCTTACGGTACGGTAATGACGTCAGTCACCACCTCGAGCCGCCCATCCATACCCACTAGGGCACCCGGTTATAAGTGGTCGTCCATACCCTGTGTACCCAGGAGCCCCGTAACCAACACCACGCAGAACCCTCCCAGTGTCCTCATGATCGCCTGTGAATAAATTTTATCATGAAGCAGATTTTTGTTATAGTTTATTTTGCAAGATATTTTCCTGACCTTAGTTGCATTCTTGTCTCATGTTCTGACTCAGTCTCAAATCCCAATTGAATCATCTCCCTTTCTTTATACTTTATACTGTACTTTCTTTATACTGTAGTGATCCAAGCACCAGTATTTCCCATTCTCTATGTCTCACGCATCCCCGCCTTCACCTGTCGGCTTGCACGCGAGCCTTAACCAAGCCTAGCCCATCGCACCGCAGCCTACGCTCTTCCATGAGTATCGGGACCGCCAGCCATGCAACAACTCTCTCCTCCCGCTCTGCCATTGCCGCTGCTCGCCTTGCCGCACCACGCCAGGCTTCCTCTCGCCACACGCTACACTACGGTCACCCTCATGCAACACCACGACTACTTCAAGCAACTCCACTGCCTCCTCCAAGCAACACACGACCTTCCCCAAGCAACACATGCAGCCAGGCAAGCGGGGAGACTCTACACTGGTGCTTGGCCATACTTGTATTAGTCTTACCTGTGTGTTACTCTATAATAAAATGTACTTAGTACTGAGTCTGCTGTACACCCTTTCCGGTAACGAGCCTCCTTGACGTTACACTTGGTGACCTCGGAAATCGCAGCACTCACACGTACAAGTAACTCTGAAGAAACAGGCCCTACGATGTCTCAAGCTGCTGGCTGGCTTCCCCCCCATGAAGAGGTCCCTCACTCCACCTCCATGTGTTCGCCGCCTCTCCAACAATGGTACCCCACACACATCCACACGTTTCCCTCCCTTATTTTTTTTGCTTGTTATTTACTTAGTTATACTCCCCAGTGTACTTCCCCCTCCACCATTTTTTTTTATTAACATAACGTACCATTTCCCTGTATTTCCTTTCTCGTCTCCTTTCCCGCCGTCCTTTCTTTCGTCTCCCTATCCCCGTCTCGTCACGAACCCCCCACGCCACTCTTTCCCTATATTTTCTCCCACATCTTTTGGACCCTGTATTTCCTCCCTGGCCCCATATGCTTCACCTGCTTCCCGCCCTTTGTTCCCTAGCCTCCCCTGCTCGCGTCCCTGCCTGCACCCACGTGCTGCCCCCGCCACCTTCCCTTGTTCAGCCGTCCTTTGTTTCGGCTACCCTGTTTTTTTTTTTCCCATAATTTTCCCCTGTGCCACCCTGTAATTTATTCCCGGTCCACTTTCTGTCTCTCCCCCTATTCTTTTTCTCTCCCCCACTCCTCCCCACACACTACGCTAGGGGTACCTTTTTCCTCACCTTCATCAGCAACCCTACGTCGCCACCACTCAACGCTGCTACCACGTGCTCCACCTTCGTCAGCCACCCTACGACTCTACGTCCATGTGCGCCATCTTCATCAGCTATTCGACGCCCTACACTCCGTAAGCTAAGCTACATCTCGTACCCAGTGTTCGTACCGCCCTACGTATCATCATGCCTGTGCAAGCCTACTCCACTGTACGACCACGACCACGGCCTCGTCCTCGACCACGTTAACCGCCACATCATCACTCCTGACTCCCTACACTCGCCAATACCAAGGTACACGTACAATTTACACATTTTCCCCAGTATTTTTCCATGTTTTCCATCCCTTCCCAGTGCTACTCTGCCCCCATTTCGTGTATTTGCCGCCCTATGCCTCTGTTTTCCTCTACTACCTACCCTACCTACCACGTCGGGTTAACTTTTCACACCCTCCCGTGTCCCTCATTTCTATGCTACAGTACACAGACAAAATTGACGACCTTCCCTTGCCCCTTGTGTGCTCATTAAACCCTGCCCACGTGGTATTTTCCTGTTACCTACCTATTGTGTCCCCGCCAGCCCGGCCACGCTCATCCTTGCCCTGCCTGCCCTACCTCAGTCCCCCCTATCTCGTCCGTTTTCTTTATTCTCCCTGTCTACCACTTCTTTTCCACCTTACTGCCACTGCCTGTTACCTTCTACGTCCTCCATACACGGCCCACACACACACCTTTGCCAGCTCCACACGCCGCCGTATCTTGACACCCCTGGACGCCGCCCTACGTGCGCCTGCACAACATTACTGTTTCGCTCCTCACCTCTCTTCCCCACTTAATTCACACGAGCAACATGGCCACCGCCTCTCCTACTAACACCAACCCATCTTCACCCAACATGTCTCTGCATTCTCTGCCTCAAAACTCCTCCACATCCACACCGCACCACCAACACACACCTACAACCCTTACACATACTTCTCTTCTGTCACAACATTTCAACATTTTACCTCACACACAATCACACCAGTCGCTTTCACCACAGTACAACCAACACATTCCTCCACAACAACACTCCCTTCCCCTCCACAACAACAGTTTCACACACCTCCTCCACCACAACCTAACCTACCTGCTACACAACAACAAATCGTCACTCTTTCGCAAGACTTCCATTCCATCCTTCACACCATACAACAAGAACAACAACAACGCTATGCCGCATTGCCACTAGTGCCGCAACAACAACTGTACGCTCCACCACCATGTATACTACCACCACTCCAGCGTCAACCTCCTCCCACCACACATCAACAACTATGCATCTACCACCAGCGATTCGGCACCAACACTCGCAATTGCCGCCCTCCCTGCTAGTGAGGTTCCTCTACCAACCGCCAGACTGCCCGTCCTATGCAGAGAAACGAATAATGTGGTAGCAAGAAAACTCCCACCATGCAACAGCCAGCACCTCTACGATCCACTCTGGGCACTCGGACAACCACGCAACGCCTCGCTATACCACCACACCTGCCTCGCATCACAACACGCACACCAGCTTTGCTACCACGCCTCTCGTACCCAAGGACAACTTCAATGCGCAATATCCCCCTGCTTCGCTTGCATCGGACCACAACACCGCCGCCAACCTCGCCACCACACCTCTCTTACCCACGAAGCAGCTTCCAGCCGGCACCTTCAAGTCACCTGACCACACCGCTCGCACTCTCCTTTTGGTGGAAGACCTCGAGTCGGGCGACAACTTCCACATCGACTCCGGTTCAGAAGTGAATGTCATTCCACCCCGGGACAAGGACGGGAAGAGCCAGGCCTCCACCGCATACGACCTCCTCGCAGCGAACAAGTCGCCCATCGCCACCTACAGTACCAGGAGTAGGAGGGTGACGCTCCTCAAACAGAAATACGTCGTGTGGCCTTTCGTCGTTGCAGACGTGCAGGCACCAATCCTGGGTCTGGACTTCTTAACGGCTCATGACCTCCTCATTAACGCCAAACGACACAGACTTATAAACCAACCCTCGGGAGCCACCATTCCCACCAAACACTGTCGACACGCCACACCCACCATTACACACATTTCACACTCCAACACATATTACACGAGTTCCCACAACTACTCTCTACCGACACGTTGCAACGCACCCATGACCCAGAAATTCGCCACACCATTACCACGTGGCCCCCCTCCCCCCTCCGTGTTCGCCAAGCCCTGAAGGATGCTCCCAGAACGCCTCGAAGCAGCCAAATGAGAGTGTACTCTTGGGTCGTCCAAACTCAGCTTTAGCTACTTGTGGAAATACCTGCCGGAACTCTCATTTATCCTTTGGGCTGGTTTTCACTTACCACCCGTCGACGTCCTTGACTGAGACCTGGCTTCAGTCAACTTACCACTCGTTGCCTGAATTTACCACTCTCGTCTCCTTGGGGAATTAAGTTAATTACTCAAGGTTTAGAGTAAACTTTTGGACTTGTCTCTATCTACTGAAGCATATCAGGTTACAGGTTATACCAGACAGCATGTGTCTCTCTAAGATATATGTAGGAAGAGTGAACCTGCTATAGCCAGGGCAGGGCGATGAATGCGCTTCTGCTTTCTTGCTGGTCACTCACGTACCACACCCATCCTACGTGACAGATTGTAACGATGGTGTTGATGATGCTTAGCTTATATATGAAATACAGACATGTTAGATACAAGTTTATACAAGAATAATGTGAGTAAATATATATTGTCCTCTTCTCTACATACAAGATGACAATATGGAGTTGATTATAGTATAGAGATTAACATATAAATAATTGTAGAGTGAATCTAGCAATCAGTGGCTCAGCATGGAAACTTCCCATCACGCTGTCAAGTCAGAACATTTCAAAGGATGTTGTGTCTGGTGAAACTGGTTTGAACTGCTTTCAGCCCTAACGGTATATTCCACCAAACATGAATGTATCATGTATCGCGAACGTGAATACAGGCGCGGATACATTGCTCGGCCACACTGAAATGACTGCGTCCCCGCAGTTCACAATAGAATTAATTACTTTTAAACAGTGATTAGCTTTCCTGATTATTAGATTGACTCCTTACATGGTAACACATATATACAATATATACAATTGATGAATTAAAATAAAATAAAAATAAATTGTCAAGCTCGTGAATGATACAATGGATAATTCATCATATCTCCTTAAATTAAATATTTATACATGGAAATAATATATAATACTGTACACATTCATACAATTCCTTAATTCTAAATCCCTACAACTAACCGTGTAGTGTACTACCTAGTTGTTGAGGTGTACTTAAAATTACATTTACAGTTCATCTTCCCTACGTTCAAACCATTCAAAACCCTCAAATGCATGAACAGGTAACAGGAGAACATGAAATACAATATGAATAATAAACCAGTTACTCCTGACCAAGGGTACACAGCTACCCATTGGAGATGGAAGGGAAGAGCAAATTCGATGACAGGATGAGCATCAGACATATTTAACAATTCCAAAAAACCTTATTTTCTCAGAATCAATTTTAGCAGTAGAAAAATTTGGAGGGAGAGGAGGATGGACTTCCACAAATTCCACAGATTTATTTAGGACTAGTACTGTCTTAGTATTACTTAGAAATGAACACGCAGATGGAATAACGAAAGTACCCACCTCAGACATATGTTTTGCTCCTGAAGGGCCATCTTCACAAAGAATAGTTGCTCGTGCGGACTTAGTGAAGGTATAGTATGCAATGCCCTGAAAGTACGTTAGGTAAACATCTGAATTCCTTTTTGGTTTCATATACTCACAATGTTTAATGGAGTCAGAAGCATCAGCCTGGATTAACGACAACTCACACTGAGATTCCTCTGGTCCGGTAAAAATAAAATTTAGAGCTGGGCACACTTTCAAATGATAATACGCTGTATGATATCCCTCCAGTTGATCCTTTGGTACTGCAACCACCAGTGAGCGATCCTGTGACGCAATAATATAATCATAGTCTACATTTAACATCATAAAATCCGCCCCTAACCTCATGGGAAACGGCTTCACCGACCATATGTTAAAGTGAACCTGATGTTTAGTTGGAATGTGAATGAGGATCGTTTTGGTTGTTAAGCATGACTCCAACAGTGGATAGTAATGGAACACAGTTTCTCCTTCAAAGAATGGGTTCAAGCCATGCTTAATCCTGGCCACATCAAATACACTTTGAAGGTCAGCCACAGACAGAAGTTCAGCGTCTGCCTTACCCAGCGCTGCATTTCTTAAGTTATGGGGTAGTTTCCTAGTCTGAGTATTCAGTCCACTTATGTAATTTTCAACTATATTTAAATACTGATCCAGATTCAGAACAAAAGCTGTAAAATCCAAATGTTTGGCCAACCTGTTTACTTCCTTAATTACCTCATTTGTCTCTTTGATTACTCCATTTACCTCTTCAGCAACATCCGAGGCAAGAGAGAAAGTACTGTCAATTACACGATTTTGTTGTTCAATGACATGGTTTAAAATCTCCAGTCTACGCCCCAGATCTTCTACATCATCACTTGTAGCTGTACCAAATAAAGACTTAGCAATTATTCCTCCAATGTCAAATAATCCCCTTTTTGATCTGTTGTTCGTAATCTGTTCATGGGCCAATTTCCTGACTTCACCTGAAAAGTTAGGTAGATTTTGTTCTGAATAATTCATCATGTCCCGTACTTGAATATATCTATCTTCCAATTGTACCTTAATTTGCCTTTCCAGAGGGTAGCTCGTATTCATCAATACTTTAGCAAAAGAAACTTCTATTGCGTTATGAAATTTCAACTGAAAATCATCAACCCTTTTCCTTAGATCCAACAGAGTGCCCAGGTTGAGTCTTACTGTTATAACGTCAGTTACCACCTCGAGTCGCCCATCTGTACCCACTAGAGCACCCTGTTTTATGTGGTCGTCCGTACCCTGGGTACCCACAAGCGCCGCGACCAACACCACGCACAACACTCCCAATGTCCTCATGATTGTCTGTGAACAAATTGGTTATTATAGTTTATTTTGCAAGATATCTTCCTGATCTTAGTTGCATTTTTGGCTCATGTTCTGACTCTGTCTCAATTCCCACTTGCATCATTTCTCTAGGAACCTTCTTTATACGATCTACGTGTACCTGGTGATCAGTATCTGTTACATTATCATGAACTACTATATATTTTGTTGACATTATATGGACCCTTGAATTCAGGGGATAGTTTACTCTGCCTCTCTGGTGTTTTTACCATTACTACATCTCCTTCCTCGATATTTACATCCCTGGCAATCTTATGTTGTTTTGCAATATGTTCTGCCCGTGAGGCCTCCATATGCTTTCTTACCTCCTGGTGAATAGTTGCAAATACGTGTCTCTGGACACTCGCATAGTCATCTACATTATACATAAGGCCCGGTCTTCCAACCAATATATCATATGGTAGGACCTTATCCTCACCATATATAATATAATGTGGTGTCTTGCCCAGTGAAGAATGTATGGAACTAATAATACAGGCGGTTACCTGGCATAACCAATCTTCCCAGCCTGTTTGAATTGAACCTGCCAGATGTCTAAGTACCTCCAATATTTTTCTATTTACTCTCTCCACCATACCATTACTTTGAGGATGGTATGCAACCGTGAACACCTGCTTAATATTGTAGAGCTTGCAGATTTCTTCTAGGACATTATTTCTAAATTCCGTCCCATTGTCTGACAACAGCACACGGGGTATAGTGTATGTACAAAACAATGAGTTTACTAATGCATGGGCAATGGATTGAGCTGATTTATCTTGCAGAGGGGCTAACACAACAAACCTACTGAAGTGATCCACACAAGTCAACAAATACTTTGATCCCTGATAACTAGTAGGTAGCTGCAACACATCTATGGCTACCACATCCCAAGGTTTAGCAGGACTTGGAAATGTTTGCAGAGGAGCGGGTGGTCCCGTAGTTCCCTTATTCCTCGCACAAGACACACATTTCATAATATGGTTTTCTATGTCCTTACGCATTTTCACCCAGAAATACCGCGATCTAGCTTCTCCTAAACAAGCGTCCCTTCCTTTATGTCCTGCTTGAGGAGCATCATGAAGAAGCCCTAATACTGTTTCTATAAGAGACTCTGGCACTACTATTCTGTATTGTTCTTCCCCGTCAACTACAGTTACCTTATGGAGAATATTATCTTGAAGGATAAAATTTGTTGTTCTTAGCGGTAACCCTGGAACCTCGATCTCTTCCCCTGACTTTAGGTCATAAATTACCATCTTTCACATAGGGTCCTTTCTTTGCTCCTTCCTTAGTCTCTGTGGGGATATTGTACTTAATGTGGTTACGGAGTTCACCGTCTGGCGACTTAATGCATCTCCAACTACATTAATTCATACTAGGTACAAAATTGAAAGTAAGGTTGAACTCCAGAATAGTCAAGTGCCATCGTGCTAACTTCCCGGTTATATTCTTCCCCTTGAACAACTCGAGGCATGGGCGATGATCGGTACAAACTGTAACAGAGTAATCAAATATAATAGAACGAAAGTGTTTCAAGGCCCACACTATGGCATATGCCTCCTGATGTGTAACACTATATTTCTTCTCTGTATCATTTAACGCCTTACTTGCATAGCCAATGGGTTTTAATTTCCCCCCATCATCGTGCTGTGCCAACACTGCTCCGAGTCCAACCCCCGATGCATCTGTATGCAAAATAAAAGGTTTATTGAAATCTGGGAATGTCAAAACAGGTAGTTGCGTCAGAGCCTCCTTTAATGTACTGAATGCCTCTTCTTGTGGTTGACCCCATTCAAATTTATTTGATTGTTTCAACAATTTAATCAAAGGTGCTGCCTTGCTAGAAAACTGATACACGAAACTGCTATAGTAACCAGCTAGTCCCAGAAAGGATCGTACATGATCTGCCTTGGTCGGTGTTGGAAACTTTAAGATAGCCTTTATCTTATCCTGATTCACATGTATACCAGACTCGTCTACTTCATGCCCCAAATACTTAATCTTTTGTTTCAGGAATTCACACTTACTAAGTTTTAGCTTCAAACCCGCAGATGCTAAACATTCCAATACCTTCCTTAATTTCTCCAAGTGCGTAGACACATCCTTTGAGAAAATAATTATGTCATCCATGTATACTAATGCATCTTTCCCAATTAACCCCGCCAACACATTGTTAACTAGCCTTTGAAAAGTCGTAGGGGCATTGCAGAGCCCAAATGGCATTCTGCGAAATTGATAATGACCCTGATGAGTGGAAAAAGCCGTGACTTCACGAGACCGCTCGTGAACTGGCACCTGCCAATATCCTGACAGCAAATCCAAGGTAGAAAAAAACTTGTTTCCCTCACCTATAGCCTGCAACAGGTCATTCAAATGAAGCATGGGGTATTTATCTGGGACTGTCTGTTGATTTACTCTCCTATAATCAATTATAGGTCTATATGTTCCATCCTTCTTTGGAACCAAAAATATGGGGCTACTCCAAGGAGAGGTCGAAGGTTCAATAACCTTCTGCTTTAACATGTCTTTCACAGTATCGTCCACTATCTGTCTTTGTGAATGGGGGAGCCTATATGATTTTATGTAACTGAGTTGCGTTTCTCGCTTTAATTTAAACACATGTGAAGTTAGGTCTGTACTACCTAATGGTTCTTTTGCAAGAGCTGTAGCCTTCCTATACCCTTGAAGTAACTGTAACAACTCCTCTTTACTTTCTGAGTTTCCCCCAGTTTTAACTTGACTTCTTAATTCTGACGAAGGAGATGCATCAATACAACCTACAACACTCACAAATGGTAGGTCATGCTTTGGCTCTAATACCGTACCATGGTATACAAGGAAAGTACACAATTGACTGCCTGGCTTAACTTCAATATCTACTCCTGTATTGTTTACAGCCAGTACTACAGTCTCACCCCCTGACCTTATTGTAGTCAAGGTAGACTCTAGCGACACCCCTTTTATCTTACATGTTTCAGACATGCTTACCACATCTACTCCTTCTTTCACTCCTTTCAAACACACCTTGAACTGAATCATTTCTTGCGGTTGCAACCTGTGCGCATTAGGTACAACTGCAGTAACAACAGTCCAATGCGTGACTTCCTCCCTAGAAGTGTCGCATAGTCTATCTTGTTTAGTGATCCTGTACGGACAAAAGCAAAGACTAGAAGGAACAACAGATCAGATGGCAAAGTCCTTAATAGCCAGACAGATATTAGACACTCCAGCACAGCTGTCATTTCTTCCTTCTCTACACACACACACACACACACACACACACACACAGACTAATTAACTAATTGATCTGACTGAGATAATTTTCTCACTCTCCAACATACATACATACACACGTACACTGAGTCATCCTCGCTTGACCAGTCTCCAACAACATCTCTCTGCTTCCAGTTGTGGTAAGAGGATATAGCAGAAACCATTAACCCCTTCCTCCTCTCTCTAGTTTCACAGAGAGAGAGAGAGAAAGGGAGAATAAATGAATAAGGAATAAATAGGGAGAGAAGAGGATTAGACAGACAGACAGAGAATCAAGAAGACCATTCACAGGCAACAGTTGTCACTCTATAGCTATTTCTGTAAACTATTGAGTTTGAAATGTATATAAGCAGAGGAGGTACACTAGGATTTAGGATACCTACACTGACTCCCTAAGGGCTATAAACTGTCTCCATAAGAGAGAGACACAATAATATCAGACAAGGCACATCAATATAATTCCCTGTATAGATATAAGTATATAGTAATAAATTAAGCCTTAAGAAACTTGTGAAGTCAATTACCTAAGAACACCACAACGCCAAGCCCGCTACCTAATACATCAACAACTATTACTACTACAACTCCAGAACAAGGTATTGTATCAGATCCTGAACGAGTTAAAGCCTTAGAGGACTGGTACAATCCCTTGGGTTGACTTCTCCTCAAAGCCCTTTACATAACCTACCATTTTAATCTCCTTATGTGAGTGTTGGGGTTGCGGGGTTGCCATACACAAATAGGGTACATTTTCATGAACAATTAAACCTTCCTCTGGGTACACCTCAATCTTTCGTTCTGCCATTGTGGATAGGCCAAGCAACCCACTTGCCATAGGATGAAACTTATTTACAACATAGAATGATGCAGCAAAAATTGGGCTACCCTGGAAATGAACCGGCAACTTCACAACTCCAAAATCCTCCACAGTAGTTCCTGAAACCCACTCAGTTGGTATTGTGGCTGTTGTAATGCATATTTCTTCCCAAAATGATGTCTTTTAATATTTTGATAGGTTTCCTTTGATAATAGATTGACTACTGCCCCAGTATCAATCAAAAGTGCCCCCGGAACTCCCCCTACTGTTACATTTCCTACGGCTAAGTGATTATTTCTACTGATCGCCGATACTATTGAGAATTCTAAGTTTCTAGTCATTTTTTCCCCATCCTCTGGTCATAATGCCTCATCCGACCCTGATCGTCGACCCCCATACGTGATTTATCCTTCTCCTGTAGGGCACGTAATACTACTACACTGTCTGCTGTTACATGATTAGACCATTTATGGATTTCACACCATTTATTCTGCCTGGGAGGCACATAACCTCCTCCTGGATGATAACTATCCTGATGTGAATAGTGGTACCTTCTACCACGTCCTCTAACCTGCCCTCCACGTGCCCGCGTGGCTGCGTTTCTAGGGTATGCCTGACCCCTGGTCATTGAAACTCGATATTGATCCCCTTGAGATCTACTCTGTAATTGAGGACAGTCGGCCTTTATATGGCCCCACTTACGACAATGGCAACATTCTATCTGGTACCTCGCAGATGAATTCCCCCCCTTGTATTCTTTGGCGCAGCGACCGCATTTACGCCTGTTTGCGGCCCGCCCTCTGACCTTTTGTCAGCTACCTCCGTTTGCAATACGGAAGTATGTACCTGTGTAGCACTTTGATTTCGAAACGGTCTAAAAACCGTAGAAACTCTTATTTCCCTTTAACTCATTGATCAAATGCCACACTCCCTTGCCTTGCTCAAGCTGCATTTTACGGACTCTCCTTTGGTCCTCCTCTGTTAGACCCATATAAAACAGTAAATATTCAAACATGTCACAGGCATCATCGACTTTCATCCAGTCTTCCCCATTAATTAATATCCTTCCACCATTTTGTATCCTCTATACAATCCTGTATATCCTTACGTATAGCACCCGCCCTTGATCCCGCCACTTCTAGCGGTGCACTCCATGCCTTGATTCCTAACTCCGTTAATGCCTTATGTGCCCACGCAGATCATCCCTCTGGAGCCACAGTTCGGTACACTATAATTAATGCCTTTTTAAATTCCTCCCACGTCTGTTGTTTCTTTGAAGACTAAAGTTTCAAAAGTAGCCCTGTGTGACGGTGATGTGAGAATGATAGATAATGTAATTTATAATGTGACAATTACAACTTACCTTGCCCGGTTAATTTATGATCTCGTTGGTTGGCTGCAGCGAAGAACAAAAAGTCGGGGATTAATTCCCCGTTTTAGGCCCCATCCACCATACACATAATAAATTTTTATGTTAAGGGGTTCTTCCCGATATATGTGTATTTATATAGATAACAAATCTACTGGTGTATTCAAACAACCAATTGCAAATTTCTATATTTATTCAACTCCAGTATGCCAACATGAATAAATTAAATTTCACACACACACACACACTCACGCAACGCTAACTAGCTACTCGCTCTCGCTACCTCTCGCTCTCGCTCGCGTGACGATAGTCTAGCTTACGTTAACACTGTAGTAATTCTATCAATTGTTACGCAAGTTGGAATATTTTTCTAATGTCTCACACTTTAGAGTCTCACAACACACTCGTAATTTTCTTCAAAGATCCAGCTTCCCCCTCACCTAATTCAGTTACTGAACCAGCGTCAATGCAACTAGTCAGTATACAACTGTAAAGCCTTGTGAATCGCGTAATATACAACGAATTCGGCGTTTACGTTGATCACTCCCCACTGCACACGTGGAGGATTGATCTAGGTAAGGGAAGCTGACGATACGAGTGTGTTCCTTCCTTCGAGTGTGTCCTGTTCCAACTGACCCCAATTCTCCCTCCTTAACTGGTTCAAAATTTCTCTGACTCCTCCTATCTTTGTTCGTTTTTCCTAACTGGCTACGATTTACATTGTACCCACTTATTCCTGAGTTATACATGCAATTGCAATTTACCTATGGCGTGCTAATAATTCCCGATAATCTACCTCCACTTCACGATCATTTACAATACCATAAGTTACCCTGTTAGCATAATTGCTTAATACATTCTGTAATTAACGTACGAACACCTATAAGACAAGATGTGCAAATTCAGTTGAACCATGACCTTTTTTCTACCTGGTCTATTTTTGCTACTACCTGCGGATTAACTAGCTGCACCCACAACTTAACCCACTCCTGTCTCCTTTGTCTCATGAATGGAATATTCCAGAACCTTCTCTAGAACATTCTATATTGACACCAGTATGGAATTTTCCAACTCTCTGTAATTCAAATTACGTCACGAGTATTATGTCTGACTCATGACACCCTGGAAAGTTGAATCATAGCAGGGGAGAGGTAATCAACAACTGAACGGATAAAAGCAATATAGATAGTCCTGGCTACTGGGATGGAGATGCCCGAGGAGTTGTTAGTGAGCCATTGAAGTGGTGTAAGTCGGCGCTGGAGACGACCCAATAAGTCCTGGACAATGGGATGGTCTTGAGGTCTGGCAGGGATAATCGGCCAAATATTGACTGGAGCGCCCAGGTAGCGATACTGGGAACACATGGGAATGACAGTCCCTCCAATGGTGAACACTGGCCGAGCTTGAGGAAGGCGGCAGGTGAATATTCTGCTCTTATCTGGGGAGACAATAATGCCACAGTGAGAGGAGGACACAGAGAAAGAGTCAAGAAACCGCTGGAGATCCCTTGGTGAAGTAGAATGAACACACATATCATCAGCATAGCACGTAATTGTAGTTCCAGGTATATCAGGGAGAGAAGTGAGCAGCCGATGCATCAGAATATTAAATTACAATGGGCTGAGAACACTCCCTTGAGGCGTACCAAGATGAAAACTGCGCAAAGGACTGAGCGCACCACTGAAAAACACACGGGAGGAGTGTTATATGCAATAATTTTGGTGTCTGTGTTACACCTGCTGAGATTCCTGTGCAAGAACCCCAGGACCCTACTAGCTTTGGCCCTGATGCTACCTATGTGTGTGTTCCACCTCATGTCCGTTGAGATGTGGACGCCCAAGTATTTGTGGGGAGTGACTGTGTTGAGGTTGGTGTTGTGTAGTTGGTATGTATATGGAATGACATTATGGGCACGGGTAAAACGGATGTGATGGCATTTGTCTGGTCTAAATGTAATCTGCCACTTAACTTCC
The DNA here is from genome assembly GCA_033782935.1 of Petrolisthes cinctipes. Lineage (NCBI taxonomy): Eukaryota > Metazoa > Arthropoda > Malacostraca > Decapoda > Porcellanidae > Petrolisthes > Petrolisthes cinctipes. The sequence goes on along the minus strand of JAWQEG010000803.1, from coordinate 258,293 downwards.
CAGTCTTCAAGTGCAGTTAGGTCGTCCTGTAGTCGAAGGCAGTCATTCCTATCTTTAATTGGTCTGTAAACTAAGCTATCGTCTGGAAAGAGTCTAGTGGTAGAGGAAAGTGAGAGTGGGAGGTCATTAATGTATGAAAGGAAGAGAAGGGGACCCAGGACAGTGCTCTGGGGTACCCCAGAGGTCACAGGAACAGATGGAGACTGACTACCGTCAAGAACTACACGTTGCTTTCTGGTAGTCAAGAACGTTCTAATCCAGTGAAGAAGTTTGTCACGAGTCAGCCATAGACTCGTAACGTAATTTAAATTATCGCGTATGTAAGCATAATTTATAGGCTGACAGAGTGGGAAAATTCCATACTTGTGTCAAGGCATAGAATGTTCTAGAGTAGTGGAAGTTTCCATGCAGAGGAACAAAGGATGTAGGAGTGGGTTAATATGTGGGTGCAGTCTTAATCCGCAACCTAAAATAGACCAGGTAGTAGCTTAATTAAAAAGGGTAAGGAAGGTCAGGTCTCAACTGAAATTTGCCACATCCAGTCCTATAGGTGTTCGTAGGTTAACTACATCTTGTATTAATAAATTATGCTACCAGGGTAACTTATGGTATTGCAAATGATCGTGAAGTGGAGGGAAATTATCGAGAATTAATAGTACGCCATAGGTAAATTGAAATTGCATGTATAGTTAAGGAATGAGTGGATAAAATGTAAATCGTAGCCAGTTAGGAAAAACGAATACAGATAGGGGGAGGAGTCAGGAAAATTTGAACTTCCAGCCTCTCAGTTAATGTTGAAAAATATAGTCAGTTTGGAAAGGACACTTGAGGAGACACACTCGTATAGCTTGCTCCTTGCTTGCCTTAATTAACCTACACATGTTGAGTGGGGAAGTGAACAACGTAAACGTCGAGTTGGTGGATATTCCACGATTCACAAGGCTTTATAGTTGTATAACTGGTCAATCGCATCGACGGTGATCAGTAAAAATTAAAGGTGAGAGGGGAGCTGGTCTTGAAAAATTACGAGTGTGTGTTGCGAGACTCTGAAATAATTACCAAGTGTGAGACATTAGAAAATATTCCAAACTTGTGTTAGTTTGAAAATTCATTGATATTAAAGTAATTGAGTAGGAGGTCCAGAAAACAGCACCTGTGATATATATATAAATTGAGTGTTAGCATTGATAGAATTATTACAGTGTTAACGTAAGCTAAACTATCGCTAGAGAATCGTCACGTATACGAGCAGGACGAAGCGACGCGAGCGAGAGCGCGGTTAGCTAGCTAGCATTGTGTGAGTGTATGCGTGTGTGAAAATTTAATTATTCATGTTGGCTACTGGAGTTAAATAAATATAGAAAATTGCAATTGGTTGTTTGAATGCACCAGTAAATTTGTTTATCTATATAAACACATATATATTGGGAAGAACCCCAGAACATTAAAAATTCTATGTGCGGGGGTGGTTGAGGCCTAAACGGGGAAATAACCCTGACTTTTGTTCTTCGCTGCAGCCAACCAACGAAGATCATAAATTAAACCGGGCAAGGTAAGTTTATAATTATCATATTATAAATTAAATTATCGATCATCTCACATCACCATCACAAAGTTGTCCCTGCATGCCATAGAATTCTAATTTGTGTAGTAGTCTTTGGTGAGGGACTTTGTCGAAGGCTTTGGCAAAGTCTAATACTATGGCGTCAACCTGTCTAATTTTTGTGTCATTGAGGGACTGCAAGATGTCATGAGTAGTTACCAGTAGCTGCGTCTCACACGAGCGTTTAGGCCGAAAACCGTGTTGATTGTCAGTCAGTATATTTTGTCTATCAAAGTGGTCCATTATGTGTCTATGAATAATGTGTTCTAAAATTTTGCTGGGGACTGAGGTAAGTGAAATAGGTCTATAATTAATGGGAAGGGTTCTGTCTCCGGATTTAAAAATTGGGGTCACATTTGCCAAAAGCCAGTCTTGGGGGAGTTCACCGGTCTGTAAAGTCTGTGAGAATATAACCTGCAGGACAGGGGCAAGAACACTAGCGTTAGTCCTCAATATCCTGCAGGGTATATTGTCTAGTCCAGTCGCTTTGTGTATGTCTACCTCAGATAAGAGTTTCTCAATTCCTTGGGTGTTTTATGAATGGGAGGGATAGGTGGGTGTGATTGTGTTGGCATGTCTGGTAAGTGTTCATGTTCATGGGTAAAAACGGACTGGAATTGTGTGTTAAGGGCGTTGGTTTTGTCTTGTGGATGTGTAACCAAGGAATTGTTGTGTAATAATGTTGTAATACCGGTCGAGTCTTGTTTGCGTGCTTTAAAAAAGCCGAAGAATTTTTTGTGGTTTTGTGTGTTGTCTGCGAGGAAAGTGGATGTGTATTTAGTTTCTGCTTGTTTAGTTTCTTTCTGTAGTGTTTTCTGTATATTTTTGTATTCTAACCAGTGTTCTGTATCGTTGTATCGTTTTGCTCTGTTGTATGCCTTTACCTTGTTTCTGTGTAGTCTTTTTAATTGTCTATTATCTTATTGGTTATCTTATTGTGCGGTCCCAGGACTCGGACGTGTCCTCCCCGAGCTCCGTCTTCCTCCTCATCTATCCTTTCCTTTCTTTTTAATTAACGAATCTTCATATCATCACATTTCACCAAGATAAGTATCGAGATTGTTTGTTCTGGCTGTCATTTCACGTCATCTTTTTCTTCTTTTTATTACCGTTTTTAGTGTCTTTTAAATTTACATAGACCCTCCCTCAATATAACACCGTCCCCCACCCCTCAATTTTCACTATTTTTAATTATACAGTTCTTTTATTTAGTGTATTTTATCATCTTTTTAACATTTGTATATCCTTTTTAGTTAAATCCATAGGTTTTATTATCAATTCTCTTTTTTATATAACTGACCCCTGACATAAGTTAGGTGTTTGTTTACATTTTATTCCTTCCTGCAGCCGTGCAGACTGTCTCGGTACAGGGGTAAGTCTGTATTGTATATTTATATTAGTGCTTCATAAACATGTACAGACACACCCCACACAAAACAACATACACATGTACACTAACAATATTCTACACATACTGTTCACTAGTTTTAATACTCTACAACACTGACAATAAAAACACTGGCTGCACACATGCCAACACACCAGACTCACTAACACCAGACATCTACACCCACACCTCCATATACACACACCTGTTTGGGAACCTGGGCACCCCTGGGGGCCCTCAAAGGTTAAAGGTGGCTTGCCTCGGCAATCTCCGGGGTGCCCTGTTGCTCCTTATGTTGTGTGGTGACACAGGGGCTCTGATCAACCCTGGCCCCCGCACCCCAAAGTACCCCTGTCAATTGTGCCGACGGGCGGTGAAATGGGGCCAGCGGGACATCCAGTGCGATCGCTGCTGTGAGGTTTCCCAGCATGCAGGCTGGTATCATGTCAGCTGTGTTGGGGGCTTCACGGCGGCGTTCGACGGATTGGAGGGTCGGAGCCTTTCGTGGATTTGCTGGGACTGTGGTGCGCCCAATTTTACCTCCTCCCTTTTTCACTCCCCAATACACTACACAAATAGATTCAGTATATTAGACTCCACCACTTCATCTTCACCACCACCCACAATTCACAACACACCTTCACCATTAGATAGGATCACCCGACGTTTAGGTAGACGCAACAGAGACAATTCCTCCCCTACACAAAACCGACATCAAGACATGACTTCCCTTAACTCCGCATCATCCACTCCTCCACTCCCAAACCATTCTACACCCATCCAGACTCTCCATAGTACATGTTCACTCTCCATAACACCAATCACCATCCCCAATAGATCATCCATCCTCACACCTCATTCTACCACCAACACCACACTCGACTCCATCACCCATAAAAAACTGTCTTCCCTCCGTACCCTAGTCATCAACTTCCGCAGCATCATAAACAAAAGAGCCGCCTTTCACCAAACCCTCCAGACCTATGACCCCGACATTATTATAGGGACAGAGGCCTGGCTCACACCTGACATCCAGGACAGTGAAATCTTCCCGACGGACAGTCCCTATAATATGACCTTACACAGGAAGGACAGAATAGACGATAAACATGGTGGAGTCCTAATTGCGACAAAGCCAGGACTAGTTGCGACCCCAGCCACCGAACTGAGCGCGGACTCTGAAATTATATGGACTAAAATACGGATACAGGGCTGCAGGACACTCATTATAGGATCATTTTATCGTCCCCCAAATTCAAACTTAGAATACCTGCAGACCCTTGACGATTGTTTATCTAAAATTGACCCCTCCAAAAATATATGGTTGGCTGGTGACTTTAACCTTCCCGACATAAACTGGACAGCACAGGCGACACTGGACAATCCCACCCATGAAGGCGACTTACTATTACAGACTGATAGGAAACTCTTACATGAAAATTTCATTGACATCATTAACACCCACTCACTTACCCAAACAGTACTCGAACCAACACGCACACAAGTCAGTGTAGAAAGACATAATCCTAACATAAGACACGGGGGTCACATCCAACATACTAGACTTATTTCTCACAAACAACATTTCCTTAATTACACGGACACGAGTACTACCTGGTCTTAGTGACCATTTCGAAATGGTACTCATTGACGCAAACATCAAGCCAACAACACAAAAACAATTACCCAGGACAATTTACATGTACAACAGAGCTGACATGGATGGCATTACCCAAGACTTAGTTGAATTTTGTGACTCGTTCCTTGACTCAGACCCAATGGCCAGCTCTGAGGAAAAAAACTGGACCAGACTTCGTGACTTTATACGTGACACAATGGACAAGCACATACCCACGAAAACCATCACACATAACCGGTCATTACCATGGTACAATAGACAATTAAAGAGACTACACAGAAACAAGGTAAAGGCATACAACAGAGCAAAACGATACAACGATACAGAACACTGGTTAGAATACAAAAACATACAGAAAACACTACAGAAAGAAACTAAACAAGCAGAAACTAGATACACATCCACTTTCCTCGCAGACAACACACAAAACCACAAACAATTCTTCAGCTTTTTTAAAGCACGCAAACAAGACTCGACCGGTATTACAACAATTCCTTGGTTACACACCCACAAGACAAAGCCAACGCCCTTAACACACAATTCCAGTCCGTTTTTACCCATGAACATGAACACTTACCAGACATGCCAACACCATCACACCCACCTATCCCTCCCATTCATATAAACACCCAAGGAATTGAGAAACTCTTATCTGAGGTAGACATACACAAAGCGACTGGACCAGACAATATACCCTGCAGGATATTGAGGACTAACGCTAGCGTTCTTGCCCCTGTCCTGCAGGTTATATTCTCACAGACTTTACAGACCGGTGAACTCCCTCAAGACTGGCTTTTGGCAAATGTGACCCCAATCTTTAAATCCGGAGACAGAACCCTTCCCATTAATTATAGACCTATTTCACTTACCTCAGTCCCCTGCAAAATTTTTGAACACATTATTCATAGACACATAATGGACCACTTTGATAGGCAAAATATACTGACTGACAATCAACACGGTTTTCGACCTAAACGCTCGTGTGAGACGCAGCTACTGGTAACTACTCATGACATCTTGCAGTCCCTCAATGACACAAAAATCAGACAGGTTGACGCCATAGTATTAGACTTTGCCAAAGCCTTCGACAAAGTCCCTCACCAAAGACTACTACACAAATTAGAATTCTATGGCATACAGGGACAACTTCTTCACTGGATTAGAACGTTCTTGACTACCAGAAAGCAACGTGTAGTTCTTGATGGTAGTCAGTCTCCATCTGTTCCTGTGACCTCTGGTGTACCCCAAGGCACTGTCCTGGGTCCCCTTCTCTTCCTTTCATACATTAATGACCTCCCACTTTCACTTTCCTCTACCACTAGACTCTTTGCAGACGATAGCTTAGTTTACAGACCAATTAAAGATAGGAATGACTGCCTTCGACTACAGGACGACCTAACTGCACTTGAAGTCTGGGAAGTCAAGTGGCAGATGACATTTAGACCAGACAAATGCCATCACATCCGTTTTACCCGTGCCCATAATGTCATTCCATATACATACCAATTACACAACACCAACCTCAACACAGTCACTTCCCACAAATACTTGGGCGTCCACATCTCAGCGGACATGAGGTGGAACACACACATAGGTAGCATCAGGGCTAAAGCTAGTAGGGTCCTGGGGTTCTTGTGCAGGAACCTCAGCAGGTGTAACACAGACACCAAAATTATTGCATACAACACTCTCGTTCGGCCACATTTAGATTATTGCGACACCGTCTGGGACCCACACACTTACAATAATATCAATAAATTAAAGTCCATACAAAACAAGACTGCAAGATGGGCCAGACATGATTACAGACACACTACATCAGTCACTTTGCTTAAACAAGACACTAAACTAGACCCATTAGTAACACGAAGACAGATACACAGACAACAGATGATATACAAAATCACAAACAAGTTAGTTGACATAGACAAAGACACATATCTACACCCTACAAGTATACGATCCACTAGAGGCAGCCACAACTTAAAATACCATACATACCATCCAAGAGTGGAATCATCTCCCATCTCACGTAGTTAATAGCCCCACTCTTGACACGTTTAGATATAGGATCACCAATCATTACCTCCCCAATCCTAATCCTCAACCCACAGTCCCTGACCCAATCCACCCTTATCCTAACCCTCTTTCTAATCCTGCCTGGATCCCTAAATCCCCCGCACAACCCCCGCATATTATGCCGCCCATGAGCGGCCCTCTGCGGGACCCTAAAACTTGAACTGTTGTACCATGGTAGTGACCGGTTATGTGTGATGGTGTTTGTGGGTATGTGCTTGTCCATTGTGTCACGTATAAAGTCACGAAGTCTGGTCCAGTTTGTTGCTAGAAGCAACACGTCTCTAGCTCCCGCTCCAGAACTCACTAAGACTACACATACTGGAGTGGTAATTCACAATGACGTGAAGAGCAGCATGCTAAGAAAAACCCACTCCATTATGGATCCCACGATCATACACCACCTCTTCTCCTTCTTCCTGCTGACTTTCCCGTTCCTGACCTCCTGCTTCCGACGTTACGAGAAGTTTTTAACGGCAGTCAAGAAAAAGAAGCTTCAACTGAAATTTCTCCATGACTGCCTCCATGAACAAGTCATCCCCAAGTCTTTCTTTCGATGGAGGACTACACCGTTTCCTAATGTTGCCCGTGCCACTCTACTTGTGCGTATTGCCTGCATAAAACGAGAAGTTGATGAATCGTATTGGCTTCTTCGACGTAACCTACGACTTCTCAAAGAGCACCATGATGATTTGTTGGAATCCGTACTTCAGACAACCAGTAACAAGTGTAATCATGAAGAGAACAAGACCAGGATTAGTCAAAACAGAGTCATTAGCGAATTGTGCTGTGCCAGTGAGTGGACAACTGTGGTGTCATGGGCTCAGCGTTGAATTTGTCGTCCTATGTGCTATCGGAAGTTGAAAATCAAGTGTTGAAACTGGGTTTTTCTTTTGCCCTAAAACCTAGTAGAGATATTGCCCTAGATTTTGTTGCGTCTGTGTTCAATGGAAGGCATAATTTCCCGTGCCTTAATGGTTTCATAATCAATGGCTTTTTGGATAATTTTAACTCCTATGATTTCATTCCTTGGCTATTTCGTTTGGCCTGGGAGAATTTAAGGAAAAACAACTCCATTTTCATTACTAAAGCTGACAAGAGCAACTCAGTTGCGATACTTGATAAAGTTAACTACGAAGAAAAGATGTTAAATCTATTAAATGACGTCACCACATATGAAAAGTTGAGATCTTCTTTCTCCCTTAAAGCGTTTGTCCACCCAGTTCAACCGTACTGTGAAAGAACTACTTAATAATGTGCCCAACATCGATGCCAAATGGTTCATGCAAGTCAACCCTAAACTTCCACACATATATGGTCTACCCAAAACACATAAGAATGGTGTTCCTCTTCGCCCCATTGTTTCGTACTGTGGATCATTTAGCTACAAATTATCAAAATTCTTAGCCAATAAATTATCACCATTAGTGGGATGCATCTCAAGTTTACACATTAAGAATTCCTCACATTTTATTGATAAAATTAAGTCTCTAAACCTAACTAATGGAAAAATGGTAAGTTTTGATGTAGATTCACTCTTCACTAAAGTGCCACTTAACGATGTATTAGAATTTCTAAGTAGGAAAATGCCAGACTATGATTTAGATTTGGGTATGCCAATATCTTCCTTCCTTGAATTAATTAAACTTTGTGTTTAATCCAATGATTTTTCTTTTAATGATAAATTCTTCATTCAGCGTTTTGGCAATGCTATGGGGTCGCCATTATCTCCCATCCTTAGTAATTTGTATATGGAATTTTTTGAAACTGAGTTATTATCCAACATTGCACCCCCAAATTTAATATGGCATAGGTATGTAGATGACATTTTCTCCTTTTGGCCCAGCAGTCTCAATAATTTTGAAGATTTCTTTTGCAAATTAAATGTCTTGGTTCCGTCTATCAATTTCAAAATTGAATGGAAAATTGATGGGTCCCTTCCCTTCCTTGATGTTTTGGTTACTAAAATTAATTACTTCCCTACTTTCACTGTCTACAGGAAACCCACTCATTGTGATGTGTACATTCATTTTTTCTCTTATTATAATGATTCTATCAAAATGTCTGTCATATCTACCTTGTTTCTCAGAGCATTAAGAATTTGTAGCCCCACAAATTTAGAGGTAGAAAACAAAAAATTTGGATTATATTCCGTAACTTGAAATATCCTGATTGGTTTATCAGAAAAGCTTATTATAAGGCTAGGAAAACCTTCTATGTTCCTAAATGTCAGTCAGAAAAGAAACATTATTTATGTCTTCCTATGTAAAAAGTCTGGAAAAAATTCAGTCCGTTAGCAGAGAACTTGATGCAAATATAGCCTTCAAATATACTTCTAGTATCAAAACTATTCTTGTAAGAAATAATGCCACTGTTCAGCCCCAAGCAGGAGTATACAAAATTCCTTGCAAAGACTGTGACTTAGTTTATATAGGTAAAACTGGGAGATCTTTAGATGTTAGAATGAAAGAACATAAACGTGATATGACGAATTGTAACACAAATAATGCTAACTTTGTCCATGCATATGACAACAACCACTGTATTGATTGGAATTCTGGTAAAATGATAATTAAGTGCAACAATTACAAGAAACGTAGAATATTAGAATCAGTATGTATACAGCACTATAAAAACTTTAACTTAAATGAAGGTATGTTCAAACTAGATCCATTAATGAGAGCACTAGTGGTCAAATCCCTCCCAGATGTGGGGTCGGGTCCCTGGGGAGAGGCCAGATCAGGCCGGTTGGGTGAGGTGAGGTGTGGTCTGTCTGTCATCAGAACACACATTGTCCCTCCCTCCCCCTGTCAGCTACTTATTTTCCCTTCATGTTTCATTCAACTCTGTACTGCTGAAGAGGAAGGTAGTTTCCTCAGAAACGTCCATATTCAATATTTTCTGTCTATAAAAAGTGGATTTTTCTTAGCATACTACACATACTGCCTGACGCCGCCTCTCCTGCTGCATCTTGCCAGGGTACGGTCACCCTCAAGGCTCAAACATCACCTACAAGCTACACACCTCCTACGACAAGCAACTCCACAGTCTGGCCAGCGGGACGCTGTATTCCTCGTGCTTGGGATCGCTCAACATTTCCTGTGTTACTTTTTCAATAAACTGTGCCTCGAATTAGAGTCTACTATACACCTCCGGTAGTAATGTGCCCCAAACATTACAATTGGTTACCCCAGAGTGTTTAGGTAGTACTCTTACTTGGCCTTACGACGTCTGCAAGCTTCTACAGGCTCCCCCAAGAGGAGACCCCACGCTTCATATCCACATGTTTGCCGCATCCACTACAAGGTACCCCCCCTCCAAACACGTTTACACTGTTTCCTCCCTATATTTTTGGCTGCCTATATTCAGTATATTACATTCCCCAGTGCTCTCGCCCTCCCACATCATTTTATTTTAAACGTATTGGCTTTGCCACGTCTTTCCTCCCTCTCGGCCCTTCTCGCCAGTTTCCAAATATTTCTCTCCCTATTCTTTTCTTTACCCCATTACACACCACATACTCGCTCTATGCCGGAGTACCTTGTAGGCTGCACTGCACCTTCGTCAGCCACTGCTACGTTCTCTACGCCCTCGCCACCCTACGCTACTACCTCGTGCTTCACTTTCGTCAGCTACCCTGCTACACTAGCCACGCCACGACCAGGTGATCGCTTCGTCATCAGCCACAACGCTAGCCGCCCTGCGCGTCCATTCGTCGCTACTACCACGTGTGACTTCTTTCATCAGTGAGTGTTAGTATGTGCTATTCTCGACTACGCATCGTCACGCCTGTGCTACCTACTCCACGCACAACCTCGAACACAGTATCTGCAGCACCTGTCTCCACACCCTACTCTCTACTAGTTCTTAAGGTATAAGTACACATACACTTTCCCCAGTGTTTCTTTCCGTGTTTTCCTGCTCTCCCCAGTGCTACTCGCCCCATCACATGTCTGTACCGTCTGTGGTACTCCCTTTTATTTGACCTTTCTCACCAACATTCCCTACCACGGGTGGTTATATTCACTTTAACCCCTACCCACATGGTATTTCCGTCTCTCCTGTGTGCTCTGCTTTCTCCCTTGCTCCCACGGTTTTCCTAGGCCGCCCTCGCATACCTTCCCACTCTCTACACGTTTCGTGAGTCATCCCTTTTCTCGCTCAGTTTTTTGTATTCTTCCCGCATTCTACCCCTTCCCTTGTCTGGCTATCGCGCGGGCTTTGAACCTATCTTAGCCCGTCGGGCAAGCAAGGCTTCTCATCCCCTTACCCTGCGCTCTTTGCTAGCAGAAATAGCTCTCTCCCTTGCCTGCCGAACACACACCAAGACTACCAGCAAACACACACGTGCTCGACCACACACTCCACACCTGTACATAGACGTCCCAGTCTATAAGGCAAGGGAAGGCTGCATTACCCAGGCGCTTGGTTCACCACTACCTACCTGATACTCACTACTCTGTGCTACCAAATAAACTGTACTTAGCATATGAGTCTGATGTTCACCTCAAACTAGTAATAAGTCCCCGGACTGTTACAATTGGTGACCCTCGGAGTAGTACCAGCTCGTCCTAAGCAGTTCTACCTACAAGCTACAGACGCCCTACGAGTTCTTCAGGCTGCCGCTGCTTCTACGCATCGCTTACCCTCCATATTTTGCTTGCATTTATACCAGTGTTCACGTTCCCAGTGTTCTATACCTCCCACGTGTGCTTTAACGTATTGTTATCCCCGCTACTTTCTCTTTCCGCATTCATTCTTGCAGATTACTATACCTGCCCAGCCTTTCGTTATCGGTATCTTTCGTACCTTTCCCTCTTTCGTCATTTTCCCTGCCTACCTGTCATTTTTTCGTTACCACGTATTCCTCCTCCCTGACCCCTTGTTCCCTTGTGTTTACCCCATAGCATTCTCCTCCCCTGCACCACGTGCGTCCCCCTCTACGTAATTTTTGTGGTATTTTTCTATATATTATTTCGTTTCTCTCTCTCGTTTGTTCCCTTTCTTACGCTCCCCATCGTATACCTTTTTCTTTCCTCTGCTACCCTCCCCAGCCCGAACATGTACACACACACACCACCTCGGGGGTGCCTTAGCCACGCCGTATCTCCACTCTACGAATCATCTCGTACATGGACGTGCACCATCCCACGTGCCCTGCGATACGCTCTACAATTCCTCAACACTACTTCCCATTGCTACGCCACGTCAGCAGAGGCAACGTGTTTCTCAAGGGACTCCTACGCCGATCGACGCCACACACCGACTCTACAACTAGTCGCCACTTGCAACACGCCAGCTACCGCTACGAACTCGTTCTGCACACAATGCTTAGCCTACCTTATCAATATCGACGGTGTAATACTTGTGTTAATATTAGTGCTTAAGTTTAGTGTTACTGTGAGACACTACCATTGACATGTTCTACTACGGACGTCGCCTGCTCCACGTGTGTATACGTAAGCAACACCTACGGTACGCACGTCTCTAAGTTAAGGTATTGGTATTTATTGATGTATATTTCCCATTTTTTCTCTCGGTGAACCCTCTCCAGTGTGCTACTTCTCCCAATTTTTTCCATATCTTTTGTTTTATTGTGTACCAGCTCATTGCTGTATAATTTTGTATGCATATTGTCTATTTTACATGTCCGCCAGTCCCCACGTACGGACGCCACTCTCGTCACATACATACACAATACAACTTTACTCTCTCTAAATAACATTCCTTGTTGGTATCCATTTCCCACCATCCTGCCATATTTGGTGGTATTTCACCCACGCTCTCCCCAGTTCTGCTTTCGTTTTCTTCCGTGCCGGCTCTGTACATTCTCTTACGCCCTACCGTCTTACCTCACCCGCCCTACTTATGTACGATATTTTACTGTTGTATCTTTCGCCGCTACTATGGCCACCGCCTCTAACATCTCTTTGCCTGACTTATCTCTCCCACACAATTCAAACACACACACTACTACTCCTAACCAAGGCAACACCACTAATAAGCCACAGACACCTTACGTACCTCCATTCTCATACAACATACACTCGTGGTTCCGTCATATGGAGGCACTCAGCTGACTCATACACTTCGGATCAGAAGTACCACGCTGTGTTACGTGCGCTTCCGAACGAAACTTTTGACACAGTCACCCATTCACTCACAAATGACACGTCTTACGAAACCATCGAGGAGGCTATCATCGCTACCCACGGGATGAGCGAGCAACAATACCTGCAAGCGCTCGAGTCCGTGCAACTGGAAGGTCGCCGCCCCTCCGCTGTGTTACGTCAGATGCTCCAGCTGAACAATAATGCAGCCAACCCGTTCACGGAAGCCGTCCTGAGAAGTCACATGGTGAAGTTGTTGCCGACAGATATATAACTCCACCTGCGGTCGAAGCAATCACTGACGCTACAGGAGTTCTCCAAGTGTGCCGACTCCCTGATGGATACACTGGCAAGCTTTTCGGGGATATATCCTGCTAAACAGGTGGCAGCCAACAACTGCAATCACACCACACTAACACAACACCACCATCTTCTTCCGCCTACACAACCATACGAGCCTATGCCATCACAACACACTCCACAGTTACAACACCACCCACTACAACCACAATAATACCAACACACCACACAAACACAACACCACCATCTTCTTCCGCCTACACAATCATACGAGCCTATGCCATCACAACGCACTCCACAGCTACAACAACACCCACTACAACCACAACAATACCAATACACTACACAAACACAACATCACCAGCTTCTTTCTCCTGCACAACCAACAGAGAATACGTTCCCGCAACCAAGCCACTCACAACCACAACATCACACACAACAACAACTACCTCTACCTATGACTAATCATATGTTTACATCATCACCGCATCAACCGCTCAAACCAGCCACACAACAGGAAGTCGATCAATTCATGCAAGCGCTCATTACCGCCATGCAATCCACACAGCAGACACTTCCTCCTCAACATTACGATACGCCTCCACTCATGACACAACAGCACTACGATACCACACCACTTGTACCACAACAACAATACAACCCTACACCTAAAATACTTCCTCCATTACAACAGCAACACTTCAACCCTACACCAAAAATACTTCCACCTATACAGCACCAACACTTCCACCCACCGCCTCGAATACTACAACACCTCAACACTTTCAGCAACATCAACTATGCTCGTACCTCCAGCAATTTGGATACGCTGCTCGCAACTGCCTCCCACCGTGCCACCTCTAGCCGACACACCTCTCGCCCGACGATGGGAAACGAATAAGGCGGTGGCAAGAAGACGCCCTACATGCTACCGCCAGCATCTCCTCTCAACTCTCGGGGCCACATCACGCTGCACACACGCCACCACTTCCAACTAGTAATAAGCCCCCAGACTGTTACAATATAATAAAAAAAAAAAAGAAAAAAAAAGAAAGAAAGAAAAAAAAAAAAAGGGGGAAGCTCGAAGTTATAACACTCCCTGTGGTTCAGAACAGCACAACCATTAACAAAAAAGAAAAAAAAAATTTGGTTCCCGTGGTCTTTGCCAAATCAGCAGGGGAACCGAGTAGTATACAGGGTGAAGATGAAACAAGAAATGGTCTCAATTATTCTATTTTATTTACTTACAATTGACCCAATAAATATTAAATTACCCTGACTGAAGTATAAATAACCCTCCCTTTTTATTTCCCCCCCAACGGGAACCGCCTTGACGTGGTGGGGGGGCTTGCGTGTCTCTGAGACCTGGCGAGCTAGACTAGAGGGGGCTCCGGCCCCTGCTCTGCCCCGATTTCGGGGAGAGAGGGCTTCCCATGCTAGTAAGGTTGCCAGTGAGAGACCAGACTAAATGGTTCCCATGCATTAGGCTGCCAGTACGGGCCAACAGCGCTGCCCTCCGGAGGGACGGCCCTCTAGGGGCCGTCCCATGTTGGATGGTTGGGTGTCTGGGCCGGGAGATGTTGGGGAAGGGGGTCTCAGCACCGTCGTGGGCAAACTTTCGAGCCATTGGGGCTGCTTATTTAAACGAGTGGCCCCGTGGGGGAAGAGGTACCCCGCCCACGGCGACAAGCGCTCGGTCCCCTCATCTGCCCGGTAGGTAGTAGCTCTTGGCTCCTGGGGCCAAAAACAATAAACCAATGATATATGGATACAGAAAAGCCCCAATCTCTTCCTCGAGCGGTGGTCGACCAGGCCTTCGAGACGTCACTCTCTGGTCGTGGTAAGATGCAGAAAGCTGCAAATATGAGTAGACCTAGCAGGTCGGGTGTTGTGTCGAAGAACCCTGTTAACGATTTGGACACGTTAATGTTAACGAATGTACTCGCATCCTTTACCTATGGCGCTATCCACTCCATTTTTAAGTGCTTTGGAGTAGTCCTCCGAATCCGAATCACATATGACAGTGATTGTAGGTCTAATCGGTGCTATATTACTTTCAATACAAATGCTGCTGCCAAAGCAGCATTTGAGTCAAAAGATTCTCTGACGGTGGGGGATATTCATTGTAAAGTTCAGATGATACGGTCCATCAATGTAGTTGACAGTGACAATGATTACTGCCCTAATATATTTGATGATTCTGCAGAGCATGTCCCAAAGGAACGTCGGGTTCCTACACCCTTTTGGTTTGTGGCTTACTACAGGGAGGGACGTGGTAACATTATCCATGCTTCCCGGTATCTTGAGAAAGAAATTGGATTATTACCAATGGGCCACATAAAGAAATATGGTAAGGGAGTTTTAATCAGAGCCAAAGATCTTACACAGGCCATGATGCTCCTCAATCTCCCCTGTCCTTCTGATAGCATGTTTGAATCTATTAAACCACATCGAACATTTAATTATAGCAAGGGGCGTATATATAATGAGGACCTGTATGAATTCTCTGAAGAGGACATTCTTGCTATGTGCCCAGACAGTGTCCAACGAGTAACGAAGATGAAAGGCAGTAAAAATATGATCATCCTCACTTTCTATGGCTCGCATATCCCAGATCGCATTAACATTAACCCCACCTCATTTGAGGTGAAGCCTTTTGTTGAGCGTCCCCTACAGTGTTTCTGTTGTTATGAGTTTGGTCATGGGAAAAGGAACTGCAACAACCGTTCCCGGTGTGGTAATTGTTCTGCTCTTGACTCACATCTTACTTCTGAGTGTCGGTCAGAGAGTTACTGCTTTTACTGCAGAGATTCTCACCCCTTGCGTTCTCGCCAATGTAAGATGTACCTACTTGAGCAGGATATCCTCCACTTGGCTAATACTCAATTCATTAGCATAGGGAGTGCCAGACGGCAACTCAACTTCAGGCGACAGAAGGATGGTGGTGTGAAGACATACGCCTCCTCCCTTCGCCCTAAATTGGTTGCAGCACCCTCTCAACCCTCTCAAGAGGCAGCTGCTTCTTGCTCTAGTGAGAACGTTTCTAAGGTTACTCTACATAATAGTTTCTCTGTCTTGGAAACTTTATCAGACACTCATTCTGGTGACCCTTCAACTGATGACAATTCTCAGACTTTAGCTAAAGGTGTCCATGTGGTAGAGGTTCACGTTGCCACACGCTCTCCCAAAAGGAAACTTAAGTCACCTAAACTGCCACAGAGACGCCTTCGTGGTTCCTCTGAGGCACTTGACTCTATAGATGTTCCACCTTGTGAGGCAACCATCTCTGTGGACTCATCCATAGTTTCCTCTCAATTTCACCAGAAGCGTTCTCGTGGCTCTGATGAATCTCTTGATTCAACAGAAGTTCCTCCTCGCAAGCTTCCTTCGGGATCATCAGAGGGGCGTGAAGTTAATGTGGATGCCACGGATGTTGTGACTTCAAAAGATTCACTTTCTCTTCCGCTTGAGCAGCGGAGTGATTCTACCACCTGTATTATGGATGTTGATGTATCTGCCTGTGTCAGTGATACCACTGCTGTACAGGACAGAACCAATGTAATTGTTTCAAAGAATATCCCATCTCATATACCTTCATCTTCTTCTAACATATCAGATGCTTCAGGGACTCGTCTACGGGTCCCAATTACTGCCCCAAGTACTACTCCTCGGGTTCGCTCTTCTTCTAGTGGCCCAGGATTAGACAAATCTTATTGTTTGAATAAACCCTCAGGTCGAGGTGATAGTGGGAAGTACCTCCGTGAGGCTTCCCAAAAATCAGTACTAAAGTAACACCGTTCAAGGTCCTTCAGTGGAATTGCCGTGGCTTGCGTGCTTCTTGGGAGGAACTGCGCGTTCTTCTCTCTAGCTTCTCTCCTGCATGTGTTTCTCTCCAAGAGACAATGCTTGGGGACTACATTCCTGCCAGTCCTCCAGCATAGTCAGCATTTTATTCCAATTCATTTGAAGGGCAGGGTCATCATGGTGGCTCTGCCATCCTAGTTCGCCGAGATATTCCATGCACGAGCCTGGAGCTTGACACTCCACTCCAGGCTGTTGCAGTTAAGGTTTTTATGGACCGCCCGTACACTGTATGCAGTCTATACCTTCCTCCCAGTGTTACAGTTGAGAGGGGTGATCTCAACCATCTTGTACGGGACCTTCCATCTCCCTTTATTTTATTGGGTGATTTTAATGGTCGTCATCCTCTGTGGGGTGACAGTTCGGTCAACCCCAGGGGTGTTTTATTGGCTTCTTTTATTGAGGATGAGGGATTAGGGGTTTTAAATACGGGAGATGTGACACATTTTAATAGCCCTACTGGGACTTTTACCGCCATTGACATTTCCCTTTGCTCACCCAGTGCTCTGTTTGATTTTACTTGGAGAGTGTTGCCTGACTTATATGGCAGTGACCATTTCCCTATACTTTTAGAAGGTAACAGGTACGAACCACAGTCTCGTCTTCCTAGGTGGAAATTAGAGAAGGCTGACTGGCAGTTTTTTAGAGAGCTAACTTCTTCGGTCTCTTCTGTAGCCGATTTCGGTAGCTCTGACGAGGCTGTAACATATTTCCCTGATATGCTCCACTCTGCTGCTCTCAACTCTATCCCTAGAACTTCTGGCTACTTTCCCAAACGTCCTGTCCCTTGGTGGTCACCAGTCTGCACCACTGCTGTGCGGGAGAAGCGCGCTGCTTTCTCTCGCCTTCGTCGCAATCGTGGGGACCCAACTCTTTTAGAGGACTTCCGACGGGCAAGGGCTCGGGCTAGACGAGTTTTAAAAGAGGCCCGACGTGCATCTTGGAAGGCCTATGTGTCTTCAATTAATACTAAAACTCCACTCACCCAAGTGTTCAGGAGAGTCCGTAAGATGGAGGGGAAGTTTTCTCCTAGTTCTCCACCTGTACTTAAGGTCAATGGAATTAAGATCATGGATGGTTTGACAGTGGCCAATACCATGGCGGAGGCTTTTGCAAAGGTCTCCAGCCGTGACTCTCGACCTCTGGCTGTCAGGCATGAGTTAAGAGCCAAGGAGCGTACAGTCCTGGATTTCACAGGGAAAGAGAATGAAAGTTATAACCATATATTCACCCTGAGAGACCTGCATTCTGCTCTCTCTCTCTGCGGCGACACTTCTCCTGGGCCAGACAACATCCCATATGCAATGTTACGACACTTGGGTGAGGAAGCGATCTCATTTCTTTTAGCTGTATATAACAGAATCTGGCTGGAAGGTGTCTTCCCTTCTGGGTGGAGGGTTGCTACCATCCTTCCTTTTCTCAAGCCGGGCAAGGACTCTGGTGTTGCCCTCAATTATCGACCAATTGCCTTGACCTCCTGTCTCTGTAAACTATTTGAAAAGATGGTGAATGTCAGACTGGTATACTTCTTGGAACGGGGTGATTTTCTGTCTCCGTCCCAGTCTGGCTTTCGTAAATACCGTTCCACTACAGATGCTCTGGTCAGGTTGGAAGCTGCTGCATGTGAGGCTTTTGCACGACATCAACACCTTGTCTGTGTATTCTTTGATTTAGAGAAAGCCTATGACACTACATGGCAATATGGCATCCTGCAGCAACTCCATTTATATGGCGTGCGGGGTCGCCTTCCACGCTTTCTTAAGGAGTTTCTCAGTGGTCGCAGTTTTTCTGTGAGGGTTGGTACAACCCACTCAGCATCTGTTGCACAGGAGGAGGGCATCCCCCAGGGAAGCGTCCTCAGTGTCACATTGTTTGCAGTAGCAATTAATGCCATTGCCTCATCCCTTCCAGACGGTATAGCTAACTCGATGTACGTTGACGACCTAGCAGTCTGGTTTGCTGCTTCCCGTATGTCAGTGGTGGAGCGGCGCATGCAGCTTGCCCTTGACAGGGTGTCACGTTGGACTGATTCTTATGGGTTTCGATTTTCTCCTTCCAAGACAGTAGCTATGCACTTCTGCCGCATCCGAGGCATCCACCCGGATCCGGACTTATTCATGTATGGTCATCGGATACGATGTGTCGAGGAGACTCACTTTTTGGGTCTCCTTTTTGACAAACGTTTGACTTGGGTTCCCCACTTACGTACACTTAAGGTCTCTTGCCTCAAGGCTCTTAACCTGTTGAGGGTCCTGAGCCATACATCCTGGGGGGCTGATCGGGCCACCCTCCTCCGCCTATACCATGTTGTTATTAGGTCAAAACTCGACTATGGGTGTGAGGTGTACTCTTCTGCCACCGATGCCCGTCTCAGAGTTTTAGACCCCGTTCATCATGCTGGAGTACGTCTGGCGACCGGAGCCTTTAGGTCGTCCCCAATCCCCAGTCTCCTGGTGGACGCTAATGAGCCACCTCTTGATCTCCGTCGTCAGTCCTTGATGGTTCGTTGTTGGCATCGATTACATCGACTTCCTGACTCCCTACCTTGCTTGGCGGTGTCATCTGATATCATGTCTCAGTACTACGTTTTACATTCTCGTGCACCATGGCCCTTTGGCTTCCGGGTCAGGAAGGCTATGGAGGAGATGGGCATAGATGACTACCAGATTTGTCCTGTGAGGGTCCCCAGGGTGGCTCCATGGCTTCTTCCAGAAGTTTTCTCCTGCACCTGCTTTACAGACAAGAAGGAATCTGTTCCTCCTCCAGTGGCTCGTTCCCTCTTTTTAGAACATGCCTTCACTCACAGGGAGTCCCTCCCTGTGTACACTGATGGGTCAAAGTCTGATGCTGGAGTTGGCTTTGGAGTTGTCTTTCCTGACTTTTGCTGTGGAGGCAGGCTCCCTTCTGTCATGTCCATTTTTACTGCTGAGCTCTCGGCCATTTTATATGCCCTCCAAGTGATTTTTACTCTCCCTCAGCCTTCGTTTACTATTTTTAGCGATTCCTGTAGTGCCTTGCAGGCCTTGTGCAATTTTAACTCTTCCCATCCCCTGGTGTTGGCCATTCTTGAGTGGCTTGTCTTCCTGGGTCGTCGTGGCCGGAAAGTCACTTTTTGTTGGGTCCCGGCCCATGTGGGTGTTGATGGGAATGAGCGGGCTGACGCCCTGGCTAAGGCTGTGGTCTCCAATTCCCGGCCTCCTGCCAGGCGTCATCCTGTTCCTGCAGTGGACCTTCGACCCTACATAGATGCTACCGTTCGTTCCTGCTGGCAGGACAGATGGGACGCCGTCGGGGCTAACAAGCTCCGCGACATCCGCCAGCGTCTTGGTTTGTGGAGCTACAGTGGCCTGTCCCGCCGGTGGGAGACAGCTCTTGTCCGTCTCCGCATTGGCCACACATTATTGACTCATGGCTTTTTAATGGAGAGGGCTCACCCTCCCTACTGTGATGATTGTCTTGTCCCTTTGACAGTACGGCATCTTATTGTCGAGTGTCCCAGCCTTGGGGACCTTCGTCGTAGGCACCTCTCTGAGTACCGGAAGGGTGACGGTTCTTACAGTCTCTCCCAGGTGCTCGGGGAGGAGGCTTGTAGTGTGGGAGGGAACACCCTCTCCTATATGGAGGAGGCTGGCCTCCTCCAAAAGTTGTGAATTTTATTATATTTATGGCTTTTTAGATAGTTCAACGTTTTCTTATCTTTTATATATTTTACTTGAATTAGTCAGGTTTTTTTTTTTTTAGTATAAATGTGCCTTTTAGTTTGTATGTTCTTTTATTCATGCTGCCTATCCCTTTCGGGGTGGAGAAGTCTGTTTAGTTAGTGTAAATATTTTATTAATGATGTAGATGACTACTTTGTGTTGGGCGGTATATGACCATAGCTGTTGCGCCGCCAAATGCCTCATGGCATTTCTAAATCAATCAATGAATCCCTTTTTATTTAACTCCTTAATTTATTTATTATTATAATAGAGCAATGAAACATTAATTTATGATAATACACTAAATAATGATTGTTTAAAGTTCCCTGATTGTAAATTTTTATATATACTGCTCCTAAAACTACTACAAATTAGCTAACATTTATCTCCTATTAATAATGACTTTACATTCTTTGGTAATATTATAAAAATAAAGAGAATTATGGCATGAGAGCAAAACACGCGACACACACCGAAATAATCACACCCTTAAATTTAACTCCCCTTTTCTCAAGCATTCACCCCAGAATAGGTGTTTCAGTGCCACCTATACCTCAGACACGTACAACACTAGGGCCTGAAAATGTTTACTTCGTGACCGCGTATAGGATGTCCGAGATACAGCTGGATACCTGAAGACACCTACCTCTCAGACACATGTGACAATACCCTGCCATACCCACAAAAAAAAAACTTAAATTTCTTCGCAACATTTTTGAATAAATGACATATATATTACAAATGACTTATAGACCCCTAATAATATCACTACACTCTTAAATATACCAATACACAGTTCACAATTCCGAATAATACTGATGGTGGCCGGTCCCGACAATGGCGCCCTGGGAAAAGACAGCCGGCTAGAATCCCACATATTTAAATCATAATTCACACAATACTCTTATTACTTACAGCCTTCCGGTATCAATACACACTGAAGACATTCTTTCCCTATCTATCAGTTAATAAATTGTATGTTTAAAGCTATTAATTACAAAGATTTGTACTTACAATGTACAGCACTGTTACAAACGTACCAAGGGAAAAGACAGCTGGCTAAAATCTGGCGTCCCTCTATCAGTTTTCAAACCTGTGAGACCCGTAGCACTCAGTTTCCTTCTCTCGCAATCGTATACAACCATCTCTATTTCCTATATAATTACTTTTACTCTTTCTCTGTATGTTACACAACAAAACTAATTCTTATATAAATTTCTCTCATATAAAAATAAGATCTCTTCTCAAACATTACTAAAATAATATAACAATTCTCAAAATCTACATTAGCAACTATTTACAGAGTATTGGAACTTCCGTACTGGCCTTTTCAACTCACATACAGCTTTTCTCTCGACAATAAATTTTAGAAAACATAGGTTTATAAGGGTTGAATGGTAAAAATAATTAAGCTAGAACATATTTAACACTTAGCTAATGAGTAATTGACATATTGACATGGCGTCACCTGTTCCAAAGAACTTAGTCTTAAGGAATTGTATAAATGTGTATCATATATTATTTCCATGTAAACTTCAGGAGATCTCATATCTTATTCATTGTATAATTTACGAGCTCGTTAATTTATTTTATTTTATTTCATCATCAATTGTATATTTTTACATCCTATATATATTGTATATATATGTTACCATGTCGGTAATTTTAATTCTTCCTTGAATTGCGGGGCGCAGTTATTTCAGCGTGGCCGAGCAATGTATCAGCGCCTGTATCATGCCTGCGATACATGACGCAGTGACACACCCATGGTGGCGGAATATACCGTAGGGTTGAAAGCAGTTCATACTAGTTTACCAGACACAATATCCTTCAAATTCTGCTGACCTGACAGCATGTTATGAAATTTCCATGCTGAGCCCCTGATTGCTAGATTCACTCTGTAATTATTTCTATGCTAATCTCTATGCTATTATCATTACCATATTGTCATCTTGTATATATAAAAATGGAGGCTATATATTTACTCACATTATTCTTGTATAAACTTGTACCTGACATGTATATATTTCACATATAAGCTCAACATTATCAGCACCATCGTTACAATCTGTCACGTACGAAGGGTGTGGTACGTCAGTGAGGAACGAGTGAGAAAAGACGCTGTTATCGACCTGCCCTGGGTGTGAAAGGATCACTCTACATATAGTACTTATAGTTGTACATATCTTTGAACGACACGAAAGGTGTCTGATATAATCTGTAATCTTGTAACCTGATATACCTCAGTAAATAGAGACAAGTCCAAGCGTTTACTCTAAACCTTGAGTAATTCCCTTAGTTCCCCAGGAAGGCGAAGGGTAGTAAGTTCAGGCAATGGGTAAGTTGACTGACGCCAGCCCTCAGTGTAGCGACGACGGGTGGTAAGTTATACCAGCCCACCTAGTAAGTGAGAGTCCGGCAGGTATATCCACAGTTACGCTAAAAGCTGAAGTGGACGACACCACGGGTACACCCCAGCCAGATGGCATGGAGGCTGACAAGGTGGAGGGTACCAGTGACACCGGGGTGGTCGAGCATGTGGTAGTGTTGAAACACCTGCCACCTGAAGTCTGGGGGGATGTAGGGTTGAGGACAGCCGCAGGAGGTGTCGCACAACAGGTTGGTCTTATTGTCGGGGGCGGTGATGTGTTCCAGGCGGAGTACGGTGTCTCCTGAAAGAAGTTGTTGGAAGCGTGGGTCTGAAGCCTGGGCTGTGGTGATGGCAGTGTAGTCCAGTGGTGGGGCCTGTTGGAGAGCTGAAACAACTGGGTGAGGTAGTACAGACCTTGACAGGGCGTCCGCAACCGCGTTGTCCTCGCCCTTGACATGCCGGATGTCAGTGGTGAACTCTGAGATGAAAGCGAGGTGTTGTGACACTCTCGGAGACCAGTTGGCACCCTGTTGATGCATGGCGGTGGTCAAGGGTTTGTGGTTGGTCCGGATATGGAATGCCCTGCCTTCCAGGAAGTGGCGGAAGTGTCTGATGGCATCATACATCGCCACCAACTCCCTGTCAAAGCCGCTGTACTTCCGCTGGGGTGGCTCCAACCGCTTACTGTAGAATGCTATGGGCCTCAGGTTGCCGTCCACCTCCTGCTGTAGGACTAAAACGATGGCGTCCGCGTGTGGTGTGGGGTAGGCGAGGAGTGTTGTGTCAGCAGGATTAGCCTTGATAGACTTGAAAGCCTCCTCAGCCGTTGGGTTCCATGCCAACTTATTCTGCGAACCCTTCTTCAGTCCCTTGAGGAGGTCGTGGAGCAATGCTAGGGCTATTGCTGTGTGTGGGAAGAAGTGGTGGTAGTAGTTCACCACCCCAAGGAACTCTCTCAGCTTTCTAGCGGTGTCTGGCCACGGAAACACCCTGATGGCCTCCACTTTCTGAGGGAGTGGTGTGATGCCGTGCTTCGCTACTCAATGTCCCAGGAAGCCCAGGCTGTCGGAACCTAGTACACACTTGGAGAGGTGTACCTTGATGCTGTATTGCTGAAGGCTGCCGAAGAGTTCCCTCAGGTGTTGTAGGTGTTGTGGGTGTGACTGTGATGCCACCAAGATGTCGTCGATGTATACCACGACCCATCCGAGTCCACGCAGTACCCTGTCCATGAACCGCTGGAAGGTCTGGGCAGCATTACGTAAGCCAAAGTTCATGGCAGGGAACTCAAAGAGACCGAAGGGCGTGGTGATGGCCGTCTTCATGATGTCATCCTTGGCGACAGGGATCTGGTGGAAAGTTGATCTTGGAGAATATAGCACGTCCTTGGAGCTTGGAGTGGAAGTCGAGGACGTGCGGTATCAGCTACCTGTCTGGCGTGGTGGCAGCGTTCAGCACCCTGTAGTCACCGTATGCCCTCTACTCGACTTCCTGTTGCTTAGGTACAGTCGCCGGCACTGCCGCGTGGTACAGGGGCTCACATGTTTAAGAGATTTAAGACATTTAGTTCCTTCAGCAACAAAGTTCACTTTCTGTACTAGTGTATCGAGGATACTCCATCTCACACACGTGGCTTGTTTCGAGCTAAATAATCACAGTGGTGCTACATCTCTGAATATGTGTGAGCCCGTGTCCACGCGGCAGTGCCGGCGAGTGTACCATATGAAGTGGGGAGGCCTAGGTACTGTCTAACGGCCTGGCAATACCCTGTTGTATCATTACGTCGAACTCCCGCTTCACTGCCTCCAGCCGCTCGGGGGGCATACGATGGGGCTTAGCGAAACAGGGGGGTTCGGTGGTGATGATGAAGTGTCTGACGCCGGGGTCGTTGTGGCTTCGGTGGTCGATGTGAAGAGTAATGCTGGAAAGTCTTGAAGGCATTGTACTAGCTGGCCCTGAGTATGTTTGTGATGGTAGGAGTGGTGCGACGGCACGGCCTCATTGGGATGGTGGTACCTGATGGTTGGTGGATGAGGCGCCTGCCTTTGGGGTCGATGAGAATGTCGTGGGCCATGAGGAAATCCAACCCCAGGACAGGGTACTGGACTTTCACCACGACGAAAGGCCACACAAACCATTCTTCTTGGATGAGGGTGATGGCCCTGCTTCTTGTGAAGAAGGTGGCGATTGGAGATAAGTTGGCCACCAGTAGGTCGTACATCGTAGATGCCTGAGTTTCCCTGTCTCTTGATGATGGTGGTACCATGCTGACTGCTGATCCGGAGGTCCTCCACCCACAGGAGAGTGTGGGAGGAGTGGTTGTGGGTGTTGGGAGAGAATGCTGGGCGTAGAGGGTGGCATTTGATGATTAGAGGGGTGTGGTCGGTGTCCATTTTGGTGGTGACTGGATGCTGCTGTGGTGTTGGAGCAGCGATGGCTGTGGAGGTGGCTTGTGCTGGCCACACACAATGTGGTCACCTGTGGGCTTCCATCAGCATATCGGGCAGTTCCCCGTACTCTTGTAGCATCAGATTGGGATAAGTGAGGAGGTGGAGTTGCACTTGAGGTGGCATGAGTCGGGTGTGCTGCACTCTCAGGATACAGTCAGGCAAGGGAGTACCGGCCGCCGCGTTCAGCTGCTGCATGTGGCACAACAGGGCTGACGGGCGGCGGCCCTCCACCTGCATGTCTTCCAGGGCCTTATAGTGCTGCAGTGGCGTTTTTCCATGGGCTGTAATAATGGCTGCCTTTACCCCGTATTACTTGGTGCCAGAGGTAAGGGAACTGAGGATTGGAGTTACCGATGCGAAGACTTCTGAAGGTAGGGCACGCAGGACTGCTTGATATTTTTCCTCGTCCTGGTAGGTGCTGCCGTGACAGACCTTCTCGGTGTGGGAAAACCATGTGAAAGTGTCGAAGGAAAAGGGTGGAACGTAAGGAATGTGGAGTGTGGGGGTGTGAGTGGTGTTGTGTGAGAGCGAAACGGTGTTTTGGGTGGGTGGTGAGACGGTGGGGGGGGAACATGATGGTGTGAGGTTGGGTGGCGGTGTGTGTGTGTGTGGAGTAGCACACTTACTAGGCCGGTGGAAGAGGCCCTGGACGACGCCCTGGACGACGACGCCATCTCCACGTGTTCACCGCCAGCTCAAGGTACCCCACACACGTACATATTTTCCCTCCTTTATTTATTTGCTTACCAGTGTTCAATTCCCCAGTGCTCTACCCCTCCACCATTGTTATTTTAACATAATTTTCCCCCATATTTACGTGCTTTTTCTCTTCCTTTCTTTCGGCTGTTTCCTCACCCTGCCACCCGTTTTTTCGGCCCCTGCCGTTCTCTCGTCACTTCCTTGTGCTCGCCGCTTGGCCACCCACCGCCATTTTCCATTCTCCACATACACCCTTACATTGTTCTCCACAACAGTAGCATTCCTCGTGCTCCACGTACCCCTTTGTCTTTTGTGCTGCCCTTAGTACACACTTTCATGTCCCCACCCCCACACAAAACCCCTGGGGTACCCTACGACGCCCTGCGACGCACCCACGTACACCTCATCACCTACGTCCTCATCTCTATGTACCCACGTGCTCCACACTAGCCACGTGCCCATCCCTACAACGTACCTATGTACATCACACCACCTACGGCCTCATCTCTACTAACCGACGTGCTCAATGCTAACCACGTGCCCAGCTCCACAGCGTACCTACGTACATTGCTACACGTACGTGCTCAGCTCTACGACGCACCGACGTGCTCAACTCTATGTACCCACGTGCTCAATGATAGCTGCGTGCTCAGCTCTACGACGGACCGATGTGCTCAACTCTACGTGCCCACGTGCTCAACCCTAAGTGCCCATCTCTACGACGCACCTACGTACACCATAATCACCCACATGCTCATCTCCACGCATCTACGTACCCTACATCATTCACTTGCTCATCTCTATGCTCCAATGCACTCCACACCAACTACGGTACGTAATTACTATCCGTTTCAGTGCCGGACAGACGGTGTTTTTCGCAAATATCTCCTAAACGAATCGTTGTATCAATATAATATTTCAACACACTATCTTTAACACCCGGGCGTGATTTATGGCTGACATACCATATTCCTATATGTGTTATGCGAGGAGTTTACTCATGAAAAATAGCACAAAGCTGGCCAGTCATAT
This sequence comes from Petrolisthes cinctipes, assembly GCA_033782935.1. Classification (NCBI taxonomy): domain Eukaryota; kingdom Metazoa; phylum Arthropoda; class Malacostraca; order Decapoda; family Porcellanidae; genus Petrolisthes; species Petrolisthes cinctipes. Next base: position 231,064 of record JAWQEG010000803.1, on the reverse strand, counting down.
TGACGCATTCGAAGGAAAGTGTGGCCCTCCCAACACCCTCCCAAACCATTCCTAACCACAACTACATCCCCCCCTTCTCACTCCTCCCTCCTCCTCTTCTCCCCCTAGCTCCTCGCCTCCCTCATCACTCGTGGCCCTCCCTATTTCTTCCATCACTGTATTATATATTAAAATGTTATGTAGATGTATATGTATAGATATGATTATTAACTAAGAGTATGGTACAGTACAATTCTATAGAGGCAAGACGTATTTCACTTTGATAATTACTGTACAACAGCATATTTACATACATGTAGTATGTAGAAGGTTCATGTTTACAGTCCTTATGGTCAACCATGCAAGTGAACACGATGTACTGGCATTACCTGTGGTCTGGACCTTCTAGGAAAAGTTATTAGATACTGTGTACCTATTCATTATAAAATGTCAACTTGGTCCAGTTAATATAATGTTATTTTGTTGACTTGTCCCTTTTATATTTATATTATCACCAAATTACATATATATATATATATATATATATATATATATATATATATATATATATATATATATATATATATATCTATATATATATATATATATATATATATATATATATATATATATATATATATATATATATATATATATATATATATATATATATAATAGTGTAGGATTTAATTATGCAAACATGATAAAACAAAATTTATTCACAATCACTGTCAAGGAAAACGTCATCGTCTTCATCATCACTGGCTTTCACGTTTGTACAATGTGGCAAGACGAAGAACAAACGCTGTCCTGCATCCACGGGGGCAAATGGACAACCTTGTTGCTAATAGGTGCGCCTCGGCAGTCAATGATTTCTACCCTGTCACTACTTGAGTCATAGCCTCGGACTGGGGGGTACCTCATACCTCAGAGAGAGGTGGAGGGGATAAGGGAGACTGTGAATATTCAATTAAGGCATAAATTGGTTATTTAAAAAGGTAAAGAACACATGAAGCAATCATGAACGATTATATTTAGTTGCCCAAAACCAAAATTAATAATTTTTCTGGTGGCCTTAGACACGTGGGTTATTATCCGGCTATACGGCCATTAACAACGGGATTAGCTATTGCTTTAATGGTCATTTGACCCACCCTGGTTTTCATGTCCACACACAACGGTAACTGTATTAAACAATATTACTAATGAACGATACGTATATACATATTGTCATAAAAAAAATAAAAGATGGAAGGTGGATGGTGTAAATAGGGGGGTGAAGAGTGAAACGGGGAGGGGGATAATGAGATATTGGGGTAGGGAAGGAAGGAATGGTGTGGGGGGGGATTTCGGGGTGTTGGTAGAGGGGTTACACGAGTACCCCACACTCGTCCGATTCTCTATAACGCCTTAGATATGATGACTGGATTAGGCTTAATATCACTCAGTAAACTCCTAACATATCACATATAGTAATATGGTATGTCAGCCATAAATTACGCCCGGGTGTTAAAGACAGTGTGCTGAAATATTATATTGATACAACGATTCGTTAAGGAGATATTTACGAAAAACACCGTCTGTCCGGCGCTGAAACGTATAGTAACATATTTTTATAATCGAATATTCATATATTTAATTATAAATAAAACAAAATCATTGCACAAATATTAACCTTCTTGAATGAGTGTGTGAGAGAGAGACGGAGGGTAGGTGAGGCAGTGTTTATAATTCTGGTTAGAATGCCTTTTAATCATAAATATTATGTTTAGCGTCTGGCCTTGTATTTTCTTAGGTTGATAATTCTGATCATTTGTAAAATATCTTTCTGTATGGGTCGCGAGAATGATGTCATAGTAAAAACTGGGTCACGACTGAAAAAGATTGAAGAACCCTGCTTTAAACTGTTGGTGATTCGATACTGTTCACAGTGTATGCTTCATTCATTCCTCCTGACACACGGCTTCTCTACCTGATCATACGTTACCCTCTTATATAGCTCCGCCCACATTTCTCTCCTCCTCTCCCACTAACATCCCCCCTCCCTCCACCTGCAACTGTTACCAGATCAGATGAGGCCCAAACCAAGTCGCTGGTGGAAGAAGTGTGGACCCTTGATCTGTCCGGAGCTGTACATACCAGTAGGAGGAACTGTTTTCTTGGAGTGTTTGGAGGGTTACATACACTCCAAAATCTCCACAGCACACGGCTCCCTTTATTAAAAAATTGGAGAGTGAGGGTACAGCTCCGGACAGATCAAGGGTCCACACTTCTTCCACCAGCGACTTGGTTTGAGCCTCGTCTGATCTGGCAACAGTTGCAGGTGGAGGGAGGGGGGATGTTAGTGGGAGAGGAGGAAAAAAATGTGGGCGGAGCTATATAAGAGGGTAACGAATGATCAGGTAGAGAAGCCGTGTGTCAGGAGGAATGAATGAAGCATACACTGTGAACGGTATCGAATCACCAATAGTATAAAGCAGGGTTCTTCAAACTTTTTCAGTCGTGACCCAGTTTTTACTATGACATCATTCTCGCGACCTAAACAGAAAGATCTTTTACAAATGACCAGAATTATCAACCTAAGAAAATACAAGACCAGAAACTGAAACTCAATAATTATTATTAAAAGGCATTCAAACCAGAATTATAAATAGAATTATAAGCACTGCCTCTCTCTCTCTCTCTCTCTCTCTCTCTCTCTCTCTCAAGAAGGCTAATATTTGTGCAATGATTTTATTTTATTGATAATTAAATATATGAATATTCGATTATAAAAATATGTTAGGTGGATTCATGTATGAACTTCATATTTATTTTATTGTCACGAACATTATTATTCTATTTTATTCATGTATTTATTTTTGTGAGCCTGCGCCCCGGTTTGGAGGAATTCGGGACCCGTAATTTGAAGAACCCGGGTTTAAAGAAGTGCATACTGCATTAACGTAGGTGGATATAGAAGAGAAGAAATGTGATGATTTGAGGCGAGGGTGAGGGGGAAGAAGGTAAGAAAAATGAAGGTGATTAGTTGTAAAGTAATAACAAACAAACATAATTAGAATATCTGTTACATTATGTCCTTTAAATAAAGGCACTGTCTTTTGTTCACCATCGTAGTGGGATAGACTACTGAATATATATTACCCTTTGGATATTAGACAGCTATCCCTGTATTACTTTTATCCCTCATGCTTACCCCGTAGGGGGGTATTGCCTGTAATGATGTGGGCAATACTTTAAGGGTTTTGGCGCCCCTTCGGCCCCCGCCACTAGCTTACATTTCTTCGACTGTCCCTCCTATCTTCCTATTTCCTTCTTGCTTGCTGTCACACCTCTCTATCACCTTTTCATGGTGCTATTTGACCTTGCTGTTGCGCCACCTAATATCAATCAAATCCCTCGTGCTTGTAGTCCACCCTATTTATCACCTTCTCGCAAGCCCAGCTGTTTTTTTTTCTCTCTTTTTTTTCAGAAGACTGTTTAATTTTCTAACTTTTTTAATAATAATATTTTTCAACAAATTCATTAAGCTATTTACCAGGATTTTTTCTTCTAAATATGCATTTCCTTAAAAATAATCGATGTTAAACTTGAATAGGCGCCGCTATATGGCGTATTCAATAAACTTGGTCTAATTTTATGCATAGGCTATATATATTACAGTATCTCTCAAGTAACTGGCAACCTTACACATCCTTCCTACTGTCTTATCCCTCTCTCGCTTGTCCTTCCCTCCATTCTTACCGTTTATCTTTTCTTTCTCATATTTTTAACCTACTCATTCGTTCTTAAACAGTTTTAATGACATAGGCCTTTTTCCCCAATCACTTATAGTCCAATTATATGATTCGAAAAACTGCGGCTGAGATTATGATGTTGATCGTATTTTGGTTCTCAATATGTAGAGGTTGATTGATTGATTGATATTAGGCGCCGCAACAGAGAGGTCATATAGCGCCAGAAAACGATGATAGAGAGGTGAGACAGCAAGAAGGAAGGAAATGGAAAGAAAAGAGGGATAGTTGAAGAACTAAAAGCTAGTGGCTGGGGCCGAAGGGGCGCCAAAACCCTTAAAGTATTGCCCACATCATTACAGGCAATACTCCCCTACGGGATAAGCACGAGGGATAAAAGGAATACAGGGATAGCTGTCTAATATCCAAAGGATAATATATATTCAGTAGTGTATCTCACTACGATGGTGAACAAAAGATTAAAGGACATAATGTAACAGATATTCTAATTATATTTTTTTGTTATTACTTTTCAACTAATCACCTTCATTTTTCTTACCCTCTTCCCCCTCACCCTCGCCTCAAATCATCACATTTCTTCTCTTCTATATCCACCTACGTTAATGCAGTATGCACTTCTTTAAACCCGGGTTCTTCAAATTACGGGTCCCGAATTCCTCCAAACCGGGGCGCAGGCTCACAAAAATAAATACATGAATAAAATAGAATAATAATGTTCGTGACAATAAAATAAATATGAAGTTCATACATGAATCCACCTAACATATTTTTATAATCGAATATTCATATATTTAATTATCAATAAAACAAAATAATTGACAAATATTAGCCTTCTTGAGAGAGAGTGAGAGGGGGAGGAGTAGGTGAGGCAGTGCTTATAATTCTGTTTATAATTCTGGTTTGAATGCCTTTTTATCATAATTATTGCGTTTCAGTTTCTGGCCTTGTATTTTCTTAGGTTGATAATTCTGGTCATTTGTAAAAGATCTTTCTGTATGGGTCGCGAGAATGTTGTCATAGTAAAAACTGGGTCATGACTGAAAAAGTTTGAAGAACCCTGCTTTATACTATTGATGATTCGATACCGTTCACAGTGTATGCTTCATTCATTCCTCCTGACACACGTCTTCTCTACATTACCTCCTATATAGCCCCGCCCACATTTCTCTCCTCCTCTCCCACTAACATCCCCCCTCCCTCCACCTGCAACTGTTACCAGATCCGACGAGGAACAAACCAAGTCGCTGGTGGATGGGGTGTGGACCCTTGATCTGTCCGGAGCTGTACATCGGGTGGAAACTTTCGAGGTTAGTACAGTGTTGGTGGAGAATCCTGAATAACTGCTTTCCTCCAAACTATTGCAAAAAACAGCCCACCATTATTTCTGTTTATCTGATTCTGTCTCCAGGCAAACTTCAGAGGAATCAAGGCTCTCTAATTTACCAAAATTATCTACATCTTTAATCAGTAGTTCCCACTAGGTGTCTTCTTACATAAACCATCAAACAGCAATGAGCAAAATATAGATTTCATTGTAATGATGATTTTATTTTACCATAGCTTCCTCACCACCCATCACTTCAGATACACTCTCGAGTTGTACAGTTGCCTCTACTAGTGGTGGGCGTAATCGACTATTTGTAATCGATTACTCCGATTACTGTCTGAAAAAATATTGTAGTCGATTATTTTTCAGTAATCGAATCCCTGAAGTGATTACTATTGAAGATTTATATATATATTTAGCCATCGTTATAAGTTTTTCGGAGAAATGAAAGAATACTTGAGTATATGCTTTTAACGTTGTCTTTATGTATACTAAATGATGTCCTTGTTTCTTTCATATATTTCAATGTACCAAGATGAAATTCTTATTTGACAACTTTAGTACATATACGAGTTAAACTATGATATGGATCATTGTGCATTATATCCCATAAGGATTTCTATGTTTCACATTTTGCTACCAAAAATATATTTTATTGGATATTACTTTCAGTATATGTCAACTGTGATATATATATATTTATAAGCTTATACATAAAAAGGATTTTTTTTTTTTCATATTTTGCTACCTGCAAAGAATATATATCAAAGATGTTTTATTTATTTTTATAGACACAAATAATTAATGTATTTGTATTCTAATGCTCATAAAAAGTACCCTACATAACATGTAAGCCTATCTATCATATGCCTATTCATAATATCATCTAAAGAAGCTTTTGAGGGGCACTGAAAAACAAAGTCAATATCTTAGAATCCAGTGTAATCGGAAAGGTAATCGATTACTAATCGATTACTTTAGATAAAGTAATCAGTAATCGCGACTACTTAAATATAGCGGTATCGCCCACCACTAGCCTCTACTAGTATCGGGCGTAGTGTTCAATGAGTATAGTGATATAAGACACCACTCTGTTTGTTAATTAAGGTGGTAATTCGTTTTTGGTACATTGGAGTGCCTTGATTCCTCCAAAATATGCTTGGAAACAGGACTAGAAGAGCATAACTAATGGTGTTCTGTTGCTTGGAATAGTTTGGAGGATGCAGTTGCTCCAGATTTACCAACACAAAACTTCCCCCTTAAGTTAACCCTATCTAATGCAGAACGGTGAAATTTGGATACCACCAATGGCTTTTTGCATAAATGATGACTGTTTTCTTATAAAAGCCTAATATTAAACATTTGGTACTACCAAAACTCAGAGAATATAACCAATAATCACTCTGAGCGAAAAAACTGAGTTGAAATCGGCTCAGTATCAAATTACAGCGATTTTGGTATTTTTTTGTTTCGAAATAAGATGAAAAACACGATAACAAGTGACACAACGGAGACAGCGATCAAAGCGATATGGGAAGTGGTGTGACTTGTGGCTATATGAGTTGCCAGTTTGTCATTAGAACGTCAGTTACCTTCCATACATCAATGAGACAGGGTGTGTTTGGTTAGCTGCTTTATTCTTCACTAAAATTCGATATATACTGTACACCCGAGCTCGTAAATTCGCGACCACGTATCATGTTTATGCTATTTGAGCTGGTAACATTTATTTAGTGAGGAATCAGAGTAGATGGAACATAGTAGAGAGAAATGATACAATCTATATTATCTAGAATGCCACCATTCCCCACACAGTGTTACCAGTCAGATGACATAAGCTGACCAGGCAACACTGGGTGCAGTTGTTTTCCCGCGCTCATGTGAATGTCGCCTGTGACAGTATTGCCAGATCAACTTGATGAAATTTCTATCACTTCAACATCGGAAAATCCCTTTTTACCTCAATTATTCCTAGTTTACTTTTGAACATTGATGATCTTTTTTTGGTATTTGATCTGGTAGAAATTCCCCTGTTTACTCATAAACGAACTGTATATTATTTCCCTGTGTGGACTCCAAAATTCCCTAAAACATAAATTTCCCTGTACCTGGCAACATTGGGTGAACCTTGGAGCGTCAAGTGACATCTTAATATTAAAATTACGTTCCCTGCAATAATTTCTGTCTTATCTACAATCTTATACCACCATGACATGCAAGAGGTTTTTCTCTACATCATCCACCCATTTTTAGTCATGGTAGCGTAATAATTGTAAATAAATTTCGCCATAGAAAATAAGTGGTATAAACATTTTTAGCTTCTCGTTTCACTTCAACTCGTATTTTATCGTTTATTTTTAATGCTATGGATATTTTTTTCACGATAAAAGTAATCCTCTATCATTATTCTGTCAGGTTACTAAAGTGCTAAGTATATATTACGCGAAATAAGTGAGGCATCAAGAAAAAAATAACAAATTGTACCGCGAAGAAATGCAATGTTTTTGTCTCGGTAAAGGGAAGAGAGCGGAGGTTGGCTGGAGAAACTGACCAATCAGCGACGAGCAAGCTAGGATGGGTTAGAATATTAACGCATCCCACGGCAAATTTAATACAGCATATTTAGCCAGTTATTTTTATAACATCCGTCACAGTGTCCTCCAGTATTGATTATATACTTATAATTAATATTGTGAATATAGCTACGTATTTATAAGTGTTAAAAGGAACACAATATAAAAAAAATAGGGCAATACAACAATAGGCTTCAATACACGACGAATATACATATTAGGCTACACATATAACAAGTAAATAGGGTATAAGTAGCAGCGACATTCACCATTTCTTCTCATTACCATATTTTTATTAAAAAGAATTACTGTTATTTACCAGATATTTAATAAAAATATAAATATAAAGCAAGTACAAGGAATCATTTGTAGTATAATGAGCAGACTAGGCTACACCTTGGCAAGCGTCACCCGGGACTGTCGCTGTCCCGGGGCCATGGAGGTAGTATAGGTGGAGGCGCCATTGCTCACTAATCCAGGGGAGTAAAGTGAAGCCGCCGAACTGTCATTTTTGGTGCCTTCAATATGGCGGACACAAAGATAATTATGTTTCAGTAAAAGTGGACTTCTGACCTGACTTCTGACCTGACATACAAAGGTATGAGCCATCTTGAAGGCGCCGGAAATGACAGATTGGTGGCTTCACAAATCAGGTCCTACTGGCGCCTCCACCTATACTACCTCCATGCCCTGGGCATTGTTTACATTTTGTCGGACCAAAACCTTTCGTGTTTCAAAACTATCGTTCAGTAAACTGTCCACAGACCTAGGGTCGCAAAGCAACGATCGCCGTGTGAATTGCATTAAATAGGGTTAATACAGAGTTCTTATGGTAAATACTACAGCTGGGGTGAGTTCTGACCATTTATTTACTATTACAATGAGAAATCAAACAAAGTGGTGCAGAATTTCACTAAACTCACCGGATGCTGTGTTTGTTACTAGTGGAGGTAATTGTAGTAATTATCCACAGACGCAATTTATCTACATATTTATAAAAATTTGTATTTGGAATAATGAAAAAATGAATATCCGCATCCGCTATATTGAAATGCTTCTATCCATATTGTTATCAGCATCTTTAGAGATCTGATACATCACTAATACAAGTCATCACTAATTACTATGCAGGATGTGTTTGAACAGCATCAGCAATTTTAATTATCGGTTGTATGGTGGAAAATAATACAACATTCTATATAATTTTCTCTGAAAATGCCCAAGTAAGAAGATAAATGACTATTAATAAATGTAGCACAACCGAGTTACCAGGCCTGCTGTAAACACCCAACGTGTGATGTAATAATTACACTGTAAACTCAAACACATTAGTGGTATCAGGATTACCTACGTTCATGTTCTGAATGAATTCACACATGTATGTAAAAACTTGTTACTGAATAAAGTGCTAAGCAAAAAAATCACACATGCCTGAGCGAATGTAGCAATCAGAGATGTTGAAACCTACATGTATGTAACTCTGCTCAAAGGGCACAGTATTACAGGCAGAGGTCTGTGTCAGGTGTCCGAGGGGGAGCCCATGGTGTGATGGGTAGCACGCTAGCAAGCGAAAAGTCCTGGGTTCCATTCCCGAGTGGGTGGATTTGTTGGATACATTTCCCAGCCCCCTATGTCCATATTCACCTAGCAGAAAGTAGGTACCCAGATGTAAAAGGGAGGATGGCAACTTAGTAGGCTGGGGAAAGATGTGTTGATGTAACAAGACTGACTGCCTTAATGACCAGTTAGGAATCGATAGGCATAAGGCACAAAATATTCTTATTTTTACTTTTACGAGTCTGTACACTTTCGAAATGGAAACGAATCTGCCTCGGTTGGTGGGTGATGGAACAGAGGAAGTGGGTTTACTTACATAATTGAAAAACTGTCAAGGTGTGAAAAATTTTGTCTGTTAGAACATTTTCGCCAGGATAAATAAGAAAACAGAAAATATTATTATATTGGCAGTCGAGTGTTTGAATTTGTTTGTATTCTCTCTCTCTCTCTCTCTCTCTCTCTCTCTCTCTCTCTCTCTCTCTTCTACGATCCATCGCTAACTTCCATTAGTTCTCTCTCTCTCTCTCTCTCTCTCTCTCTCTCTCTCTTCTTTAAATATTTCTTCTATGGTCCATCGCTCTCTCTCTCTCTCTCTCTCTCTCTCTCTCTCTCTCTCTCTCTCTCTCTCTCTCTCTCTCTCTCTCTGTGAGAGAGAGAGAGAGAGAGAAAATACAACAGGACAACACACGCCAAGCTATACTCACTATCACTCTTTTACTGACAAACTCCCTCATGCAAGAGTTAGCCGACACTCAGTCTTTCATCTACAAAACTGGTCAATTCGGGAACACTCTACCTTCATTCATCTTTCCCCCTTCATTTATCTTTCCCCCTTCATTCATCTTTCCCCCTTCATTCATCTTTCCCCCTTCATTCATCTTTCCCCCTTCATTCATCATTCCCCCTTCATTCATCTTTCCCCCTTCATTCATCTTTCCCCCTTCATTCATCTTTCCCCCTTCATTCATCTTTCCCTTTTCATTCATCTTTCCCCCTTCATTCATCTTTCCCCCTTCATTCATCATTCCCCCTTCATTCATCTTTCCCCCTTCATTCATCTTTCCCCCTTCATTCATCTTTCCCCCTTCATTCATCTTTCCCTTTTCATTCATCTTTCCCCCTTCATTCATCTTTCCCCCTTCATTCATCTTTCCCCCTTACTACGACTTCTTGTTACTTTAATGTACCTTGATTCCTCCAAAGTATGCCAGAAAACAGGCCCAGTTTAACTAAAATAATTGTGGTCTGCTGTTGCTGGGATATATTGGTGTTATCAGTTGCATCATAATTACCACCAATACTGTACAGTCACGGTTAATAGTCCCGCAACACCTTCAAATAAAGAGGCCTCGAAAAATGGTGTAAACACTATAACTGTTGGTCTCTGTAGTATTGGTTCATAAGGTTTACATTTACGGCTCAATTTCATTCACCTGACGTCGGACTTTTGAACGTGACTGCACTACCCCCTTAATCAAAGCTAGGTAGGTATCTTACTATTACTTCAGACATGAGGCCGAGTTATTCAGTAACTTCTTTCCCATACAGAGAGAGATAGTAAATCATGTTGTCCTAAGCAGGTGAGATTTCTCCCATCCAAGTCATATCATCTATACCCTCCCGTCCAACCCCTCACTACTCCTGTCCCTTCCTCTACAACTATAGTCTCTGGGGTGCTGATGGTGTAATGGTTAGTATACTCGCCCAGCACGCGAGAGATCCCGGGTTCGATTCCCGGATCAGTGGAATTGTTGGACAATTTTCCCAGCCCCCTATGTCCCTGTTCACCTAGCAGTAAGTAGGTACCCGGCTGTAAGAGCAAGGATAGCAACCTTGTAGGCTGGGGGAAGATGTATTGATGTAACAACACTGACTGCCTTAATGACCTACACAGTCTGAAGATAGGAGATACTTTAGGAAATAGCGACCACTGTGTAATAAAATTTAAAATAAAGGGTAGAGAAAGAGTTACAGAAAATCCAGTAACTGTGCCAAATTTGCGCCTAGCAAACTTCGAGGGATTGATGGAACATCTGAGGGGCATTGCAGACAATGAGTAAATCGTTAGAGGTATGTCCCCAGGGGAGCAGGAGTTAGCAGAGGATCTGTCAGGGAGAAGAAATCATACACAGCTTCCAGGTGATGCCACGGAAATGGATCACAGCTATAATCAGTTTACAGATATTTTACACAGAGCACAATAGTTGTATATACCAAACAGACAATTTAGGAAAAGTAACAATGATCTCAGATGGTTCAATAATAGTATAAGATATCCTACCTCATTGGCCAGAAAAGGGGTTCTTATAAAAGGATAAAAAGAGGAGAAAAGCATCTAAGAAACCAACTCGGGGATCTCAAGTGACGGATAAGAGGGAAATTAGAAAGGCCACAAGAAATTATGAGATAAAGGTAGTTGGAGAGTCTACGGTAAACTAGATGAGTGACATCAAATTACAGCCCAATTAACCTAACATCAAGGGTAGGAAAGCTTTTAAAATCCATGATAGCGAACAGGATTAGAGGGCAATTAGAAAGACATAGATTAAGGGGGTGCGGGAGTAGGAGACAGGCTTGGGGGGGTTTGGGGGATGCGAGAATAGGGGGTAGAAAGCCTGTCCCCTATTCCCGCACCCCCCTAACTCCTCCCCCTTTACTCCCTCACCCCCCAAAACCCCCCCAACCCTTTCCCCTACTCCCACACACCCCTAAACCCCCCCCCCAAGCCTGTCCCTTACTCCCGCACCCCCCTAACCCCCCTAAGCCTGTCCCCCCATTCCCGCACCCCCTTAATTAAAGACTCACAGTATGGGTTCATGAAAGGTAGATTTTGCCTCACAAATTTGTTAACATAGAAGTTATGCAAAATACAGGGAAATGTGTCTTTAATTACTGTTTCATTGTTTGTTCATTATGACTTGTTTTAAAACATCGTAACAATATAATAAAAATAAACTAGATGCTTGTTATAGCAGAAAAGAACGACAACTGTTAAGGATTATGCCTTTTTGTGTTGTGAAAACCTGAATTCCTATAACCTGGTAATACTTGTGCTTTGAAAAAGGTGGTTTGTGATTGGGTGTAATATCCTGCCTTCACGATGCTGTACCACCTTCCACGATATAACCCCTCTTCTCCCTGACCACTCCCTCCACCTCTCAGTGCTCCCTGCTCTCCCTGACCACTCCCTCCACCTCTCAGTGTTCCCTGCTCTCCTTGACCACTCCCTCCTCCTCTAATGCCCGGTTCACATTAGCCCGTTTGTAAGGATCCTACATTCGTCAATGACATCACGAACGGCTGTGTATGAGTCCGTCCAGTGTGAACCGGGGCTCGTCTACCATCCCGGGCAGGACAGCCGACGATGAATGGAACGGATCCAGCAAAGATGAACTCAAGTCATCGGTGTTGTCCGTGTATAATGTTGTTGACTTTTCATAATATCATGAAAATATGAAATTAAAGTATTTGTGCACAAATAAAGGTGTAAATTTATTCAAATATTATAATTATTAAATTGTATTTGTTAAATGCACGTCAATTTACGTGATGATAAAAATATTGTTCACAAGTTATGAAAGCACGGCACCACCGCATAGCCTAGTTGTAAACAAAACACACACGTGTGTACTTGGAGCAACACAATCCACAGTAGTTAGGGTTTAATTTCACAATTTTTTCATATTCATAGACAACTCTTTTTACCTTCATCTACATTTGACATTGATACAAGCATTGCTTTGTTTGCATGGAGCCTTTTGGCGGTAAAACAACGTCAAAATATACTGGCAGCCTTTCAAAAATCATTTCAACATATAAAAACAGAGAATAATAATACCTTAACACCTTAATTAATATTAGTACTTAGATAACCAGGTTAGGTTTGTTTGGTTATTTTTGGTTTATACGATTCACCAGCCCACACTGGATTCTATTAATTCTATGTTCTAACTTCTAATAGATAACAATGCAAAAGTCAACTAGGATATAATACCTTTCTAAGCCTACAGTATATTGATTCGTGCCATAATTACAACTTCATACTGGGCCTATACATGAATTTGCAAGAAGCTTGAGGGGGGTTAGCTGACATCTCTTCAATATTAACCAACTGGGCGTCATTGAGCATGTTTTAGTTTATGATATATACCTATTATGATAGGTGGATTTAAGCCATATGCAACCTTGGAGCAAATAGTACTTTTGTGGAGCAGTTCCGTATGAAAAACAGAAGTCATGCTTGCTTTTTGTTGTAAACAAACGACTCCATGACACGAATCAAAACAGACGGAGGTTATCTCCTCTGTAGCCCTACCTCCATACGGTTCATGATGTCATTAATGGATGTTGGATCCGTCCAAACGGGCTAATGTGAACCGGGCATTAGTGTTCCCTGCTCTCCCTGACCACTCCCTCCACCTCTCGGTGTTCCCTGCTCTCCCTGACCACTCCCTCCACCTCTCGGTGTTCCCTGCTCTCCCTGACCACTCCCTCTATCTCTCAGTGTTCCCTCCTCTCCCTGACCACTCCCTCCTCCTCTCAGTGTTCCCTGCTCTCCCTGGCCACTCCCTCCTCCCCGACACCCATCCTGTCCCTATCATTACCTCGCTCCCCAACCCTATCTCTCCCAATGATTTTCTCCCTAAAACACTGTAAAAGTTTCCCTAACTCCGTTCACGTGCTCGTCACACTCCACAGTCAGCCATGGTCAAGTCAACACCTTCAGCTGAATAACACCACCACTTCCCCTGCCGACCGTCTTATTGGCAGGGTGAAGTGGTTTAAGGGGATAGTAGTATACTTTTGGCACATTGGAGTGCCTTGATTCCTCCAAAGAATGCCAGGAAACAGGACCAGATGGACAAATACAATAGTGTCCTGTTGCTTGGAATAGTTTGCAGGAATCATTTACTCCAGATTTACCACCACTGTACAGTACTACCTCCTTAACCATTTGAAGGGCTATGGCTTCATCACCTGCAACGAACCAGATTACTTCGTCCACAGGAAGGGCATCCTTCTCTCTGCTGCCTCCACCTCACCACCATCACTGAGGGACGTAGTGGAGGTGTCCATTACCGTGGATGAAGGGAGGAAGGGCGTGGAGGCTACCAATTAACGTAGCCTGACCTGATGGTGGGCAGGTCCTTGGCTCACATATTTACATCTGTTAATATAGGCTACTATGGTTACTTATTATATACAAATCTATAGTAATCGAGTACTTATCGATTACTGTATTCATGATTACTAAAAAAAACAGCCAAAATGCCCACCACTAATAGGAAACCGCCCACTTTCAGAAGTGTTTCAGTCCGTGTTTTTTCTCTGAATGTATGCTCCACAGAAAATGATAAGGCAATAAGCCCAAACTATAGCATTTTACTCACGATCCAGGACCTCACACTTGAGCAACAAGTCAGATTTGCCGGGGCGACATTCCCGGTTTATCCCCTACTTATCCTCGTCCCAACCCCGACATTAAACTATATATATATTTTAAAATGTGTATAAAATTGAATGTCGCTGGTATGTCCCAAGATACATCACCAGTTCATCAGTGTTGCAGGCCGCTCATAGATAGGTGGTGTATTGCAACGTTTTATTTTTTTTTGCCACCGGTTCCACTGCCACTTTTTTTATTTGGTATCTGTCCTGAAAAGTTAGGATGTCCACCAACTTTTCATGGCGCACCACGAACTGCCGACGAAGCACCCGAATCGCTGCCAAAAGGACCCCAATAAGGATATTATTAAAAAATATTCAAAATTTTACTTATTCGTGATGTCGTCGGGTGCTTTTTCGCGTATGTGTAAACTATAGGCTTTAAGGGGGTGCGGGAGGCATATTTACACTTTCTGGTAGAATATAAACATAGGGGAAATTACAGCCAATCAGAGCCTGCGGAGCCCAGTAATGACGTCATAGAAAGTATTGCCAGCTAAATGCCACGAAAACACCTCTGCAATTTCAGATTTCACGGGTTTTACAAAATATCTATATTAGTGTTAAATGTATGTATTTAGTATACATCACTAATTTAACACATTATTTTCCAATGAGGTATTTTGGTAGGCCAGGCATTTAGGGCCAGTCCCTCTTTGTATGTACATAGAATATAATAATAACTAAGAAATGTATACAAAAGTTCCTGTCTATCTACCTAAGCAAAACATTTTATATGCTATTTACTAATAAGCCACCATCAATGCTTCCATCCCTAACCCACACACCTGTTACCTCTATTTAGACTTCAGAAGAAAATAATAAGAATTATTACAAACAGTGACTACTTTGCCCACACACGACCTCTCTTTAAAGAAACAAATTCCCTTAAACGTCTTGATATAAATAAGCTACAAATTGGTATTTACATGTATAAAAAAATCAAAAGTGAAACATCTGTGTCCTTACAGCCACAACATACCTACTTCACCAGTACTCATGAAAATTTACGTATACCTGCCCATAATTTAACACTCAACACTCCCTTTCTTATTCAGGACCTAAAACCTGGAATTCTATTTCTAATAATATCAGAGGTCTAACCACAATATACTCCTTTAAAAAACATTTAAAAAAACATATCCTTCTGAATTATTAATCTATGTCCATGTATCTACTGTAATAGTGTCTCCCCAGTTGAATCAATAATTATCTTATACTAATATTAATGTATAATATTGTAACTTATCATTATTTGCAATACTACTATTTTATAATTATCACAATATTAATCATTATTATTATTATTATTATTATTATTACAGTATCAATCAATTAAAAGTGTAACCTAATATTGTATTAATGTTATCACTTCAATTATTATTTACACTAATATTATTTTATAATTATCCCAGTGTTAATTATTATTATTGTTACTATTATTATTATTATTGTCATATATATTTGTATTTTTCTTTTTGCACCATAAATTAAGTCCTGCACCCAAGTTTTCAGTACTGCCCAAAAAGCTTCAAGCTTTAAATGGGCTCCCTGCACTTCATATTTATTGTACATACATGTTTTGTATTAGCTAATAGGGATAATAAAATGTTTCAAATGTTTTTTTCAAATGTTTTAAGTAGTAGTTCTACTCCTCTCTCTATGAATATATACTGTTATTCTTTCTACTAAATTTAGATGCTCTTTAGTATCATTTGTTTTTCTTTGTCTATAATGAATCATCATCATCAATACCCCATTTCCCCTTCTCCAAGAGGGTAATCAAGTAATACAAGACCTAATTATGAGACAACATTTTGTTTAGGATATACAGCACAGCTTTAATAAGGTTAAGTCTGAACTTTGCCATGATCCAGGTTAGGTTATGTATTACAGTATATGGTCAATTGCTCACTATTGAATAAGACCATTTTTCAGCACCTAGCAATAGCCAGGTGGTAGTACAGTATACTACATTTGATACTGTACTGAAAAATGCCTAGTAAAATAAGGTAACTTATGCGAGGCCTACTCGCATTCATTCATTCATCTCTCTCTACCAGGTATAATTTTAAGGCAAATACATCACAATCGTAATATGATTACATCAAAATCATGATATAATTACGTCAAAATACAATCACCACTTAAAACTAAAGGAAGAACGTAACTCTCTAAGGGGAACACACAAGAGGGTCACAAACCATTAGATTTAACACTCGAATCTTGTATTTTGTGTACTTCATACAATTTGGTACAAAACATATATATCTACATTATTTTTTTATGTGATATGCATTTAATAACATAAGAGTTTCCCAATGTTGCTAGTAATATATAAAACTGATGAAATTATTATCGACTTTGTCAGATGGAATTAATAAACAGTGCGCATCATTGCCAAAAGACATCTCATAAAAAAACTACAGGAATATTTATTGAATGAGTCTCATCTGAAAATAATGTGTTAAATTAGTGATGTATACTAAATACATACGTTTAACACTAATATAGATATTCTGTAAAACCCGTGAAATCTGAAATTGCAGAGGTGTTTTCGTGGCATTTAGCTGGCAATACTTTCTATGACGTCATTACTGGGCTCCGCAGGCTCTGATTGGATGTAATTTCCCCTATGTTTATATTCTACCAGAAAGTGTAAAAGCGGGATTCTCACTAGCCCGTTTGGACGGTGGACGTTCACATTGATGACGTCACGAACACGACGTCCAGACAGGCACGGAGGAGTTGGGCGCCGTTTCTTCACAACGTCAACTTTACCGGATATGGACGAGGATTTACTTGTGTTTGCAACAGTTTTGCTTCTTTCTGGAGAGGGGGGACACCCAACAAGGCGACATGAAACAAAAATAACCAAACGAACCTTCAATAGACCTAAGACCTAACCTTCATATGAAATATATATATATATATATATATATATATATATATATATATATATATATATATATATATATATATATATATATATATATATGCAAATTTGACTCTCTGTAAGCTATGTGACCCCACAGACAGATAAATAATGGACTTTCCAACTGTGTTTTTGTGTGATTCGTATAATTTTAACATCCATTTAGATTCCATTAAATGCAGAAATATTCTATTTGGGTATTAGGTCCCAGAATCTGATATAGCAGACGTTATTGATGATAATAATGAAGAGGAATGTTGTTAATCCACTGTCTGCTGCTTCTGTTGTATGCACTATGCTGCCTGGAGCCTGGAGGGAGACTGTGGACAGTACACGAGTCACGACATCAGAGTGCGGTGTTGCCAAGCCTCCAGATCCAATGTACATTCTTATTAATCGTACATAAATTGACGAACTATACACAAATATATTATGATTATTATTTTATTTACATAAAATCATATCATTTTGCGAACAAATAACTTTAATTCATATTATTTTCATATGTTGAGGAGCCAGCAACATTATAAACGGTCAACACAGCCAACGTCGCTACCCGAAAAGATGATTATTGATATAGTGAAACCAGCACAGCTGGATTGCTATAGAATACGCCCCTTCTCCAGCCCAGGCCCCGTATAGGCATAATCTGGGTTGGAAGGGTCTATTCCGTGACGATCATCAGAAGTAAATCAAAATTCAAATCTGGCGCTGTACTGATAGTGGAGCCACCTGGTGGCGTGATGAGGTATTAAGCCCGCTCTCCGCTCGGAGGCAATCGGTCACTCTGTCGCGGAACACGTACCTGTCAACAGCTACGCTCCTCGCTGCTACGCTACGATGTTGTGTCACGTGTTCCTGCTATCGTTTCTTTTGTGTTCTAGTGGCCTGCCTGCTTTGCAGATGTGTGTGTGTGTGTGTGTGTTTTAGGAGTTTAGGGTGTTAATGTGGGAATATTTTCCTTTCCTAGGGCTAGTTAATTTTCTTCCCTAGTGGAGGGGGCTCATTTGGGCCTCCTTTTTTCGGGGTTTTCTCCCCTTATTCCCCTCTCACCCTTCCTCCTGCCACTAGTACACTTATTTGGTGTGTTTTCCTCGTTTTTTTTTAGGTTTTTAGCGAGGTTTGGCCTCCCCACGTGGGGCCTTTACCTCCCCACGTGGTGTGTGTGGGGGGGCTTGTAGCCCTCTTGTGCCCTCCCCGAGTATTGTGTAAGTCCACACGGTTTGGGGGGAGCGAGAATTGTGCCCAGATTCGCCCTTCCTCTCCCTTGCGTGTTTTTAAGTGTGTTTTTGTTTTTTCCCAGTGTGGTGTTCCTGGGTTTTTGCCCTTCAGGCTGCATAGTATGTTGGGGGCTACTTTTCGGGGTTTTTCCCCTTCCCTGTCCTGCCTCCCTTCCTCCTACCACTAGTACACGTCATTTGGTGTATTTTTCCTCAGGGTTTTTTAGTGTTAGCGAGGTTTTTTCCTCCCCACGTGGGGCACTTACCTCCCCACGTGGTGCGGGTGTGGGACTACTTAGCCCCTTATTGATGTTTCCTCCGAGTGTGGTTTAGTGTTACGTGGGGTGCGGGGAGCGAGGATTGTGCCAGGTTCTCGTTTCCCCTTCCCAGCGTATTTTTGGGGTTTTTTCTGGTGTCTTCCCAGTGTGTCTGTTACCCTTGGGGGTTTTGTTTGGTGTTCGTTCCCGGGTCCGAGGGGGCTTGCTATCCCCCTCTGCCCGTGTCCTATTATTTGTGTGTGTCTTTGTACGCGTGGCTTCACGTGTTAACCCCCCTTTTTGTGAGTTTTTTCTCCCGCAGTCTACTCGTGCCTTGTGTGCCTCTTCGGGGTGTACTGTGTGGGTGTCCCCTGACGGCCACCAGCATCGTTCGCCCCACGCACCCTGCTTCACCCCCAAGGCTTGCGACCCTTTGGTGTGTAGTGTGGAAGGCTGTATGTTGTGTTTTTCTCTGCACGTGGCGCGAACACATGTGCGTGTTTGCCCCTTGTGTGGGGATTTTCCCCGTGTGTGTGTTGTTTGGTGTGTGCGCTCACGCTGTGACTGTCTTCCCCCGTGTGCGGTGAGTACTTGTTTGGGTTTTTTCTCCTCGGGTTTTTTAGCCCTGTGGGGAGTTAGGTTATTTATTTACACGTGTCCCTTCTCCCCTGTGTCTTGGGGCCTCTGCACCTTTTTGGTGTTTTTCCTTGTCAGCTCTTTTAGTGTCTTTAGGATATTATTCTGATAATGTTGCCTGCACTTCTGTAGCTGCCTTACCAAGCAACGTTTTACTTACTACACCTGCTTGACTTCTTGCTACTACTGTACTGTGTTTAGTCTATGTTGTAGCATTCTTCTTCGTGCAGTACTGTATTTTCAACATTCAGTACCATCTTTTTTCTTACAATTCAGTACAGTTTTTATAATTTTTAACATTATGCGGTAGGGTAGTAAGACTATCTATCTTTCTTCTTACATAAACTCTTACTTTGTGCTTGCCTTTTTTGGGGGTAAGAGAAGCTTATTACTTTCTGGTAGAGTAACAAGTTCCTCCTTTAAAACCCTCTCCCTCCTTAGGTGTCCTAGGGTCTACTCTCGGCTTTTGGGGACCGTGTTTGCGGGGTTTTTTCCCCAGCAGTGTGGGGGTGAGTATGTGTGGGTTAGTGTTTTGCCTTGGGAGTTAGTGTTTTCCTCCCTCGGGGTGTTTTGTGTTTTTCCATGTGTGTACACGTGGGTTCACGTGTTAACCCCTTTTTTTCTCCCGCAGTCCACTCGTGTCTTGTGTGCTTCTTCTGGCTGCACCGTGAGGTTGTTCCTCGACGTACTTCACCACTGTTCACCCCACACATGCTTCTGCACTCCCAGGAGTACGTTCCTGCTACGTGCCTCTCGGGGTCACAGGGGATCAAGCTCCTAGCACCCCGCCGAGTCCCCGTCGCCTTCCCTGGATGGTTCTGTGCCTCCCTTCCGTGGTTTCCCACCATTCCCGGAAGCGAGCCAGACCACCACGCTGGCCCCCCTGGCTACCTGTCCGGTACCAGGACCCAGCAGGGAAGCTGCTTCGTCTCCCCCAAGGGCGAGCTCCTCGAGCCGCTCTCGGGGGTGCAAGCACGAGTCCAGGAGGAGGTCTCGCCCTCGGGTCCACAGGGTTTCGGGTCCCTAGCACCCCGAGAGGCCTCCTCTCCTTCCTTTAGTCGGCTCTGATAACCCCCCGAGGTTCCCACCTCAGCAGGAGGGGGTCAGACCGTCGGGCTGCACCCCTGGTCACCTCCCAGGTACCTGGGCCCAGCAAGGAAAGGCTCCTTCTCCCCCGCGGACGCGCTCAAAGAGCCGCTCCCGAGGGAGCAAGCGTAGCACCAAATGCAGGTCCTCCTCAGCTAAGGACCCGGTGGGGTACCGACTGACGAACCTGCAGGTCCCTGCCAACTAGGCTCCGGCCACAGCCTAGGGTTCTACCCATGCACAACCTAGTACCAAAGAGCAGGTCCCTCTCAGCCAAGGACCCGGTAGGGTACTAACTGACAAACCTGCTAGGACCTGGCCAGCTAGGGGGCTACCCAGGCACAACCTAGTGCCAAGAACAGGACCCTTTCAGCCAAGGACCCGGTGGGGTACTAACTGGCAAGCCTGCTAGGACCTAGCCAGCTAGGCTCCTACCACAGCCTAGGGTGCTACCCATGCACAACCTAGTGCCAACAGCAGGACCCGCTCAGCCAAGGACCCGGTAGGGTCTCGACTGATAAACCTGCTAGGACCTGGCCAGCTAGGGTTCTACCCATGCACAACCTAGGGCCAAGAGCAGGACCCGCTCAGCCAAGGACCCGGTAGGGTACTGACTGACAAGCCTGCGAGGACCTGGCCAGCCAGTCTCCTCCACTATCTAGGTGCTGCCTATGCACAACCTACCACCAATAGCAGGACCCGCTCAACCAACAACCCGGGAGGGTACTGACTGAGAGGCCTGCTGGGACCTAGCCAGCTAGGCTTCGACCACAGCCAAGGTTCTACCTGTGCACAACCTAGGGGCTACCTCGGGCTCAGCCAAGGCGCTACCTATGCACAACCTAGGCGCTACCCGGGGCTCAACCTAGTGTGACATGGTCCTCAGCCTAGGGGCTACCTGGACCTGAACCTAGTGGCTAGCTGGACCTGAACGTGGGGTCCCAGCCTAGGGGGTACCTGGGACTCAGCCTACGGCAGCTAGTTCATGAGAGTTTATAACACACGGCCTCTTTGCCGCGTGAGGGAAATAGAAGAGCAAATGCGATAACATTTCAAAATGTTCTCAGAGCTGTAACAACACTCAAACTCGGGGTTTTTTCCAGTCACTGGCCTCCCTGACATTGACGTTTTTATGTCCCTCTTTTCCCGTAATGATTCGCAGGTGGTCACCAGGGTTCTCCAAAACGTCAATCATTCTTTACCAAGAATGAGACACCCTACCCTGTGCTGACGTAGGGTTTCAATTGAGGTATGTCTTCCAGCGGTGGGGCAACTGTTGGTCCCCCATAAATTCCCACAAAAGTTTGTTTATTCATAGTTTGGCTTAGCCTCCCCAGACAATTCAGGTAACTGCTTGACCCACCAGTCTTCTGTTCTGCTTGGCTGAGAAGTTTTCAAAGTAGTTTTCTCACCTCACGGTGGTCCTTACCAAATTCAAACAAACCATTGATAAACTATACGGCTCCGGTTGTTGCCTACCGTCCTACCAAGCTGCACATGTCACTCTTGGTGTCATGTCCAAGCTCTCAAGGATGATATTACAGCTACCCTAGTCCTCGCCTCGGATCACCTGTTTTGTATCCCCATAACAGGGAGACATGGAGCAGCAAGATTTGTGTCTTGTACACCATACTCACTCAATGGGGGCTTTTTAACTACGTCCTTAACCTTTCATTGCACGCATTCCACTTAGGGGATGCGGGCGAGGGGATATTGGGGCTTCGGCTTACCCTGGTCGATGCCTTGTATTAGTGCTCAGGACGGTCCTGGAGTTACACTCTCGACACTGTCCCAGACAGCCTCGTGAGATTTAAGGTTCGCCTCATTCCCTAGTGGGGGAGCCGGCCAATTATGTGCCACCCCACAGCCCCACTATTGCAACGGTACCCGTTCCTGAACCCGCCCTTCTCACCTTCCCTGCCGCGTCGCCGGTAGGGGACTCGAGTCCACCTGGGGTTTTTGGAGCCGTTCCCGTTCCCCCAATCTCTCTGGGTCTCGAGTCCCCGAGGGGTACCCTGGCGGAGGAGCTGGCTGCCTCTCCTCCTCCTTTCCCGTCGCCTCATCCTGTGGACGACGGGTACCTTCCCTACTCTTGGGCCTTTCTTCCTTCATCCTGGACTCACTCTTCAGAGGAGGGCAGACGGGTGCGTAGTCTCCCGATCCTTCTCAACCAGAGGTTTGGGTGAGAAGGCACGACGGGCTAGTGAAGCGGGAAGGGGACGAACTTTTCGGTTTGTCCGTAGGCCACGCGCCCTTCCCCACCTACCATGGTGGAGGCGGCGGGACCCGTTCCTGGACCTGCTCTCTCCGAGTCCCCGCGGTGGAGCGGGTACGGGATCTGGGGGGGGCGGGACATTCACCACATCCTTCAGGACGAGGTATCTGTTCCACTCGCTCTCCCTCACCCCCTGTGTTGCAATGGGGACTCCGTCACCAATCATCCCATACGTCATCTCCATTCTGTACAGTCTCATGGTTAGAACATCTTGGTGTTTCTTTTCTCCACTCGGGATATTTTACCCGAACCTAGGCCATAGCCTAGGTTCGGAGGACCCTAACAACAAAAATGGGGGGGGGGGTCCTCGACCCCCTGGCCTATCCCCTCGAGGGTGTCTTTAAAGACTTACGACTTGTAACACTTTCTGGTTTTAACAGAAAGTTGTCCGTATATTATGATAATAAATTATATGAGTAACAACCCTTCCACAGCAGCTACCACCCTAGCTTTGGGAAATCGTTTTACGATGGTCGGCCACCTGCACTGTTCGCCTCACGCACCCTGCTTCACGCCCAAGGGTTACGACCCTTTGGCGTGCGGTGTGCCTCCCCGGGGCTGAGCTGGGTCGGGAGACACCCGCCTCTGCCCGCCCCCAGAACTCCCCCGCCCTTGCCTCCCCTCGTAACACGTGGACTAGGGCCGGGAGAATGGCGGGCCCAGACTCCCTCCTGGCCCTTCACTGCGTCCTTTTCCTACCTGACCTTCGAGGGGGTTCCTCTGGAGGTTTGTCACCTCCTCCAGAAAGCTCTCTTCCTGCTCTCCTTAGCTACAGGGTACAGGGCCTCTTAGTTGGCAGCCCTTACCCGTCACACAGCCATTTCATCTGTAAGCCCTAACCTTACTTCTTTAACTATTCCCCCCTCTCCTGCTTTCCTAGCTAAGAACGAGCAGGCTGACGACAGGATTGGCCCTCTCGCAGTACCCTCGTTCCTGAGGGATGGAAGTTTCCACCCCCTCTGTCCAGTCCACGCGTTTACTACATACGTGGAGGCGACGAGAGGGGCTTCTCCGGACCACCTCTTCTACAACTCTAGGTCCGGTAACCCTCTTTTCCCTAGGTCAATCGGATGAGTGACTGGATATATATATTAAACACAGGATTACTGCATCCTTGTGTCCTCCTTCATCCCCTTGGGATCGCATGACCTGAGCTGGGGCCATAGCCCTAGCTCAGAGGACTTTAATAAAAAGGGGGGGGGGCGGGGACACCCCCTCTCCTGTACCTGACCCCTCGAGTCTGCCTATAAAGACTTTAGTTGGTTAACAATTCTGGTCTATAACAGAATAGTCTACGGTATATATATTTTATTATAAGCTATTACAACACTTCCACCACAGCTAGTCCCCTAGCCAGTGTTGGAAGTTGCTTTAGCTTCAGCCTCACCTGAGCTCGGTTACCTTTTATGATGGGGGGGGGGGCTCAGGGTAGGTCCCGTTACCCTTCTACCTGTCTCTCGGAGTCTCAGGGGCTAGAACCTCCTGAGGCCCGAGAGATTGAGCCTCCTTCCCTAGACGGTACTCCGACTCCTTCTCGGGGCTTCACCCCCCGGGAAGCGAGCGAGTCTGTCGCGCTGGTTCCCCCAACTACCTCACCGGTACAAGGGCCCAGCAGGGAACCTCCAGCTTCGTCGCCTTCCAGAGCCGGCTCCTCGGGTCGCTCTAGAGGATGCAAGCGATCGGCTAAAAGGTCCTGCCACTCCAAGAAGTCCCGGGCTCGTCGACCCCTCGAGTCTGCCTATAAAGACTTTAGTTGAGTAACAATTCTGGTCTATAACAGAATGGTCTACGGTTTATATTTGATGAGCTACTACACTCCCACCACAGCTAGTCCCCTAGCCAGTGTTGGAAGTTGCTTTAGCTTCAACCTCACCCTGCTCGGTTATTTTTCTGATTCTCCGCTCTCTCGACCGCTCTTAACTAGCATGTGATTGCCTCCACCTCACCTCCCACCTACCGCATCGCATGCATAGCAATCCAGCTGTGCTGGTTTCACTATACCAATAATAGTGCATTTGTCGCGGCTTCTAGCCGCTTAAATTGTATTTATTGGTTGTGAAACCAGCACAGCTTTGACTGTCCCACCCACCTCCCGATGCGGCAGGCATTCACTTTCTTTCTCATTGGAGTGACCGATTGCCTTCGAGCGGAGAGCGGGCTTAATACCTCATCACGCCACCAGGTGGCTCCACTATCAGTACAGCGCCAGATTTGAATTTTGATTTACTTCTGATGATCGTCACGGAATAGACCCTTCCAACCCAGATTATGCCTATACGGGGCTTGGGCTGGAGAAGGGGCGTATTCTATAGCAATCCAGCTGTGCTGGTTTCACAACCAATAAATACAATTTAAACGGCTAGAAGCCGCGACAAATGCACTAATTCAGTTCATCTTCAACGTTGGACGTCGGCCGTCTCCTGGAGGTCGAGACGTGCTCCGCTTTCACACTGTTTGGGCACAAACAAGGACGTTCGTGACGTCATCACCGTGAACGTCCACCGTCCAAACGGGCTAGTGAGAATCCCGCTTAAATATGCGTGCGGGAGTAGGGGACAGGCTTGGGGAGGTTAGGGGGGTGTGGGAGTATGGGGGGGAGGGTTAGGGAGGTGCGGCAATAGGGGACAGGCTTTCTACCCATCTCAAGCCTGTCCCCCTATTCCCACACACCCCAACTCCCCCCCCCCCCAAGCCTGTCCCCCTATTCCCCCCCCCCAAGCTTGTCCCCCTACTCCCGCACCCCTTTAACGATATAACCAAAAGTATACCATCTCCTTAAAAGAACCAAGGCACAGCGATGCCCTCTACACCGTTCTTGAGTTAGGGTTTTTCCCCCAAGCCTCCAACAGAATCTATAAGTATGAATATGTAAAACAGCATCAAGAGAGATCGAGTCATTAATACGAATGATTAAAACCACCAGGATACATACATAATTATATTGGTAGACTGAGGTTCTATAAATATGATTGTGGTTATGCAGTTGTAACTATTTAATGTAAGAAAGCGTTAAAATATGTTCCTACTGTAGTATATTCTTATGTGTTTATTATTATTATTATTATTATTATTATTATTATTATTATCTCGCTTTGTATATCTGTGTGTGTGTTCATTTATCTATTCATTTCAACAAGATGACATGGGGCAGCAAATATAAATACCTGAGATGCAGTGTATTATGTAAACATTACTTATGAAATATACTAAACAATGATGCATTCTCTTTGTGAAAAGGAAAACATAGATAATATATTCATCCATGACTCAGATTTATGTAGGATATTCAGTTCCTTTACTCTTACTGCGCCACTGAATTCTGCCAAATTCTTTCCACGTCTACTACCCGGCGATCCCTGGAATTCCCAGCCATCCTCAACCTGTCCCACCTCACTACATCCTCCCTCCCTTCTCCTCACAATAGGACAATTCTGCTCTCCCCCTCTATCACTACTACCTTCTTCATTAGTCCTTCTCCTCACAATAGGACAATATACCTCTTCCACTCTATCACTACTACCTTCTTCATCAATCCTTCTCCTCACAATAGGACAATATACCTCTCCCCCTCAATCACTAAGTGTTGATAAATCTAGAGCAATTGATTCCTCCAAGATTTTCCAAGCAACAGGCCACCTTTACTATTGTTATTGTGGTCCTGTTTCCTGGCATACTTTGCAATAATTAAGGCGCTCCAATGTGTACCAAAAGTATACTATCCAATTAATATTATTATAACGTTCAATATTCCCGCAAAACATTTTTTTAATATAGTTTGTGGGAAGGAATCAGATATCATTATATATACCCTTTAATTAAATAAATAATGCTCTGTCCAATAAAGCGCAGTGAAGTTAAAATGGAAAGGGAGGACGAAGCAAGGAGAGGTATGCGTCAGTAACCCAAGGTCACACACACTCAGTAGTACATTCTTACTATTGTTTGATCTCTATGCCAGCCATAATATAACTACATTTTCTGTGGTTCATACGTCAAAACTCAGTTGGCAGTGTATCCTCTGCTGTTTAGTCGTTCCACCCACAGTTTATACATTTATAGTGTGACTGTCTGAAGGAATAAACTTCTATGCACCATGGTACATACATATTTGTTTGGAGTATCAGTCGCAGCACCGACGTACACGAACCCCCTACAGGCACCACCACCGCCGCCCAGGGCTTCCATTCTAGGGTAAAATACCCTAAACTAGGGTAATTGGACCCTTCCTAGGGTAGTGTTTAGGGTAATGCATAAACTAGGGTAATTCTAGGGTAATCTGCCGTCAGGCTGGTTTTTATTTAATAGTGTCCGATTAATGTACTGTACATATTATCATCCCCGTGATTTGTATGAGCATACCCGCCGGGCGCCAGGGATAGGGAGGTAGGGAGGTGGGTACCAACCTACTGGAACTCATGTCACTTTGATCCTTACGTAAATAGTTCGTAAGGATGAATATTGCTTATAATCATGAGGATTTTTCCGCCTTTTCTTTTCCTTCTGAACTGTTCCCGTTCGATATTGTGTGGGTGCAACCAAGAGTCATTCATAAGTAATTATGTCGTACGTACGAATATTCTAAGCATAACCATGAGTGCTTTTACGGCTTTTATATTATCCTATTTCGTCCCGTACGCGTTCGCTTCTGAAATCTAGAGCGTGAAGCTGTTCTCTTGATCTCTTCACAAGTTCACACACACACAGTCAGACACTTGCGAGGACGAGTCCACACAATACAGCAGCAGCAATAGTGCTCCTACCAGCTATATTCTACTGTTTTCACTTGTAATAATTGTTTAAAAGTGGGAATGGTAGGTTTAGGTACTTGGTGGTTACTGACAACTCACCATGGTTTGGCACCAAACACAGTTGTTGGAGTATAATATGAGACATTAGGTGGTAAACTTATGTTTATTGAAGCCTACTAGCCAGTATTCTGGGAGCTCGTTTTGGTTTATAACCGACCGGCGGCCGTGGTTTTTGTTATTTCGTCGTAATGCGTCAATAAATTATATGATTGGAACTTTTTATATTAGTATTTACTATTTATTATTTATATGGTGTACAGTAGGCTATATTTATATGTTTGAAAATTTTGTGTTATTGAAGACAAATTTTCTAGACCTTACTTAGAATTCCTAGACTACAACTTGGGTAAGTTTAATAGTTACAACACACTTTTCCAGTCTGAGGCTCCAAATTTCTTCACATTAAAAACTGAAACGTGTAAACTCATTAGAAGTTTATGTTCAGACTTCATGGATGTAAGTTTTGTTAAGAAAGCAGACATTTCTCTCCTTACTCCTGCTCATCCCATGTTTTCTAGTACTTTCGTCCCAACTGAGAATATTTATCTAGGAGTGAGTGCATCAACATCAGTAAATAATATGAAAATAGCAGGAGCAGCTACTAAAGAAGAACTTTCTCAGTTTCAAAAGTCATGTCAGTCTTTCCTGATAGAAGCTGTACTCCAAATCCAAAAAAGATATTTCTTGAATGACAAAATTCATGACATAGTAGCCTGCATCAACCCACACTCTGCTTCTACCCTTAACCCTCCCTCCCTAGCATTTTTATTTGATGAACTGCCCCAGTTACAAAAATTTGCTGACAAAAAGCTTGTGGATGAAGAGTGGAGACTACACTACTTGGATGAGGAACTATCTAAACAACTAAATTTCATGCAGTACTGGAAGATAGTGTTAAATAGGAAAAATGATGCAGGCCTACAATGTTACCCTAATTTATCAGATGTTATTTCCACTCTCCTTTCACTACCTTTTTCAAATGCTGCTGTGGAACGTTTTTTCAGTCAATTAAACATAACAAAAACCTCATTAAGAAGCTCTCAAAAATTAAACAATATGTGGTCTCATGCATTGAATTTATTACATGAAACGCCTTGGTTTTGATGACGATATGCTAAAAGCAATGAATAATGTTTAATAAGAGTGATGCTACATGTTTTGAGGCTGCAAATATGTAAGTCTCCTGGAGGTGTTACAGTGTTAGCAGATAGAGTATACAACTGCATATTTCTAAATAAAATACCCTTTAATTTACGCGGCATTTGTTTTTTTCCTGTGTGTGTGGGGGGAATGTTTGGGGGGGGGGGGCAATATATAAACTTATGTATGATAGTGCATGAATCAACAATTTATGGACAACTTCGACAATCTAGGGTAAAACACTCGAATCTAGGGTAATATCGACAAAAATCTAGGGTAGGATTTCATCAACTCATGGAAGCCCTTCCGCCGCCTCACCAGTCACCACACCAGTGCAAAGCCAGCAACCAAAAGAGGAGGTAGTAATATCTTAGTACTGCCCTGACAAGCTCCAGAGAACATTGAGGGAGACTCTTCATATGACATCTTTTGCCAGGTATGTAACAAGCAAGTAATCCATAAATGATTACATTAAATAAGGGGGTAGTACAGTGTTGGTAAAGGTGGAAGAAATTAACCCACCAAACTACTCCAAGCAACAGGCGACCATTATATTTGCTCATTTGGTCCTTTATCCTATCATACTTTGGAGAAATCAATACATTCTAATGTACCAAAAGTTAATTACTCCCCCTTTATATATTTTCGCTGTTACTGCTATTCCATACTGTATGTTTGGTAACTATCGAGTTTATAGGATAAAATTCATATTATCTTGTATGAAAATAATGATAAAAAGAAAATCACACACACGTAGGAAACCAAATAGTGCACTGATAAAGAATTACAGTATAAATTTTCGGTTCGTTTGTTCTCTCTTTAGGTATGACAATAAAACTAAAACAAAAAAAAATTAGGGATAATAATATTATATGGTGTGGAAGTGGGTGTGTGGGAGTCGATCAGGCAAGAGTTAACTAGTGATCTTAGTCTTTCATATAAGATTTAATGACATGTTCTATTTGTATTAATTATATTTCGATCATCATTCTGTAGTTTTATGGATGGCAATGGACCATACAAAATTTGAGGACATTAGAAATTATCAAATAAAATTAGATAACATTAGAAATTATCATATGAAATTAGATGACATTAGAAATTATCATACAAAATTTGAGGACATTAGAAATTATCATAAAATTAGATGACATTAGAAATTATCATATAAAATTAGACGACAATAGATGACACGTGCACATTCCTGTCTTATTTGGGGATGGAGGTTTGTAATGGGAGGATTGTTTACAATTCAGTTATACTAAGAATTTTTCCCCATAACAATATTTAAATATAATAATATGATATGGAGTGGGAAACGAAATGGGTTCTTTTGAGTTTAAATATTGCACCTTTATGTTGGAGGGAAAACCTGGGATGTTTTGGTCATTGCTTCCACTTTAGGGTAAAATACCCCATTTTAGGGTATTTTGACCCTCTTTAGGGTAACATTTAGGGTAAGGCTAAAATATGTAAAATCTAGGGTAATCAAGCATTTCTTGGGGTGTTTCACTCATATTTTAGGGTAATGGAAAAATTGTAATTTAATATGGTGTTTATGAGCCCAGGAAAAATCCAACTCCACAAAATGTCAAAATCTTGTCATTTTGTGCCATTTGTATGACTGACATTTCTTGCAGCAAAAACAAAACAAATCTCTAACTTCCTTTATTCTAGCCAATGATCCTTTAGACAAATCAACCCGAAAAATTGAATTAAAGATTTGTGCTTTTTTATCAGAGCATTATCTGTCCATTTCCTTATGTGAACCATTGCTTCTGCTCTTGAAAAGCATGTTCCCTGATCAGCAAGCCCTCAAGAGGGTGTGCCTAGGTAAACAAAGATCATCCAACATAATTCGTCAGGTATTTGGTAAACACTTACTGAATGATTTGTGTGCCGTACTTAAAGAAAGATTGTTTTCAGTGATTATAGATGAAACCACAGACCGAAGTACAACAAAGCAGATGAGTGTAATTGTACAGTATTATGAAAACCATCAAATTAAGAGCCAATTTCTTGACCTTGTAGAAGTGCATGATTCCTCAGCAAGTGGGTTATTTGAAGCTTTAAAACAATGTCTTATAGAGAAGTAAATTCCATTAGAGAATGTAGTATCTTTCTGTTCAGACACCACAAATGTTATGATGGGCAACAATCACTCTGTGGCAACCCTACTCAAAAAGGAATTGCCTAATATTATCATAGTAAAATGTTCCTGTCATCTCATTCACCTATGTGCTTCATATGCATGCCTTAAGCTCCCAAAATCCCTTGAAGATCTTTGTCGGAACATTTTCACTCATTTTAGCTTAAGTTCAAAGCGTTAGGATGTTTTGAAGGAGTTCCAAAATTTTGTTGGGGTGGAGCCGCACAAAATCTTGGCACCAGGGCAGACAAGATGGCTGTCTTTGGAAGCATGTGTAAAGCGGCTTCTGGAACAGTGGAATGCACTTAGGCTATATTTCACAGACTTGGCGTTTTCTGACCCAACAAACAGTAATGATGCAATTGTTCAGGAACTTTCTAGTAAATTTACGTTAGCTTACATGGAATTTCTAGCATATAATCTGTCTAGGTTCAATAGCTTCAATACACAGTTTCAGTCAGAAACCCCTAACTTTTTTTGTCTCAAGCAAGAAGTTAATATGCTTGTCAGAAGCATTTGTTCAGATTTCATGAGTGTGCCTTATGTTAAAAGAAGTGAGCTCTCTGCACTACATCCAAATCATCCTTTGTTCTCTGCGAGTATGGTTCCTGATGAGAAGACATATTTAGGTATATCAGCTAAGGAAACTGTAAGTGAAATTAAAGCTAGTGGTTGTGCTAGTGATGAAGAACTGACCAGATTTTACCATACCTGTAGACAATTCCTCATTGAGTCTGTGAAACAG
Organism: Petrolisthes cinctipes; assembly: GCA_033782935.1. Classification (NCBI taxonomy): domain Eukaryota; kingdom Metazoa; phylum Arthropoda; class Malacostraca; order Decapoda; family Porcellanidae; genus Petrolisthes; species Petrolisthes cinctipes. The sequence continues at coordinate 199,177 of JAWQEG010000803.1, read as the reverse complement.
ATACAAAGTAGATTTTATGTTGATGATCCCATACATAAATCTCTACAGTGCCTTGATCCCCGAAATGCTGCAATCCTTCAACCACCTTCTCTGTCTAAGCTCTTTGATGATAGTCCTCAACTCTCAAAATTTGCTGACAAAAACCTCACAGATGAAGAGTGGAGAAAACACCATCTGCTGCAGGAACTTTCCGGCCAGCTCACCTGTACTGAGTACTGGAATATTGTTTGTAACCAAACAAATGCTGCAAATAACCCATGCTTCCCAAATCTAAAAGTGGTGATGTCAACACTTATATCATTACCATTCTCTAATGCATCTGTAAAGCGCTTCTTTAGTAAGTTGAACCTAACTAAAACTAGCCAAAGGTCAAGTTAAAAAATGAAACTCTTAGTGGACTAATGCACATGGTTTATTATCTAAAGAATACAAATCTAACAGCAGACAGCTTTGATACAGATAACAGACTAATAGCAGCTCTTCGGAATGTTAAGAGCAATGCAACATGTAGTGAAACCAACAAAATGTAGGCTAGTTAGGCTACTTATGAAGGCTAGCATATCAGTATCTCTATTTAATCCTGGAAATATATAAGGAATTTATAAGTAGCCTACTGGGAAAAGTACAGATAAATTTGTTAAACTTGGAAGCGATAGTGGTAGTTAAGATATACTAAACCGGCACTAAATAGAGAACAATTAGTTCATAATTTATAACATTTATTTTAAAGAGTGATGCTACTTACAGAAAAACATATTTAGTTAAATGTTGTTCAATTGTGTCTTCATGTATGGACTTTATTTATGCATTCTAAAGAAGTGTACATTTTGTTTTCAATTACAAATTGAAGTGATGAATGTGGATATGAACCATGGCATACACTAATGTGTTCAACAGTTTTGTTTCATAATGTAAACCATATTGAAATAATCATTAAATATTTTTCTAGGCGTGAATTAAGTTCCAATATTGGCATCCGAAGGCCTAAAGGTACGGGTATATGGAAGTTTACTATAATGTACAATATATACTAGTCATGTGAAAAGCAATTTTTATATTGAGTTCAGTTATCAAAATAATTGTATTGTTTTGCAGGATTTTTTTTTAAACCATGTCAGCGTTTTGTAATTATAAGCTCACAATATGTGCGACACAGAATATATATATGTTTTGTACAATAACCTCTGTGAAATATATCGTTTACCTCAGCTAATACTATCATATTCCTCGTTATTCAATAGATCAGATATAAATTATGTACACTTAAACACTTGTGATAATTGAAAGGCCATAGTTTCGTAAAATGTCAGTAAAATTGTGGAATTGTGAAATTTAGGGTAATTTGTCCAGTTTTAGGGCGTTTCAAGAGGAGGAGTTGGGGTAAAAAAATATTGGCTCGTGGAAGCCCTGGTTTTGGTACCAAGATGCTGGGTTGCAAGTATGGATCCGAAAGTATCCTTTGGATACTTTTTGATGTTACTGATACATTTTTACGACGCTGGACAAAAGGATACGAAATTGAATGAGGAGGACAAAAATGGATACGTTTTGCTATTTTTATTAAAGAATTCGATACTTTTTAATATTAATTTGCTTACAGTCATTATTTTTTACGAAAAAGTGAACACCAATCAGAACTCATAATTACTATATCGTTCTCAATTGAATGATAGGGTAACTGTTTGGTGAGCACCGAGCGGGAACTCTGCTGGGGAGTAAACATGCCGTGGGCTCGTTGTCATTTATTCATATTTTGTAGTGTAAGTGAACAGTATAATATTATATAAAACTAGTCTTGCATAGCGCTAGCCAAATACAGGCTGCCATTGAGGACATGGAGAAATAAGTGTGCTATATTGTACTATCATAATTTGTGCTTCTTTAGTTTAAATTTTTTTTTTATTAATAGTTTGTATTGCACTTAAGTTAATACATTCTGTACAATGACGCTCTTTTGCCCTTTTGGGACGTGTTATTTTTAGGAGTGTAGATTCGCGCGCTCATAGGTTTAAATACTCAAATAAATAATGTTCTTGGAAGACCCAAACAGTAGTTTAAGTTTCGCTCCAAATTTGTAGTGTACAACCCAAAGCATAGAGATATTTCCCACTGACGTTAGGAAGTTATTTTTACGCAGGAAAACACAGAAGTATAGGCCCATGGCCAAGGAATATTCCTTGGCCATGTATAGGCCTACCATTGTCCGTGAGTCCGTCACCAGGCAGCAAGTAGCAACTTGGCTGCCAACCGTATGATGTCTAAAAAGACGGTAAGAATGATTACTTATTTTAAAGCACATTCCTCATTAACTATAATGCATTTTTTTAAAGAAAAAATATTGGATACCTTTTGGATACTATTTTACATTATTTGGATACGTTTTGTATATTTTGAATACGTTTTTGGATACATTTATATTTTGCCCACTTGCAACACTGCGGCAAGATGTAATAAACCGACATTACATTTGGTGGCAGCGTTCAGGATAGAGCAACTGCTCATTCCTTACTCACGGGTCTGTTAGGCCTAAGCCACGTTACCATTTTGTTTATGCATGTGTTATGTAATGGGATATGTACAGTACAGTATATAATTGAGAAATAAGTAGAGTATATATAGGGTGTCAGAGCCCATTACCATTATTCTTGTGCATTAGTGGAAACTACAATTTACCTATTTTGGTGTGCTATATTATTTGTATGTATCTTTTTTTTCAGTGGGGTACAGTATTAATTTATTATTATTATTGTGAAGTGGTTAGTAGTAGTTAGTGAAAATGGCAGAAGGTAACTCAGATCCTCTGGAGGAAGTTATGTAGTGTTGGAGGTAAACCAGGGTGTTATTATGTATTGTTGGAGGTGTGTGTGATATGCCCTTGTGTTAAGTCCAGAACTGTGGAGTGTTGCGATGAAGGGAAGTAGAAGATTAATATGTATTGTAAACTAGGGTGTTATTATGTATTGTTGGAGGTGTGTGTGATATGCCCTTGTGTTAAGTCCAGAACTGTGGAGTGTTGTGATGAAGGGAAGTAGAAGATTAATATGTATTGTAAACCAGGGTGTTATCATGTATTGTTGAGGGAGTGTGTGATGTGTCCTTATGTTAAGTCTGGTATTTGGGATAAAGTAAAAACCGGAGTCAGGAGTAGGTGATGATGGGATTAGGAGGTGAATATTGTTTGCATTATTTTATTGTAAATTGTCAAGTAACTTAGAATTATTCCCTTTCTATGGTCATATATATATATTTATGTACCATTGTCTTCGCGAGATTTTCTTTATGTAAGTCATCTAGGCAATATGTTACCAGGTGCAATACAAGTGACTTAATTGGTGGTAGTTTTCGGGCTACATTGGGACGTTTTGGTAGCTCTGAGGACCCTCTCTGTCCATATGGTTAGGTAACGCCTTGAGGTTAACTGAGTGTGTGTTTGGAAACTAAATGAGGGAGTGAATCTTTTCCGAGGTTGTTACTTTATGAGGCTCATCTGTCTAACAGAGTGTAGCGACGCTCCTCGTCTGGACGTCAACCCTAGACCCTCCGTAAAAGTGACTTGGGGAATTTCTTTAGCCTATAAGACAGGAAGGAGTGTCTTTACGGGACACGGGTTTTTGTTGAACCCAACCATAAAGTTACTGTTATTTAGTGTTGTATTTTTTTTTTATCCTCCTTTTCATTTTGTCCTCTAGATGTGTGAGTTGTTACAGGTAAAAATTCTTGGGGGAGATTAAAGTCCTGTAATGGGAGGATTGTTTACAATTCAGTTATACTAAGAATTTTTCCCCATAACAATATTTAAATATAATAATATGATATGTAGTGGGAAACTAAATGGGTTCTTTTGAGTTTAAATATTGCGCATTTATGTTGGAGGGAAAACCTGGGATGTTTTGGTACCAAGATGTAAAAAACTAGTTCTTACTATTGATGTCTTTGTATAGTTAGGTACAGCAAGTAGGAGTTGTGGTGCTGTGTGTTGAAACATTGTTAAATATTATAGATTTGTAAATGGTGATCAATCAACTAGATAGCTTTTTTGAGTGGGATGTAACGTAGAAGTTGTGTAACCTTGCGCGTGGCGTCCCTCTTTCCCGCCTGAGGCGTCACTTGGAGTCATGTCGTCAGCTCGCTTACTTGGGTAAGAGAGAGGCCTTCCAAGTCATTATTAATTTGTGTTATCTTCCCCTCTTCGAGAGGGTTTATGGACGGGAGTGAGTTTGTTGGAAGCCCAGGACTGGAGTATCGTCCTAGTTTTGTGTCCAGAATTCCCATGGAGACCATGTACCTGAGCAAACTGTGTTAAGGAAGAATTAATAAACGTCCAGAGGTCATCTTGGTGTCGTCTTCTCTTCCCTGGATCTATCAGCTAAGGATTTCACCCCATATGTGGTTTTTTTTGTTCAGTCATTTTAGGATCTAAGGTGACTAGACCCCAAAAAAATGTTCACCTGGTGGCAGCGAGTAAAAACCGACATTACAGGATGATTATTATGTCGATTATTATTAAGTGGATGATTATTATGTCGATTATTATTAAGTGGATGATTATTATATCGATTATTATTAAGTGGATGATTATTATATCGATTATTAAGTGGATGATTATTATTAACATTTACATGAAGCACCATTTTGTGGATGATTATTATTATCCGCAACTGTACGTATAGTCTGTGCAACTGAATTAATTAAATAACCTAATGCCCAGTTCTTTATACAGATGGCGTCCCTGGCAGAAGAAGTGATCATTATTATCCACGTGTTGACACTGTGTTTTATTGGAGTCTGTGTGGTGTGTGATGAAGCTGTTGGTGAGTGCATATATTCATCATTCATTATTTAGGTGTTGGTAAATCTGCATGGAACAACAACTGATGATTCCTCCAAAATATTCATTCCAAGCAACAGGCCACCATTATTTATTTGTGTCAATCTGATCCTGTTTCCTGGTATATTTTCGAGGAACCAAAGCGCTCTAATGTACCCAAAACACTGTATACTGTTCCCCAAGTCCACATCCTATACAAGTTAACTTTCGTGAACTGGAAAGGGACCTAAAATGAGTATGTACTTGCATTTTGTGTGGTTGTGATGTCGTCTGAAGAAGTGAAGTATTCAAGTATATAGGTTAAGACAACATATATTTCTAAAGGGGATAGTGTATGTTTACTATATTAGAGTGCCTTAATTAATTCCTCCAAAGTATGCCAGGAAACAAAACCAGATGAACATACTAATGGTGGCCTATTCACAGCTTGGAATAGTTTGGAGGAATCAGTTGCTCCTGATTTACCAACACTGTACTACCCCCATAATATTACACACAAGTCAATTCCTTCCATGGATAAACAAATGAACGGGAGCTTTCTTATTAGACATTCTTATTTTTATGTACTACAGGGTGGTTCAAATGTAGGCTGACAATCGCCATTACCATTTAATATTGCAGTGAGAATATTTCAACACAAAAGAAATAGTTAGTCTGGTAAGTGTTCATTCAAGTGTCCGCCCTCAACATTGACACATTACGCCTCACTATCTATCCTGTAAAAAGACAAAACTATACCTTTAGAGTCTAGAGAATAAGACTGCCAACCTACTATTTCACCACTGTGTATGTTTATGTATTGGTGTTTGTCTAAGTTATTTACCTTTCCCTCTCCTTTTTCTACTTACCCCAGGACATGGTTTCCTCCCCACTGCAATGCCAGCCACAGAAGCTGCAGGTAAACCATTTCCTTCTGGTGCAGAAAACTTAACCACCAACATGAACTCCTCTGGTAGTTTGGAGGTTTCATTTAGCACCGACGAAGGCCGGGAAGAAGAAGAAGGGGGAAAGGGAAAAGAAAATATAATTTGGACTAAACAATGGTGGCAAGGAGAGAGAAGACGAAAAGGAAGAATGGCAGAACCTGACGACGAATGGAAAATATTAACAAGATATATCTCAAATATAACTTTGATAGAAATAAAAGATGAGATGGAGAATGGCACGGAAAGAAATACAGCTACAGAAGAAAGAGCTAATCACTTCGTGGAATGTAATTTTGCAGGGTTGCAAGAAGCAATTTTTATGGATAAAGAGTCTGAAGATCGTCAAAATTCTCAGGACACATCAACAGGAACAAAAAAAAGATACATAGAATTCGAGGACGGTGAAAAAACAACACAATCAAAAGTAGAATTATTATTAAAAGATGAAAGTTTATATAATAAGGGAAACAGATCTAGTTCTAATATGCAAATGTTAATAATGACACATTTGCCCAAAGAGTGTTATACAAGTCAGTGGAGTGAATCTTTGGTTGAAACCTTTTTTGATAACCTTAGAGGAATTCGAACTCACTGGCTACAGAAATACAATGACACCTGCTACGGGAAACTAAACTCATGTCATGGAGTAAAGAGTTTTAGTAAAACGATTCCAATATCACCCACCGATAGACTGCTTCTTATTAGTCCAAACTGTGTTCCTTCCAGCGGCCTTTTTTTGCACCAAGTTTTTCAGGGCTTGTTAGATTTCCTTCCGGAAAGTTGTTCTTTGAGTCTTTGTAAAAATTCAATATGGATGGACATCACTCGGCTTCCCTTGATTTATATGGATCTTAGTACATCACCAAAGAGCAGTAATAACAAATTGCTTATAGAGGACTGTTACAAGAAATTACTGGAGATGTCTACGAATTCCATTTGTATATCTGAAAGTTTGCCACAAGAGAAAATTGACAGTAGTACAAAGGATGTGTCTGATAATAGTAAATGTGATTCTGTGGTAATGGTGAAAGTGATGAAGGGAAAAAGAAATCTTGTTTTAATCGTAAGCCAGCCAGGTTGTCCCTCCACTTCTGCTGTCTGGTTCTTTACCAAGACCACCAAATTATTCAGCATCTTGAAAGGGAAGGCATTAATAACAAAATTGAATAATAACATATATAATGCCTTTTTTTATTTTCTTGATAAAAACATGAGCCTCTTTAAGCTACCGGATTCTTGTATTAGTTTGCTGGGTAACGAACATGTTGACTTGACAGCTGTAACACTTCCTGGAAGAGACAATGTTAGACTCTGGCTTCCTTACGTGAAATATTGTTCAGGACAATTATGTCGGTCGCTGAACTCAACATTCAGTGAATGTGATTTTAATCTCAGTGCCAAGAGACACCTCTGGTTTACTCCTCATTCCAATCCAATTATTTCAGTACTACCTCAGTGTCTAAAATATTCTCTTGATGCTAAGCAGGTAAAATTAAAAGCTGAAATTATCGGTAGAATCACAATAGAAAATAATGACGTAACTCAAGATTGTTTGAACATAATATGTGATGCCTCTGTCCTTGAAAAGGGAGACTCGACTGCTTTTATATTTGTCGAAAAATACCCAACTGAATATTTTCCTAATACTTGCCTTTACAAACCCCACGAAACCATTACTATCAGTGATAGTCTGACTCTCGTCTCGTATCACCTAAACAATACTAACTTTACTTTAGTTTATGTGTACTTAGTATATTACAATTACAGGAAAGAAAGGTTCAGAGAGTTCGTTGCTAATTTCTATAATGCCAATGAATTAGAAATGATTACCTGTTGTAACAGTAATCCCTACGATGTAAATAAATATAAAACTGATGGGAAAGTTTTTTACACTTGTATCGCAAAAACTTCGCCTCCCATTCCACCATTTTGTGATGAGAATGAGAATCATCGCTGGTACACGAAGAAAGTAGGAAATAACAGTAGTAATATATACATAGTAATTTTGAAAAACGGAACATATCTCGAAGGAAAACAACTCTATCTTTGGCTAGCAACACTTGACATTGATTTTTCAAACGAGTCACTTGCATATTTGTTCCCGCTGATAGAAAGCATAGAGTTAATGTATGGATGGAATACTATCATCAGGTTTACAGAAAAGGAGAGAACATCTGTAGGTTTCCAAAGTTTCATAAATGACATTCAGAGAGCTGATGCAGAGTGTGATCAGTCCAAGGAACTCACTGTGTGTTACAAGAGAGGGACAAAGTTTCCCATCACACAACCCAATCCACGGTACATCATTATATTTCATGAATGTGTAATTAATCCTTTTCTCGGCGAGGACCAGCTAATTCTTGCACTTTTTTCGCACTTCCACGATACAGGAATAACTAACAAAGAGCTTTGCGATAAGGAACACCATTCCGTTGCGATAACTACTGCAAATAAAGTAGAATATGAAACTCTGGGATTTCCAAATGAAGTCGTCCCAATTTTAAATGAACTAAAGTCTTCCTCTCCCGAGTGGACATGGGTTGAAGAAGATTATCACGATCCCTGGTTTGTGGCTGATTGGTTCTGTTTACGCTTATGGGAAATTTCTCACATATCTTACATGTTGAGTGCCGGTGGTCACTGTCTCTACTATACAACAAGCTCAGTTAAGGTGTTTATGTTTATTATCCGTAACCACACTTCTCACGTAGCACTTTACCCCCTGAGAAGTAGTAGTGCATTAGCTACAAGCAACTTGACAGGAAAGTACGAAAATAAATCATTAGTACTCGAAGATCGAAATAGCCCGTCCCATTCTCATGCTCTTCAGATTATAAAAGCTGGATTCAATCCTTTAGAAGGAAGTTATATGTTCGATTACGATAAATACCCTGAGAAAGTACTGCATCTCCAGAGGAGGCTGCTCAAAATAAGTCTGTATTCCCTTGTAACTGGAAATGAAAAATGTTATGACGACATTAAAAGTAATAAATTTTTACTTATCAGTAACAATAATATCCAGGCAATGGGACCCATTCCCAATAATGTTGTAGAAAGTTCATGTTTCTCATCATTGCCAAGAAGAATAAAAGAAGACATGATGTATTCTCCGGCACACAACAATATTACAAGTGTCACTATCAACAAATTCTGGCCTACCTGCCTATACAACATGATGATGTTTATTACTGGGGTGAATGGAACATTCGTCACGGACTGGTGGTACTTGGGTCCTTCATGTAAGAGGCAGGAGATATTGCTTCTGGTTTCAAGTATTTCAGTCACAGTTTTAACTCTGGCTGGGAATATATTTGTACTGACTGTCATAGTAACCTCGGGATTACTTCAAGACACTACATTTATGATCCGAGCCTCCTTGGCATTTGCAGACTTACTGATGGGGCTAATACCCGCTTCACTCGCTGTCTACGATCAGTTTGGGTTGATGAACGGTCGTCTCACGTTAAGAAACCTCAATGAGGATATATTATTAACAAACATCCCATACATAATCGACAGTCAGTCCCCAGGGTTTCAGCAGCTGAGATTCCAACGTAAAGGTTTCCTACCCATACTGGCTTGTTTCTCCTTCAACGTGTCTACCATGGTATCTTTACTCACACTGGCCATCCTGAGTCTTGAGCGACTGTGTGTGATGCGAGGGCGACCATTGTCCCGGGCTTTCATGTTACGGAGTATAATATTATCGTGGGTGGCCGGTCTCTTACTTTCATTCTTGGTTAACTGGAGAAAAGAAGGAATTGATTTCACTGGATACTTTGATCCGATCACCAAGTTGACTCTGAACATCGGAGCCAATGCATATTCTGTGTCTCGGTGGGTCTTCTATTTGGAGATATGTGTGATGGGGTTGGCAGGTACAACAGTGATCGTCTGTGGTACTGCTACATTGATTCTCTATATATTACATCATCGACTCACCAAAGCTGTTCTCACCATCCACTCATGTAATCGAGACGTTGAGCTACAGCGTACAACCATCATCTTCGCGCTGATGGTGGGCATATTTACGATGACAGTAGGGTTGGTAATAATTGATGTGTTTGCTGACCTCGCTGTAACTAAACCTCTGGCACACTGGCTGATTTGGTGGGTATTCGTGGCTGCATCCTCCTGGAACTGGGCACTGTACACTCTCAGCGAGGGCAGGTTCAGGGTTCAGATTCGGTCGCTTCTTTCATGTGGACGTATTCGACGCTCACAACCACACTGCGAACCACAACACATTCCCTTCCGTCTTCTCTCGTGTAGACGTGTTCAGCATATTCTGTCATTTCTCTCCTGTGGACGTATTCAACTCTCACAGAAACAACCACACTGCTCACCACAACACATATCCTTTGGTAGCAGTATGTTTCATGGTATGTTTAGGAAGAAGAAGGCACTACTACAAGTCGAACTCACATCCATTTCCAATACACATAAGGGTATTGATAAATGATCTGGGTAGTAATACGGAATAATAAATATAGTCTTGAGAACTCAAGAGTCTACTGTACAGTTGAGGAAGTAGAAAGTGCAAGAATAATAACAATAATATGGCTGTATATGGCAACACCTTCACCACCACTCATATTAGCCATTCACGTTCCACCTTACATTAGCTTTGGATTCCTTGTGATTCATTCATTCAAGATACAAGGGCTTACTACAAAGAACTGCTAGATGTTGCCATATACAGCCATGCTTCGTCAGTCATGTCTTGTAATTCATCCGTAAATAGAAACATTGTAGAGTCAAGTTTGATTAAACACAGAAAATATTAATATGAACTTAAACAATGGTATGTACAAATTGGATAGTTTCATCATAGACAAGATTGTTAATAAGATAAGTCCAACTGCTATTCCTTGATGACTGAGGATAATCTTAGGTTTAGAGGTCATGTCAGGTTAGATGAGAGTTGGGTCAGGTAATTCCTTGTAGCACCATATGGGTGTGTATTGCTTTGAACTCGTAGTGGCAACACCTTCAGATTGCCAGTTAGTTATTAAATGTATCGGTATATAAGGTATCTCTCGGCAACCATTCTTCTCGCATCATTAATAAGTTGCACTTATGCAACAAGTCCTTCACTCTGATCTGGGTGCCCGGGCATTGTCGTATCTATGGCAATGAACGGGCAGACTTACTTGCAAAATCGGTTGTAGAGCTCGAGGAGACTTGGGACTTCCCTCGTGATCTACAGTCGTGTCTATCCCTCGGAAGGAAATCAATTAATCTTCTGTGGCAAGGTCAGTGGACCAGACTTAACATCTCTACCATCAAGCCTCAACTGGGTGATTGGGCCACTGCCAACCGGCCCAACAGATTAGAAGAACGAATCCTGGCAAGACTAAGAACAAACTGCACCAGAATAACTCATTTAGAACCATATATAGACAAACGTTTTCCACCGCATTGTAACACCTGCAATGCGGTGTTATCTATCAGTCATATCATCCTGCATTGTTGGCGATTTGTGGGGGAACGTGCTTCCCTCATAAGTTACTGTGATGCAGTAAAAGTCCCCTTCACATTCTCAGCTCTCTTAGGTGATGGGGATGGTGATGTGACTGATAAATTGATGACTTTCTTGAGGGAGACCGAACTGATCAGAGTGATGTGACTTTTTATTACTATTGTTCTTACCATTTTGTATGTCTATTTTTCAATTATGAATGTTATAAATTATGTGTTGTATATATTGTAAATTATGATGTATTAGCTAAGTTTAGCGATTGTCTAAGATAGGTTAAGTTATTTGTCTGTCTAGGTTTAGCGATTGGCTGGAATAGGTATTAGTCTAGTTAGCTATTGGTTGAGTAGGTACTGTACAGTCGGCAAAAAAAGTTTCGTTACCACCCCCACGTTAATTTTAACATGGGTAAGCCCGGTAGGGTTGGTACTCCGCCGACATGCAGCTGTGACTCGTGGTCGGGACATGCTGGACGGGAATTATCATTGCCCCGGCAGTGTCAACTTTTTTATATCAAAAGTTTAGCTGATTTTAAATTAAATTTTGAGTGTTGAAGAACTCTTACTATTTAACTATTCATTATTAAACATAAGGAAATGCGTTTGAGTATTTTAGGACAAGAATAACCGTGAAATACCCAGAAAAAATAGCACTGGCTGAAAGAATGTCATTCCTACTTGGCTGCCCTTGACACACTGAGGGGCTGTGGCCAGGGGCACGGACGTCGGACTTATGGAGGCCGGAGGGTGGCGGAGGTACGACACTCACCAGTCAGGCGTACCAGCATTACATCACACTGTTTTAGGGATGGTAACGAAACTTTTTTAGCCGACTGTACATAGATTAGTTTATTAGCTAGGATGTAAAATTAAGAAATATTATATTTGTATGAAGGTACAAGACAGAAAAATTAGTATATAGGTTTAGTTTTAAGTTTAAATGTAATAATAATAATAATAATAATAATAATAATAATAATAAATGCAAAAAATAATATGCAAAAAGTTAAAATTAACATAATAATAAAAAAATAAAATAAAAAAATAAATAAAAAATTAAATTAAATTAAATAAATAATAGGCCTTAATGACCAACACCAAGGTCGATAGGCCAGGAAAAAAAAAACATTCTTCTACATTCTGTATTTCCCCTGAAGATGTGATACACGAAAGCTCTTGGGACTCCGTGTTTATTTTTCCTTCCTTGTGGATTTACACATATATATACATACATATGCCGCGTGCGCTCGCAGCCTCTGAGGTCAACAGAACCAAGATCTAGAACCAGGGTCCGTGAACACGACTATGCTAAAACAAAATAAATTCCTCGTGAAAAGTTACACATATGGTCCAATTTTGGTGCAGTTTGGTCCTCTGATTTAAAAAGTCACAAATATTAGTATAGATAGATTTTATCAGTCATCTTCAAAATGGTATTGTAGTATTTGGTGCGGTGATACATATTCTCCCATTACTTTAAGGTGGCCCATTTTGATTTAAAATATTTTTCTTATACCTATATGTCTAGAGAAGTATAAAGTGTAACGTAAAATGGAGAGAGAGAGAGAGAATGATAACAGGTGACGTTGTTGTATACTTGGCCAACTGAAGGGTTACATATTCCTTCAAACCCTCTCAGGAAACAGGGGATTACATTATCATACGAGTGAAGGGAATCAAATTTGTAACAGTTAGGAGGCGTAAGTAGCCATCCAATTTGCCCTCAACATATGACGGAAAAAAATGACCTCTTTAATTAAGCTGGTGGCATGCAAAGAGTGAAGAGCTGTAAGTGGAAAGATATTATAGATCATGAATATACACGGTCATTTGATGATTGGTTGGGTCAGGTTAGCAGGACAGTGGTTGGGTTTGGTTAAGTTAGATAGATAGGAAGAGTCAAGATGACATTGGGTGAGTGGCAGACAAGATGGCAGAGTGGGAGGGTTTGGGTAAAAGTGTCTGGCAGAGCAAGATGGGTATTAGTGCCTGGGAAGGGGACAGGACAGGACATGGGAAGTGAGAGGCGTGGTCAGGTTACACACACACACCGCCACTGCTGTTGGTGTTCTACTCACTGGTACCTAATTCAGCGAGAAGGGTCAGTCGGCCAGGGGTCAGTTGAGCTAGGGTCGGGAGGGGGTCGGGGAGGAAGTGGGGAGAGTTGCTGGCTGGTGTGGTGGAGAGTGGTGATGGTAGTGGTGGTGATGGTAGTATTTGTGGAGTCTGTAAAGGGGGAAGAGATAATTCTGTGCTAGGCCAGAATAATCTTACACCAGATGGGAGAAGGAGACAAAAAAGAGGGAAAGGTGGGACAATTAAAGAGAGGAAAGGGATTGGCTCGTGTCCAAATGAGCCCATCTTTGCAGGTAATATTTATCTACGAGGGCCTGGGGTCAGCTGAGGTAAGGACGGAAGGGGCTCGGGTATATAGGCAGAAGGGATAATTATATGTGTGGTAATAGTGGCGGCATAGACATGAGCAAAAGTCCTGCATCAGATGAATGAAATTAAGCCTTTTAGAACTACCTTACAAATCAAACTGACACCGTAACAGTTTTAGCTTTGCATAATATTTAGAAACCGCTTCATTCCCAGAAATATTGCACGTGACTGTACGATACGTAAAGGAGGTTGTGGTAGTTGTGATGATTTTGTGATGATACAGAATATGTGTTGAGGGTAGTGGTTACTGATGATACAATGCATAATGGTGGTGTTTGCAGGTAATAGTGGTGATAGTTGTGACAATGGTGAGGGTTGAGGTGCAAGAAGTTGTTGTGATTATCGTAGCAATATGGTAGTAGATGTTTTAGATGATGATTGTAGACACGTGATTTTATGTTAAAGATACATTTAGTTACTCCGTACGTTGCACAGACTTTGACCTATGATATTGTAATGTTTCCTGATATTTTGTCTGTCATCTGATGGTTAAGATAAAAGCTGGAAAGCTAATTGACTCATCAGATAACTATACAAATATATAGAAATTTATAGTAAGTATCTGACTACAAGATATTAGATTTTTTTTTTCCGACACTGGACATAGGCTTCATCAAGCCCGTTATCTTGGCCCAGGTCAACTGCTACTCACACACAGACACGTCACGACTTCCGAACTGATACCCAGCCCAGAGGGAAGGAAGTGCGGGTAATTCCAAAATATTGCAGCTGTTATGGTACCAGTGAGGGTGTTTTACGACGTTCGGTTGCCTTATATATATAGTTAGTGCCTGAAATTCGATTTGGAAGAGTAAATATTCACAGCTCCTCACCTGAGAGGATTCGATCTCCTGACCTATAGGTAACAAGTCCAGAACACTACAGTAACTACTCAGACACCTCCTCTCTAAATCTAGGACATCAAGCTCTTATATTTAAGTGTTCAGAGTTTGTATCGTCGATCTGTTTCATTTCTCTCACATTGGAGAAGTTATGGTCATACCAGCAATACACACCCAAACTTATACGTTCGCTGAAAACCATGAGTACAAAGGAAAATTAATGACTGTGGTCTAGTCCAAAAGGCCTTTGTACTAGTGATGTATCGGATGTCTAAAAATGCGGATATGCGGATGCCGATATCGACCTTTAAAATCTGTGGATGTGGATGCGGATATGATAAAACAGTATTTGCGGATACGGATGTGGATGTCTGATGGTCATATCCTCACGGATGCGGATGCGGATTATTTTATGTTTTTAAAATATGCATGCTTCAGTTATGAAAGACGACTTTCAGCCACATAAGTTCAACTGATGTCTTCCCAGGATACTAGTCGTGATTTTATTTACAATACCAATCCAATAATATAATGGTAAATCACATTCATCCACTTAGATTATTACATTTTTATTCAGACATGTATTCAGAATATCATAGGAATGTTCTGCATTATGCACTATGCTCAGTAAGTCAGTATGCTGAATAATATCCTCACATTCGCATTCTCAAACCGCGGATGCGGATATTACATGCATTGTTAATGAGGATGTGGATGCGGATGCGGATTTTTGGAAAATGCGGATAATCTGCGGATGAGGATATCCGATACAGCACTACTTTGTACCCCAAGGAAGGAGACAGAAAGGAGGAACTACAAGCACCAAAGAAAATGAAGGAGTTGAGGGACAACTGAAGAGAGTATGAGTATTTCCCAAACCTTAACTGGCAATCCCACCCTACCAGGCGAAAACCTTGAAATTCTCAGCTGCAATACAGTACTGACAAATTCGAAGATAAGCGATTCCTCTAAACTATTCCAAGAGACAAGCTACGGTACCTTATTTATGTGACTTAACATATTTTGGAATAATTGGTAGTGTGCCATGTAAGGTATGTATAGTGTTTCCTTAATTCATGGTGTTCTTATCACTACAACACAGAGTGAGACGAGTCATCAAGTTAGTGTTCTGGAGTTTGTGGGAGGAGAGGAGGAAGTGCTAACCTCGTATTCTAATACAAACAAGCTGATGATACAGACACACACCCAGAACGTGGCCTTGTATATTACTATGGCAGGAGAGTGATAAAAATGTTTAAAATATAATTAAAGGATAAAATTTTCAATTCTTTTCTCTGACTGGCCACTATTTCATTAAAAAAAATTAAACATGAAAATACAATATGGCGGTCATTTTGATAACGCCCGGCATTGATTTACCCTCATAGCTTATAGTGGGTCTTAATTAAATTTACTCAACTAAGTCTTTTGAATGCGTATACGCCAGGTTTCATGATAAGGACTTTGACTCAAATGCTTTTTGACCCTTTATTAGTCTACTTTTGAAAAAGAAAACCAATTGTGAAGTTTCTACAATGTAGGCTATCGTATATAACATACACACATAATATCGAAATGGCAATCACTTTCAGACCATTCAACTTTCAAGTTAATTTTACGCTCTGGGCCAATACAGGTTATTTAAATAATAATTTGTTAGCAATCATATATGCTTTCTTACAGCAGTTTATAGTTAATTAAAAGTCAGTCTTACATTATATCAAGTTCTTGGTCAAAGCAAGTGCATCTGTAGAGTAGAGGGCGGTACAGCTCATTCCACATCAATGTGTCATGTATCGACACCTTGTGAGGTGCTGACAGCTTTGGGCAGATGGTCTGGTGCTGAGTAGGCCAGACAAAACACCAGCACTCTCCTTCCTTCTTCTAACCCCACTCAGCTAGAGTAACTGGGTCGGGCTGTCATACCAACACCTGGTTCCATGATGGATTTAGCTTGGTATGCAGCACACCTAAAATGTTAAAGCAGAGCTGATTGAGTTGGAAAACAGCTTCATAAAATGTTTGTTTCCTGGCAAAGAGGTAAGTCTTAGTTGTGCTGAGTATGTCATACTACATAACAACAAGCCTCTTCAACAACTTCAAGTTACCTTCAACTTCTGGAGGAGTACAGTTTAGTTCACGCATCTTATGTCTGCCACGCAGACTTCATACATTTTCCCCAGAAAGATAAAACAGCATCACAACCAGTAAATGCGTGGGAGAACAGAATTTCACTTATTTTTCTGTGGTAGCGGTTTGTAAAAGTTTGTGTATTGGTACTCACATTAGATGGCTTCCTTTACCAAATGCAAAGAATTTTTGTAGTCCACGCTCTTGCAATTGTACTGCAGCAGCTGTACTAATGCTGCGTCTTTCTTGGATGTCTTAATTTTGAGATGTTATCTGATTTCGGCGACATGCTTAACCATGACAAAAATAATCAAATAAAAGATAAAGCATTATGTTCAGGAGAGTCCATGCAAAAATCTCCATCAAATGCTGACTGTTGGTTTACGCAGTTGTCGCACTTGTGGATCATGACATCTTTGGCCAGAATGATGGCTTCTTAATAGTAACGAGTCTCAGCTAGAGCAAAGCCTTCTTCATCCTGAAAGACTAGCAAGACATTTTGGTCATTCTTGCTTGAGTCCAGCTCAGACAGTTCTTCCGATAATTTATACCATCCCCTTAGCGAAACTGTCTAAGGTTACCTTAACGGTCACTCCGCTAAGGTCTTTCGTGCATCCGCCCCCTGACCTCCACCTCCGGCGCCTGAGACTTGGCGGTGGGGAGCCAGTCAGTATTAATTCTGGTGGGACTAAACTCCCAGGGGGCGGATGCACGAAAGACCTTAGCGGAGTGACCGTTAAGGTAACCTTAGGCAGTTTCGCTAAGGGGATGGTAAGGTTGCTGCTATGGTTGTATGCTCTATTGGACTTAACATCAACCTTAGTGTTCCCTTAGGTGATCTTAGCAGTCGGCCATGTTTGTTTCGTTCCATTCCCTTCCGACTATGGACCACCAGCTGACATTCTCTGGGCCAATGAGAGGGCAGCTTCATAGACAAGTTAGGCAACATAAGCCAATCAGAAGTCAGTTGGGATGACAGCTTATCACAGAAAACAAACAAATGACTCATTTTCATTGCGTGAGTGCCGGCCGAGTGGGAGAGGAAGATTGTGTGAGATTTCTTGAGTATAGAAGTGTTTATTTTGGCATTAATAACTTAATATGGTAGAAGAGCCTCCTACTAAGCGTGCAAGACGTGCAAATTATACTGCAGCTGATGAAGAACTCATGATTATGATAATTGAATGGAAAAAAAGAGAACACATTTTCTGGTGGCTACCATTCGTCCACATCACACCAGAATATGTAGGCTATAGGGTCATTTGTTTCCTAGCATAGTTTGGAGGATTAAGAAACTTTGAATTTGTCGACTTCATAACAGGGAGGCCTAGCTATTACAACCAGAGTATGCCGAGATTTCTGACCACCTTAATTCCTCTCTTACTGTCTACTTTTCTTCTCTATTTATGTGAAGGTTGTAGTTGTGGTAGTAGTGAATGTGGTGGTGATGATTCCCGTTTAGATGATTTTCCAAACTTACCATTCCCTGTGTAATGTTTGTTATTGTGGTAGGACAATGGTGGTAGTTGTAGTAGACCAATACAGTGTCGGAACATATAAAATAAATAAGTATGGTGAGAAAAGAGCATCTATTCAAGGATATAATTTAAAAATAACAAATGAAAGCATTTATAACCTATGTGATTTTTCTGTCTTTTATAGTATAACTTGGTTATTAAAAATTTAAATTAAAAATTAAAGATGGCCGCCACAATTGCCACTAAGGTGTTTCGTGCATACCACCTTAGTGAGTTAAGGGCAAAAATGGCGGCTAAGGTAACTTAACGGCCGCTAAGGTCTTTCGTGCATCCGCCCCCAGATCCTCACTAGAAACCTAGCGTCATTCCACTTGTACACTGATGGCTCTAAGTTAGTGCCTGATCATTGTCGAATCTTCGGTGATGAACAGGCTGATTTACTTGCAAAGTCGGCGGTAGAACTTGAGGAGATGGGAGAAGTCCCTCAGGAGCTACAGTTGAGTCTCTCTTTCGGTAAGAAATCAATTAATCTTTTGTGGCAAAGTCAGTGGATCGACCTGGCTATACCGACCATCAAGACCACCATTGAAGACCGGCCCTCAGCATATCGTCAACATCGCAGTGAGGAAGTTGTTTTAAGGCGCGGTCACACGAGTCATTTTTTCGTCATTTTTTTACCTGCAATATCAACTCGGTAAAATTTTGGCTGATATTGACGAGATTTCGGCAATTTTCACAACACGATCCTGCTCGTCTTGTATTGAACGATATCGAGAACAAATATGGCCGCTGATGATCCATCTGTAATGTTATTAATCCTAGAAAATTATATTAAAATACATGTGTGCTGTTGAAATGACAAAAATGGACCAAAAGGATGCAGCAGAAAGTGGCTGTGGTGGTCCCACTTGGCGGGAAAACAAATAAAGTTCATTAACGACGACAACATATTTACCCCCTCAGATCCTACTTCTGTATTGTTCTCGTCATTACTGTTATGACAAATAACAACAAAGTACTGTGAAACCGGACCTCTGATACCTCTTTGTTCCAACTCGGTGAAAAGCCTACAAATAAAGAACCTTACCTAAATAGAGTAAAAAGTTAGAAGCTACTAGGCTAGCCGACGGGAGAGAGAGGTGGTGTTGGTCTTCCCGCCAATACCGTCGTAGCTATGACTTGGTCGTTATCCTTAACTTCTTTAGTTACTTTTTGAGGCTATTGCAGGCTTTAGATTTTCAAATTGTATTGAATCTTGTTAAAAAATAATCAAAATTACAAAAAATAACATGCTTTAACTTTGCTTAATTTACAACCAGCCGTATTTTCCCTACTATACACAGTTTTCGCTTGTCATTTGGCAATTATATAATAATATTTGTTATATTAAAAACATAATAACGTGTCAGATATTCTATTTAAGGCAAAATAGATCAAAACATCTGAGATATAAGAAGTTTGGACACGTTGCTTTAAGAGCCAGTATACAGGGTGTATCGCGACGTGTAGCATTAACTTACACCAGAGATATAAAATATAATTTTGAGTATATTTTCTTCTAAAAAAAAAGTATGCTGTGTGTGATCTCAGTAAAGTACAATGAATACTGATAAAAACTATTTAAACTTGTGTTGTTAAATGGCGGTGAGCGTCGGAGGGAGTGGGAGCCAAAGACCAAAGAGGCCTTATTTATTTCATCTTAATAAGTTTTATAATTATTGCAATATTTATGTGATGTTCTATAACGTACATTAAATCTTATTTTCAATTCAGAGGGATAATACCAGGCCTGTATAAGAAGAAAATCCGTGAAATGTAGGGAAATGCTAAGGCTTGCAATTTACCTAACCTCCAAAGATATTAATCATATTTCGTCGAATATTATTTGTAGGGGCCTGGTATTATCCCTCTACATTGAAAATATGATTCAATGTACGTTATAGAACATCATATAAATATTGCAATCATGATAAAACTTATTAAGATGAAATAAATAAGGCCTCTGGTCCGAAAACATATTAGGCTACCACTCCCTCCGATGCTCACCGCCATTTGACAACACACGTTAAAATAGTTTTTATCAGTATTCATTGTACTTTACTGAGATCACACACAGCATACTTTTTTTTTAGAAGAAAATATACTCAAAATTATATTTTATATCTCTGGTGTAAGTTAATGCTACACGTCGCGACACACCCTGTATATTCAGAAAAAAATATTTGTAGGGTGCAGGAGATGAGCTGTACCACAAAACCAACCACCGAATTGCCGAAATACGCTCAAATGTCGATTAGCTCGTGTGACCAGACACAGTTAAAATTGCAGGTGAATAATAAAATTGCAGGTGAATAATTGACGAAAAATTGGCTCGTGTGACCGCGCCTTTAGCATGATTAAGGATAAACAGCATCTTTTAACTCGTATGTTACCATACATCAATCATAGTTTCCCACCACAATGCAACACCTGTGATGTGGTGCTATCAATCAGTCACATCATTTTGCACTGTAATAGGTATGCTGGGGAGCGTCAGCCTCTGGCTGCCTATTGAATATGAATTCTGTCTTGGGTGATGGGGATCCTGATGTGATTGATAAATTGATGTTCTTAAAAGAGACTGGACTACTCCGAGAGTTGTGACTTAGATATTATTATAATTTATGTGTGGGATGTGTATTGTTTTTATTGTACATATTTATACTTTTTTGTATGGCATCAATATCATGCAAAAGGGAGTAGCCACAAATGCATCACCACAAATGAATCACCTCAGTCACCTGCCAACTAGCGTTCCTCCTCCAAGCCAACGCCACTTTCACTCATATACCTCTCAACTACATCCGTCAACATCACTCCCGTTATGAATCTTCCCCTCCGTATCTCCACATCACACTCATATGCATCCTACCCAACTGCTCGCTACCCATACGCTCCTAAACCACCTCAAGATATTCATTTTAATACTCTCCAGCACATCCACATCCACACCACATCAGTTAATTAAGTAATTTTCATCCCTCATTATATATATATATATATATACATATACATATTACTCCACACACAGATATCTTAATTATACATATCATTTATACAACGCATTTTAATTATCAGGACTAAACTTAAATATATATTATATATATAATTATTTGTGTATCTATTGTATATGTTACAGTAAAATCTTCAAAACAGTAAATTTGTAAATTTCCTAGAATTTTCAGTAAATTTACAAAGTGACTGTTTCAATCAGTAAATTTACAAAATTACTAAGATTTGTAGGAAATTTACAAATTTACTGATCGTTATCGATGAATCACTATTGGGGTGAAAGCTGGTGTGCTAAAAGGGGGCTTTTCCCGAAATCAGTTTGATTTATGCCCTCAAAGACTGTTGAACAATGAGGATATCTGTCTTGACAAAGTAATTTCTTTGCGTTCCGCCGTCATAGCAGAATCAGCATCAGGTGGGCAGGCAAGGTTTCACAAAATGTAACTGTGTGCGTGGGGCAAAGAGATGCGGAACAAATAAATGTTCTTGTTTCAGAAACGACCTCAAGTGTAACTCCAAATGTCACTCCAGTCTGACATGTCCAAATAAGTAGCCTGGTATGTTGACATTACCATAGTGCAAGCCACCCCCCCCCCCACACACACACACCCTTTATGTTCTTTTTAATCCTGTTTTATGAATAAAGTAGATCATTATGTTCTTTTTAATCCTGTTTTGTGAATAAATTGGATCATTTGACTTTAGATGATGTGTGCTTCTGCTCGTTTGTGTAAAAAATCATAATAAAAAATCATAATCGATGAATCAGTAATTTTGTAAAATTACTGGCTCCTGAAATTAGTATATTTGTAAATTTCCTACAAATTTTAGTAATTTTGTAAATTTACTGATTGAAACAGTCACTTTGTAAATTTTCTGGAAAATCAAGGAAATTTACAAATTTACTGTTTTGAAGATTTTACTGATGTGTCCTTCATTGTTCACATGAGCCAGTATCAGTACAGTACAGTATATGTCATCCTGGGGTCGCAAGGTCATAGATGCTGGAGTTGCAAGCCTAATACCCCCATCAGGAGTGATGTCTTTTTAACGTAAGGTAAAAAAAAAAAAAAAAAAAAAAAGGCAGGATTGCAGCACCAGCCATGGCTCAGTCAACACCTACTAATAACACCGCCACTTCCCCTGCCGACCGTCTTGTTGGCAGGGTGAAATGGTTTAACCACCAAAGGGGCTATGGCTTTATTACCACCAGCAATCAAGACTAGGCTACTTCGTCCACACTCACCACCTCACCACCATCCTTGAGGGATGGGGGGGAGGTGTCCTTCACTGTGGAGGAGAGGAGGAAGGGTGTGGAGGCTATACCACCGTAGCCGGACCTGTAATGTTGGGCAGGTCTTTGGCTCACTCCACGCCCGTGGGAGGAGGACGGCCGATGTCCAACCACCTGGGCAGCGACGGAAGCAGCAGGCAGACCTAGTCACCGTCTGCACGAAGACTGCTGTTGCCCTAACTACCGAAGGACAAGGTCGTCTCTCTGACTTCCTCCAACCGCCATTTCTCCTGATCTACAACCACCCACCACCACTACCAACACAGCACCACCAAGAAACAAGGCAGCAAGAAGGCACGACGGGGGAGGGGCAGAGCATTAATGCTGCCTCGCCCACTCAACCGGGCGAACAGTTGGAGGCACCACCGCCATCGCCACTACCACCACCACCACTGTCACCACCACAGGAGATGGAGACACAGGAGGAGGAAGACGACGGAGATTTCAGGGCCTCCACCACCACAGGAAGTGAGAGGAAACTGGAGGAGGAGGAGGACGGACAGTCAGACATCACCCCGCCTCGACCTCTTCCGGCAAAACATCAAGAAACATCGGGTCCCCGACGCCTTCCAGTTCCGTGAAAGGTGGACGCGGTTCGCTCCTCCAGTGAGAGCGACGCTATTTTCCGCCACAATAACAACAACAACAACAACAAAATAACACCACCACCACCACCACCCAGCTAACACCATTACTACAACTACTACTAGAGCTACTGCTACTATGATTACTACTACAATTACTACTAATATTGCTGCTACAAACGATAACAAAAAAATATATAGTGATGCCTTAATGCCCCTATAAGAGGCGATAGGCAAAAACAACAACAACTGGAGAGTCGAGGAGGCAGTCAGCCAGTCACGGGACTCACGGCAGCAGTATTGCCAGGTGCAGGGAAATTTCTTCGTTTTAGGGAATTTTGAAGTCCACAGGGAAATTATACATATAAAGATTGTTCAAGAGTAATAAACAGGGAAATTTCTACCTGACGAAATACAAAAAAAGACCCTCAACCACAGAGCTACAAACCTAGAGCGCTTAACCCTGTGTTATTAGATAGGGGAGGAGTGTCACAAGTCGGCGGCCATTTTGAATAGCCCATTGGCGCGCGCTTTGAACTCCCGTATGTACTTGTATAGTTTGTTTCTATCCACAGTTATATTGTGAGTCACTATAATGTAGTTAATATACCATATCATCAATAAAAGACCGAATAAATGAAATAATATCTTACCCTGGCATAAGCTACCAGGCTGGCGGGTTGAGGGGATGGGCTATCTGTCATGGCCGCCAACCCACTTCCGGTGGTGACAAGTCAGGGGGGGGGGGGGTGGCGAGCTCTATGTTTATAGCTCTGTGCCCTCAACCAATATTCAAGAGTAAACAGGGAATTATTGAGGTAAATAAAAAGGAAAATCTGATGTTGAAGTTGGGTAATTTTCATCCAGCAGACCTGGCAACACTGCACTGACGGGCCGAACTTCGCTACACTCAGCAGCTACAGCCGGTGAGTGAGTGGTGCTGTTCTTTCTCTCTCCTCCTCCGAATCATTATTATTTCTTTATTTTGTCTGTTGAACCCAGCTTGTTGTATACTCGCAATCAAATAACGACCCACACTTTACTTCCATCGTAGTAAATGTATGATTTTGCAACACCTTGTAAAAATAATTGAGGAGGTTAAAGAGTTGACGTAAGGTGTTATAATTATCATGATTATATTTTTATATGAGACGTGATTTATTTATTTGCATGATGGAAGGAAAGTGTCGGTGGTTATTTGATTTTGTGGCTGTACATTCCGACAGTTAAGTGTTGTGCTTCTATAATTATTTGACTTTTCAAATTCAGTGTTCTCGTGCAAGTCGATCCATGATTTTGATTCTGGAATATTTGTTCTTGTCTGTTCGCTAGAACAGAACAAATATCAGCAAGTCCCGTCTATGGGTCGATTGCACAGTCGTTCGTAGTGGTTTGTAAGCATGCAAACGAAAGAATCTTAGCCAGTTAAATGACTTATGGGTGATTTATTTAATGAATTTGGTGAGTAAACCATGCAGTGATCATCATTATCTTACTGTTTGACAGATTTTGTGAATGTGGATACTCGCCTTTTGGAAAATAATGAAGCCTTACAAGTGTGGTTGATTGGGAAGATAAAAAACCAATACCATTGTGGAATAATCGGCCCTATATCTCGTATTAGTATTACTTATGCTATATATATAGTTTGTCACATAACCATTATTCACAGTATTATATAACTGTAACAGAGTTCTTGTTTGTCTATTATATCAAGTAATTTTTACTGAGTTGTATCGTTACTTCCCCATTCGTGGTTGACCTTGATGTTTGGTGGCATATGAACCCGTAACTTATTTATATTGACATTAGTATGAATAACAATATATTGCTCCCATTACTTCCTAAATTTTAAAGACTGAGTTATATTATAGCTCTTCTCAGTCTCGCATTAGGCTACTATAGGAATCAAAACAATAGTGTTTGAGCTTTAATTAAGGCATTAAGCCCTTCCCAGTTTGACATGTCTCACACTTTTCCACATATTATACGCATCCTGACACTTATCCTAAGCATTCTTATTTATGTTTTGGAGCATTCTCGCATAACCACTCCATTCTTATTATCGTGTGGCGGCCATAGCCTACCCCCTAGATTACACACGTCTAATTTGTATCTTCAAAGCAATTAATCAGTTTTAATATTTTCATGGTCATAACAATATACTGTAGGTCTATATGAACCCTTTCCGCCGCATTGTGACGCCTGCAATGCAATGTTATCTATCTATCAAGTCATATCATCCTGCGCCGTCAGTTCAGTTCAGTTCAGTTCAGTAGTAGGCGTGGGATAAGCCTTAGGGCCTCCAAAGACTATCATTCATGCCTGCACAAACTAGATGACTGTGCAATTATTTAAATTTGCCACACACAAGCAAGAAGACTGAGCAGTCACAACACATTAACATGCATCACTGTACAAGCGTGTGATTGACGAAAAGCTTGTTGGATATGGTTCAATCATTTGTGCAAACCATCAATTACACCTACACACCACGGTTATGCCTGCACAACCACCCAGTTTGCACAGGCATGATTGATAGTCTATGGATGCCTTTAGGATCGGCTCCCACTCGTCTGGTTCCTCTAGTCGTGTTGCGCTTCTTGTTTTTCTGTATCTTGATTTCCAGATATTCTTAATGTATTCTTTTTTCTCATGTATATTATTGTTTCTTTTGGTTATCAAAAAGTAATGTTTCTGCTATTATTTCTTCATTATCTTGATAGATTGTTTGGAGATTAAATTAAGTTGTTTTTTGTCACCGATTTGTGTGGTAACGTCCACTGAGCTCTTATAAAATATTCTAGAGATCAGTGGGGAATACGCTTCCCCCATAAATTATACTACGGTGGGGTAAAAGTCACCTACCGTCTCTTTGGGGATGGGGATGGACGTGGTATGATAAATTGATGGCTTTCTTGAGGGAGACCGAACTGATCAGAGTGATGTGACTGATTATTTCAATTTTTGTCACCATTTTGTACAAAATTTTGCATTTATGAATATTACATGTATTTTATATAGGCCTATGCTATGGTATGCTATATTAGCTAAGTACACTCGTGATAACGTCGTAATCCCTGACCAGAGACGAACGGCAGGCACCACACACACATACCCTACTACTACTTGTTGGATTTATTGGCTATCAACCAGAGGCATATAGCCAAAGGTCATTAAGCCATTGGATCCATTTTATTATATCAATCTATATAAGGTCATAAAGTTTTGTCTCCCTCAGAAAACTCATTAGTTTGTTTATAATATTCTTGTCATCTGACAGAATATTTTCTATGGTAAAAGCCATTTTCTTAACTTGAAAATATTGTTTAATTTTTCTTCTTTGATGTTCATAATCTGTACAAAAAATTATTAAGTGACTGATGGACATTATTGATGTGCATGCTGGGCACATTGGGGGAAAATTTCTATTGACATATGATTCTAGGTGGGTTAACCATGTGGCGTTAACCCTTAGTCGGGCCAACACCACCTCGTCCCTGCGACTACGCCATGATGACGTAGCCCAGGGTTCGATAAGTGTTTTTACTTTATTACTGATGTTTAATCCGGTCCACTGCCTTTGCCAAAGGAGATGAATTCGAGACTTAATGAGAGAAACAAAACACCTGAGATCCGTACGGACTATGCTAAGATCCAGATCAACAGTTGACCCGGCTAGTATATCAGCCTGTTCATTGCCATAGATACCATAATGTGAAGGTACCCATATTAGCTTGATTGATTTATTGGCACAAAACAGCTTACTAATGATATTACCCTGTATTTCGTTGTTAGTTGTATTTAAGGATTTAATAGCTTGAAGTGAACTTAATGAATCAGTAAAAATAACTATCCTATCGTGGGTCGTCGATAGGGCAAAATCCAAAGCTTTATTAATAGCAAAAAGTTCAGCAAGAAAAATAGATGTATGAATCGGCAGTCTGAATCTTAACTGACATTCAGTCGACCACACACCTGCACCCACACATTCATCCGTCTTGGAGCCGTCGGTATACAGATGGAAATATGAAAGATGTTGAACAATTATCTCACGAAACCTCTGGTGTACCTCCACCTCCGGCACCCGGGATTTAACCTCTGGTAACCAGGAATCCACTATAGTGAAGGGGGGTGTTACCCAGGGTGCAATATTTACTAAAACCAGGGAATCGATTGTTGATAATTCTATACCGACACACTCTACGAGGTCGTGGAGTCTTGCTCTGAGGGACCTCACGCCAGTGCCCTCCGGGCCATGCGACGCCCAGGCGGATAACTCGGCCCTTCCGGGGGCCTATGGCCATGGCCCCCCGGCTGCAAATGCCTCACCAAGGCATTACCGGGAGGATGACTCGGCTCCCCGGGTACCTGAACTTGGGGCCTGGACCCCATTGGCCTCACGCCAGTGCCCCCTGGGGCGCAGGGGTTCCCGGACGGACGACTCGGTCCCTCTGCCAGGGGCCTAGCGCCATGGCCCCCCGGGTGCTGTTGCCGTAGCAAGGCATTCCCGGGAAGATGACTCGGCACCCTGGATTTCTTAGCACAATATACTAACAGTTGTTGATCTCGTCTCAATCGGAGGGGAGGCACTTGTGACTCCACCTCTAGACGCTCGATTCGAGTGCAACGTAGGGCTCCAAGACACACACGCAAACACGCATTCTGCACAACATCCAAACCTTTCAACACAGACTCAGATGCCGAACCATACACTATTGACCCATAATCTACTCTAGATCTTATCAGGGATTTATATAGCATTAGCAATGACTTCCTATTTGCTCCCCATTGGGTACCAGAAATGCACTTCAGCAACTTGAGTGCTTTTAAACATTTAATTTTTAACTGACTGACATGGACTCGCCATGTCAGTCGACTCTCAAAATGCAGTCCAAGAAATTTAGTAGAATTTTGAATAGGTAGGGGGTTGTCACCCATAGTCAGCCGGACGTCTGGCTTCTTCCTATGAGTGAAAATAACCCCTACACTCTTTCTTACTGAAAACTTAAAACCCCACTCGAGGCCCCAATTGTGAATCAAATCCAGTGCCAATTGGATCCGAGTTACCGAAAACTCTGCATTACAGCTGGAGTGCCATATGGCACAGTCATCAGCGTACAGTGAGTATTTAAGATTTCGAGGAGGAGCTGGTAGAATGTCATTGATCATACATAGAAATAAGGTCGGAGACAGAACACTCCCCTGGGGGACCCCATTTGCCTGGATAAATATGTCCGAGAAAGTGACTGTGTCCGAAAAAAGCTTGACAGAGAAAGTTCTGTCAGAAATGAAATTCTTAACAAAAAAGGGCAGGTTACCGCGTAATCCCATCGCATATAGTTTCCTGAGGAGGCCATGTCGCCAAGTCATGTCGTAGGCTTTTTCAATGTCTAAAAATACTGCAATCAAAAATTGTTTTTTGGCAAATGCCTCTTGAATTTGAACTTCCAGGTTTACTAGCTGATCGAGCGTCTGGAGACCTTTACGAAAGCCACACTGCTCGTCAACCAGCAAATTCCTGGAATTTAAAAAATGCAATAGCCTACGATTAACAATTCGTTCCATGACCTTGCATAAGCAACTTGTGAGCGCAATAGGGCGATACGATGAAGTCGATCTGGGGTCCCCCCCTCCTTTCGGTATGGGAATGACATGTGCAAAGTGCCACGAGTTTGGAAAGGTGTGACCCCTCCAAATCTCGTTAAACACTTGCAACAACTTGATCATGGAATCATGATCAAGATGCTTTATCATCTCATACCGAATCTCATCGGGTCCTGGGGATGTCCCACTACAGGCTCCTAGGGCTTGGACAAGCTCTTGCAATGTTAGATCACTGTTGTAATCTAATTCATCTCCTGTGGCAAAGTCAATATGCTGCAGCTCTGATGCTTCCTTGATGGGCAGGAAAGCTGGATGGTAATTTTCAGAGCTGCTAACAAAAGAGAACTGCCTGGCGAGGGCGTTAGCAATGTCTCTAGGTTCGTCATAATTGATGTTATTAAAAGTGATGTTGGTAATTTTATTAGAGATTTTTTTCTTATTTAATTTTCTTACAGTGGACCAGACTTGGGATATTGATGTTTCACTGTTGATACTAGAGACAAAGCATCGCCAGGAGTCTCGTTTGGCTTGTCTGATGGTTCGACGAGCCCCAGCTCTCGCAAGTTTATACTTGCGAAAGTTCTCATCACTAATGCGATTTTTGAAAAGCCTGTAGGCTCTATTCCTCTCACACAGTACCCTGCGGCAATCTGGCGTCCACCATGGAACTCTATGCTTTGCGCTATCTACCGAAGTCTTAGGAATTGTTGCCATTGCGGCTTTGAGGATATTATCTTGAATATTATTTACTTTATCATCAATGGTTTCTCCAACAATTTCAATATTGACACCCTTTGTGAAGGACACCCAGTCTGCTTTTTTTACGTTAAATTTAGGTGCTGAAGGCTCTTTAATAGTGTCGCTTTTAAATTTAATCAAAATAGGAAAATGGTCACTTCCCAAAGAGTCATCAATGGGTAGCCACTGGCAAGAGGCTGCAATTGATGGGGAGACCAGAGATAGGCCAAGGACGCTAAAATTACCAGTATTATCATCAACTCTCGTCGGACTACCAAATTGGAATCACTGATTAGCCTAGCCATCTGTTCCCCCTTTCTATCATCCTGCAGGGAACCCCATAACGTATGATGAGCATTAAAATCTCATAAAATTAATTTTCTACAGGGCAGACTGTCCTGTAGATCAAAAACATCATCATAAGTTACTGTATCAGGAGGACAGTAGACAGAACAGATAGTCAGGTAGGTGCCACCGAATTTCACTCTGCAAGCGACACTTTCCAGAGGAAAATTACAGGGCACATCAGTGAAAGGGAGGTTATGGCGGATGTAGATTGCCACTCCACCTCCACCCCTCCCCCCACGGTCCCTCCTAATTAACCTGTAGTTCCGAAGCTGAACAACCTCGTCTTCGACTTGGTCGTTCAGATGAGTTTCCTGAAGGGCAATAATATCGGCAGCGTAAGAACAAGCCAAAAGTTTGAGTTCATTTAATCTAGCTCTAAGACTTCGACAGTTCCATTGGAGTATGGTTAGCGCGAAGATTATCGCTGTTTATGGGGTTTCTTGGAGCCTTGTTCGTCTGGCCGAACCTTTTTGTGCTGGGAGGGAAGACCCTCTTCCTCCCCTGCACTTCCCGGGGACCTCCCGCGGGCAGGTTTCGCGACGGTAGTCTCCATCGCCTGTTCCTCTCCATGAGGTACAGAGCCAGTCCTCGAACGGCTCGTCTCGCGACGAACCGGACGACTCCCGGATGTAGGCTTCATGGGAGTCACCTGAGCGAGAACATGAGATTTTGAAGGTGATACGGTATCATCAGCTTTGTGGTGCTTCTTTTGCTGGGTTGATTCAACAACTTCTAATTTCTTTGTCAAACTTTCTACTAGCAACGTTAATTTACTTACAGTATCCTTTAAGTCTTTAATTTCATTATCTTTAGCTTGGATAGCCACGTTAACATTTGTTGTAGTTACAGGAGCAGTGGTGCCAGTCATAGCTGCAGCATAGGAAACTGTGGGAGTTTGGTTAACCCCCTCCACCTTCCTCTTTGCCTCACCATAACTGACATCATGAGCCCTCATGTATGCCATTGCCTCAGTCTCCACTTTAAGGCTCCTGCAGTCACCTGCACTTGCCTGGTGGGGGCCGCCACAATTAGCACACCTGAAGACTGTCTCCGAACACAACTCAGTCTCGTGACTACCTGCACATTTACCACAAGTGAATGAATCTTTATTGAAGCACCTCAATACTGTGTGTCCGAATTTCTGGCAACGGAAACAACGCATCGGTTTCTGAATGTATGGTCTAACGTGAACAATTTCATATCCAATTTTTACTGTTTCCGGAATCTGGGCTGAAGCAAAAGTCATGAATCATAAGCCAAATTTCTCTCTCTTATTCTCTCTCATCCTGGTCATACTTTGAACATCAACAACGCCTTGGTCCTTCATTCCTTCCAAAATGTCTGCCTCATCCAGAGCGGCCAAATCCCTATGGAAAATGACGCCCTTACAGGTATTTGGCCCCACTGGAATGGTGGCTTTCACCTTCAAGTTATGAATTTGTGTCAGTTTAAGGAGATCCTTAACCTGGGATGCCTTCAGTACTTTTACCAGGATACTACCATCACGCAACTTGTTAGCAGCAGCAAGACTGCCACCCACTTGACCATCAAGGACCTTTTTGACGATAAAGGGGTTAAAGTTTTTGAGAGACTGACCCTCATCTACACATCTAATATTTACATAGCGAGCATTCATAGGAGGAATTTTAACATCAAGTTGTCGTTGTCTGTCTGCCGTAGGGGTTCCATTATTGTCAGCCATTGTCCTAGTTTGGTCCTTGGTCGTTAACCTCCCTCCTTGAGGAGGAGGGAGGCTATTCGGGGGTTCATCCATCCGGGGCATCGGACTACGTCCAACCCCTCTCCTAGCACACTCACCTACCTCCCTGAACTATTGTATCAACCCCCAAAAAATGGACAATAATTTAGGGAATAAAAGTTACCTTTACTCGACCCCCCCCCCCTAGTGGTAGCCTGGCGGCGTTCTCCAGTACCAGCTAGGGGATCGGAGTTTGTGCGGAAGGAACTTCCCCACCACCGAACCTGCCTAATGCGCGGGGTGGTGTAGTTAGAACCCACCTCCCAAGCGAATACCGTTGCTCAGCCAAGAGACAACCGTAGGCCCAGGAGGTCGCATGGAAAATATGGAAGAAAAAGTAGCTTAAGAAAAAGAGGTGCCCAAATGATGCACCAGACTACTGGGCCCCCCTACCACAGGGTTTCCCCTGAGGCAGTGAGTGCTGCGGGTCTGGTGTGGGGAACAACTAACTACTATCTACCATAAACTACTGGTTGTCCTCCAGCAAAAAACAAATCACTGAAGGTGTACACAGCAGTGCAGCAAAACGCTGCAAATTTACTTTACTCAATTACTTTACACCAGGCAGAGAAACAACAGAGTACTGCCGGTAAGAGGCCTCGGTACACCAAGGTAACTCCACGAACAATACTGGTGTCTGTTGTTGCTGTGCACAACGAGGACGAGGTCTGGACACAACAAAGTCTGGACGCATGACATACCCTGCATTCGAACTCAGCCTCTATAGGTGTACTGGGTTGGGAAATGAACAATACCAGGCGATTCGAAGCTTTCTGCTCCTCACACTCTGGTCAGTAGGTGCTGGCTGCAACACCGAGGTCATATAGCGCCAGAAAAAGGTGATGAAAAGGTGAAACAGCAAGCATGAAGGAAATTGAGAGAAAAGAGGGACAGTCGAAGAACTAAAAGCTAATGGCTGGGGCCGAAGCGGCGCCAAAACCCTTAAAGTATTGCCCACATCATTAATGCAGTCAATACCCCCCTACGGGGAATTTCTATGGACATCCACGAACATGCTGGGGTTTCTGGACGACAGCCCACCCAAACCATCACAAAGCTACACACACATTTTGAACCAATGGGTGGGCTGTCGTTAAGAAACTACCTGCTGGAAGACTAGTTTTCTATGATCTTACGGAATTAATTTACAAGTAATACTAATTTAAACATGTCTTCTTTACAAAATCCACTACTGCCCGTAATTTTTTTCCTTTCAAAAGAAAAACTGAATTCAATGTGTATTCTTCTTCATTTAATCCGCAAACTTCATGCAAAGTAATATGACTTTATACAAACTAATCACAATTCCTTCAGTAGAATTATGAGCTGATTATGGATTTTCCTTCAATTCTTTTCAATATTCTTTAGGCGAGCAAATGACTTTTCATCTTGAAATCTAAATATGGTTTTCATTATCATGGGTACTTCTGGTTCATAAAATGTATTGCATTAATGAAAAATCGAGAGCAGCACATCTCATATGTGTTTGGCGGTCCATCTTTGTTTGTAAACACAGATGCCGCGTCACCGCCTCTGTGGTCTCTTGTCCGTGTGAATCCCTTCCCGGAAAAAAACGCTGAAATCGGACTTTTGTTCGCCGAAATCGGAGAGAACAGATGTCGAAATTTTGCCAGTGTGAACCGGCCTTTAGGGACTGTGGTATCCGAGTGTACAGTTGCCATCAGATAACTCGAGACCACCCCATCCACCAACATGCTGGTGTTGTATCTGGTATCAGTGAAATATATGAACTGGACCGAAATTCATTCGTCTGCTCGGGTAAAACAAACCCAGTGATAAGTTGTCAATATGCATATTTAACTTTTCTACAGTAAATATCGTGCAAAACAAGCTAGTTGGTGTAGGTGGCCTCGAGTCTTCTGATGGCAACTGTACACCCACAATCAAATAACCACCAACACTTTTCTGCCATCGTGCAAATAAATGAGTATCATATCAAAATATAATCATACAAGTCCCGTCTATTTAGGGTCGATTACACAGTCGTTCGTAGTGGTTTGTAAGCACGCAAACGAAAGAATCTTAGCCAGTTAAATGACTTATGGGTGAATTATTTAATGAATTTGGTGAGTAAACTATGCAGTGATTATTATTATTATTATTATTAAATGATTTCTGGGTCAATTATTTAATGAAGTTGGTGAGTAAACTATACAGTAATCATTATTATTATTATTATTATTATTATTATTATTATTATTATTATTATTATTAAATGACATGGGTGAATTATTTAATGAATTTGGTGAGTAAACTATGCAGTAATCATCATTATCTTACTGTTTGACAGATTTTGTGAATGTGGATACTCACTCGTCTTTTGGAAAATAATGAAGCCTTACAAGTGTGGTTGATTGGGAAGATAAACAAACCAATACCATTGTGGAATAATCGGCCCTATTATTATCTCGTATTAATATTACTTATGCTATATATATAGTTTGTCACATAACCATTATTCACAGTATTAAATAACAATGTAATTATTTACCAAAGAATTATTTATCTTTTTAAATTACGCGGGTTTTGCATTATTCAAACCTTGGCCATGTTGGAGCCTTTTAAGACAGGCTTGGGGGGGTGTAGGGGGGTGCGGGAGTAAGGGGACAAGCTTGGGGGAGGTTTAAGGGGGTGCAGGAGTAAATGAACAGGCTTGGGGGGGTTTAGGGGGCTGCGGGAATAGGAGACAGGCTTTCCACCCACCCCAAGCCTGTCCCCCTATTCTCGCACCTCCCTAAACCACCCCCAAGCCTGTCCCCCTATTCACTCACCCCCCTAAGCCTGTCCCCTACTCCCGCACCCCCCTAAACCACCCCCAAGCCTGTCCCCCTATTCCCTCACCCCCCTAAGCCTGTCCCCAACCCCCGCACCCCCCTAAACTACCCCCAAGCCTGTCCCCCTACTCCCGCACCCCCTTAATTACAGTAAATAATGTAATAATTTGTATTTGAATGCCTAACTTATTAGAAAGCAAGTGTTATTATAATTAATTATATTAAATTATTTGTAAATTAATTGCAATTATACGTGATATTATATTTATGATATTTTTTGGATTTTGTAATTGAACTTTACAATGAGTATTTATAATTATATTTTTATTAATTACTTATGGCTTCTCATTGTAATTGTAATTTAGAATTTTTATTGTTATTACTCCAAGTTAGGTGACCTATAGTTAGTTAGTTAGTTAGTTAGTTTTGTGCACCATAATATATTTTTTGTATTAGTTTTGTATGTGTACGTGTTATTATCGTACAATTGCCAGCTTTGTCATACACCTACGGGATATATAATAGTGAAACTTCACAGTTAAGTCGCATGATGTACAGTCGGCAGCATAAGTTCGCTTCATTTCCACCTGCGTATGTATTAGCTATAGTGATGTTGTAATACAATTTTAATGCAGAGATCACAGATATATTTCTCATATGGTAAATTACGTATGTTGTTGGAATTGAAACTGGTTCAGAATGTAACTTTTATCTGGTCATATTAGCATTATTATAGTACATGGGATGGACTCGAATTTATGCTGCCGACTGTACTGTATACGTGCTCACTAAAGCTTTCATATCTCTTGTTGGAGGAATCATGCCACATCGTATGACTTGCAAGACTCCTTTTATCACCTACGTAGACCTCTCTTGAAGGGGGTATTTGCACTTTTGATACTGTACAGTTGGACACATGAATGGATAGTACAGTCCAAGTAAAAGATGGTCAATTTCTCGCAATATCAAGTTCTTTAGTGCCAAATAGGAGACATGAGGGGCAGAAGTCAGTATTGAGGAGGGTAATAAAAAGCAAGTAACTGATGATACACACCCCTTACTTAAATGGGACAAGTATTATATAGATAGATAGATAGATAGATAGATAGATACATAGATAGATATATATATATATATAAAGAGAGAGAGAGAGAAAAAAAAACGTGGAAACAGTGGTAAAGTTTTTGGCAATTTTGAAATAGTTAACATCACAGATTATTTACCAAAACCCTGCTCGTACGCCGCCCCCCCCCCCCCCGTGGAAGCTTCTGGCGCTCCCCTAGGGGGTGCGCCACCCAGTTAAAGAACCACTGCACTAGCACATGAAGTGAACTTTGTTGTTTAAGGAACTGAATCACTTAAGGGGGTGCAGGACTTGGGGGGGGGGGAAACTGGGGGGGTGCGGGAATAGGGGGACAGGCATGGGGTGGGTAGAAAGCCTGTAACCTATTCCAGCACCCCCCTAACCCCACACCCCAAGCCTGACCCCTACTCCCACACACCCCAAAACCACCCCGACCCACCCAAGAATCCCCGCACCCCCCTAACCCCCCCCCCAAGCCTGTCCCGCTACTCCCGCACCACCCAAAACCCCCCCAAAGCCTGTCCCCTACTCCCACACACCCCTAAACCCCCCCCAGCCAGTCCCTCTACTCCCGCATCCCCTTAAATCTCTTAATTATACATGTGAACCCCTGTACAATGCGGCAGTGCTGGCGACTGTACTGTTGCCAAAAGAGGAATGGCAAACAAATCTTGATGGGACTTAAACCCTAATAATATTATCCACAACTATTTGTCGTAGGAACTATAAGCATGTACTGTACACTCGTGTGGTCAATAATAATCATCCACATATGGGTATCTTAAACAATTTACTGTCTAATGTTTTCACGTTCACATAATTATGATGTTATTGTTTTAAGTAGTGTGTAGCTGCTTGTATTAAATTAAAAGATGGTAGTTAACGTGTGTTTGTGTGTGTGTGTGTGTGTTATTGTTTTAAGTAGTGTGTAGCTGCTTGTATTAAATTAAAAGATGGTAGTTAATATGTGTTTGTGTGTGTGTGTTATTGTTTTAAGTAGTGTGTAGCTTCTTGTATTAAATTAAAAGATGGTAGTTAACGTGTGTTTGTGTGTGTGTGTGTGTGTGTTATTGTTTTAAGTAGTCTGTAGCTGCTTGTATTAAATTAAAAGATGGTAGTTAACGTGTGTTTGTGTGTGTGTGTTATTATTTTAAGTAGTGAGTAGCTGCTTGTATTAAATTAAAAGATGGTAGTTAACGTGTGTGTGTTATTGTTTTAAGTAGTATGTAGCTGCTTGTATTAAATTAAAAGATGGTAGTTAACGTGTGTTTGTGTGTGTGTGTGTGTTATTGTTTTAAGTAGTGTGTAGCTGCTTGTATTAAATTAAAAGATGGTAGTTAATATGTGTTTGTGTGTGTGTGTTATTGTTTTAAGTAGTGTGTAGCTTCTTGTATTAAATTAAAAGATGGTAGTTAACGTGTGTTTGTGTGTGTGTGTTATTGTTTTAAGTAGTGTGTAGCTGCTTGTATTAAATTAAAAGATGGTAGTTAATATGTGTTTGTGTGTGTGTGTTATTGTTTTAAGTAGTGTGTAGCTTCTTGTATTAAATTAAAAGATGGTAGTTAACGTGTGTTTGTGTGTGTGTGTGTGTTATTGTTTTAAGTAGTGTGTAGCTGCTTGTATTAAATTAAAAGATGGTAGTTAACGTGTGTTTGTGTGTTATTGTTTTAAGTAGTGTGTAGCTGCTTGTATTAAATTAAAAGATGGTAGTTAACGTGTGTTTGTGTGTGTGTGTTATTGTTTTAAGTAGTGTGTAGCTGCTTGTATTAAATTAAAAGATGGTAGTTAACCTATTTATTGGAAAGTTTATCATCTAAGGAACAGAGAGAAGCTGTCAAACTCTTACGTGAGTTACCCCTATATGGATGATTATATTTGACCGCGACTGTATAACAGAAGGAAATATACATATCCTTCTGTAATACATACTTATGATCCCTACAAACAACTAACTATGGATATAAATATATTTAATGTTCTATCAATAGTTGTCGCAATTATTCCTCGAAAGTCTGCTGGGAGACAGGACTATAGGTTACCAAAAATAATGGTGGCTTGTTTGTTGCTTGGAATAGGTTTGAGAAATCAGTTGCTCCAGATTTATTTACCAGCTCTGCTGTGCTTCTCCCTTAATTAATTAAATTCTTAATTAAGGGGGTTTATAGCACAGTGTTGTTTTGGGTGGTAAATCTCGAGCAAATTATTCCTCCAAACTACTCCAGGCAACAGAATACGATGCCATTATTTTTTCTTCTTGTGGGTCTGTTTCCTGGCATACTTTGGAGGAATCATGGCGCTCCAGACTATCAATAGTGTATATACTCTCCCCTTAATTAAACACTACTGTTATTGCCGGTGACACTATAGCTTTTTTTTTTATTTCCAACCGAAATATACAACTTTATCCCTTTCTTCTTCTCCTCCTTACACACTTTGATCCTTACGTCAAACACTCCAATCACCTCTTCACCTTGCAAAAATTTATAAGCTTCTTTTCGTCATCCTCGACACTCACAATATATACATAACTCCACCACACACAGATAAGCAGACGTCCTTCAGCACTATGACACTGATATCACTCTTTCGGTCCAACTATACAATAATACAGATGCACTTCTCCGTTTATCCACTCCGAAAACAAAACAAATCTAAAGGTTTATATATATATATATATATATATATATATATATATATATATATATATATATATATATATATATATATATATATATATATATATATATATATATATGTTCCAACACTGGTCATCAAGCCCGTTACCGTGGACCAGGTCAACTGCTACTCACACACACACACGTCACGAGTTCCGAACTGGTACTCAGCCACGGAGGGAAGGAAGTGAGGGTAATTCCCAAATACTGCAGCTGTTATGGTACCAGTGAGGGTGTTTTACGACGTTCGGTGGCCTTATAGTTAGTGCCTCAAACTCAAATCGAAAGAGTAAATATTCTCAGGCCCTCACCTGACTGAGAGAAATCGATCTCCCGACTACCTATGATAGCTTACATTAGTGGAATTTATTTTGTTCACCGAAAGTTATAATAAGTAATTAACACTCCTGGGTACTTGCAATAATTTGAAAACATGCTCAGCTAAGTCATTGAAGGAGTCCAAACTGCATAATATATATATAGATAGCAATCAAATAACCAACGACACTTTCCTTCCATCGTGCAAATAAATCAGTATCATATCAAAATATAATTATACAACAACACCTTATGTCAACTCAACTCCCTCAATTAATTATTATTATGAGGTGTTGCAAAATCATTGTACACGTGTTGTTCTTTATTACCAAGATATTTACTACGATCGAAGGAAAGTGTTGGTGGATATTTGATTGTGGCTGTACAGTACTATTGAATATTTCACAAACAGAAGTTTTCATTATGTTTAAGAAAAGTGCATATTATATACAGGCGCGGGGAGGTGGCTGAGTGGTTAGTGTTCTGGACTCATATCCTAGAGGTCGGGAGATCGATCCTCTCAGGTGAGGGCCTGAGAATATTTACTCTTCAGATTTGAGTTTGAGGCACTAACTATAAGGCCACCGAACGTCGTAAAACACCCTCACTGGTACCATAACACCCTCACTGGTACCATAACACCCTTACTGGTACCATAACACCCTCGCTGGTACCATAACACCCTCACTGGTACCATAACAGCTGCAGTATTTGGGAATTACCCTCACTTCCCTCCCTCTGTGGCTGGGTACCAGTTCGGAAGTCGTGACGTGTGTGTGTGTGAGTAGCAGTTGATCTGGGCCACGGTAACGGGCTTGATTAAGCCTATGTCCAGTGTCGGAACATATAAAAAAAATATATATATATATATATATATAATCATCCATGTAGGGGTAACTCACGTAAGAGTTTGAGAGCTTCACTCTGTTCCTCAGATGATAAACTTTCCAATAAATAGGTTAACTACCATGTTTTAATTTAATACAAGCAGCTACACACTACTTAAGACAATAACACACTCACACAAACACACGTTAACTACCATGTTTTAATTTAATACAAGCAGCTACACACTACTTAAACCAATAACATCATCTGTGAACGTGAAAACATTAGACAGTAAATTGTTTGAGATACCCGTATGTGGATGATTATTATTGACCACGACTGTACACTCGTGATACATAATTCCTGACCAGAGTGTGAGGAGCATAAAGCTTCGAATCGTCTGGTATTGCTCATTTCCCCACTCAGTGCACATTCTAGAGGCTGAGTTCGAATGCAGGGTATGTGTGTGTGGTGCCTGCCGTTCGTCTCTGGTCAGGGAGTACGTATCACGACTGTACTTTCTCTGCCCACAGCCTGATAACTCAACTGAGAATGGAATCACCACTGGAACATGATGGTGGGGAGGAGAATAATGTTCCCGACACTCTACAACAACAGTCCATCTCACTCGTCATTAACGATCATATCTACACAGGTGAGTCGCTTATAACCTTTTCATCGTTATTGATGGGACCCTGTGTGTTGTAGTCAGAAAATTGGAGGTAAGTGAGTCCTTCAAATATTGCCACAGAAACACCATGCACCTATATATATATATGGAAGGGGCTTGTTTCGTGGCATAGTCAGGAGGAATCAACAGAAGCCTCCAATTTTCATACACGATCACAGAGTCCTTACTTACTTAATTAAGGCCTATACTCGTCACAATGAGATGTCGTTCGTTAAATCATTATTGCACTCTATACATACATACATAGATTGGAGCGTCATGATTCCTCCAAAGTATGCCAGGAAAACAGACCCATGCAGATGAAGAACAATAATGGTATCCTGTTGCCTGAAATGGTTTTTGAGGAATCATTTGCTCCAGATTTACCACCCAAAACAATGTGCTATATATTATCCCCTTATTAACCACTTTTACAATAGGAAAACTAAAATATACATCAGGCACACAAACATTTCTTTTTTTTCTCTCTCTCTCTCTCTCTCCTCTCTCTCTCTCTCTCTCTCTCTCTCTCTCTCTCTCTCTCTCTCTCTCTCACACAGATAATGACTCTCTCTCTCTCTCTCTCTCTCTCTCTCTCTCTCTCTCTCTCTCTCTCTCTCTCTCTCTCTCTCTCTCTCTCTCTCTCTCTCACACAGATAATGACTCTCTCTCTCTCTCTCTCTCTCTCTCTCTCTCTCTCTCTCTCTCTCTCTCTCTCTCTCTCTCTCTCTCTCTCTCTCTCTCTCTCTCTCTCACACACACAGATAATGACTCTCTCTCTCTCTCTCTCTCTCTCTCTCTCTCTCTCTCTCTCTCTCTCTCTCTCTCTCTCTCTCTCTCTCTCTCTCTCTCACACACACACACACACACAGATAATGACTCTCTCTCTCTCTCTCTCTCTCTCTCTCTCTCTCTCTCTCTCTCTCTCTCTCTCTCTCTCTCTCTCTCTCTCACACACACACACAGATAATGACTCTCTCTCTCTCTCTCTCTCTCTCTCAAATACTCAGATCAATCGGGGACCATATCATAATTATTATTTCCCGTATACTTACTTGGGCTAATCCATCCTTCCTTGCCTGCTGACTCTTATTATACTACTGTACTTGTCTCACTGCCTAATAACTTTGTGTCTGTCTGCCTCACTAACTTCCTATCTGTCTCACTTCATAATTTATCTGTCTCACTTCCTATCTGCCTCTCTTCCTGTCTGCCTCACTACCTGTCTGCCTCACTTCCTGTCTGCCTCACTACTTGTCTGCCTCACTTCCTGTCTGCCTCACTTCCTGTCTGCCTCACTTCCTGTCTGCCTCACTTCCTGTCTGCCTCACTAACTAGTCTGCCTCCTGTTCCTTAAGGGGGTGATTAATTTTATTCTTTTTTGTTACATTGGAGTGCCTTGATTCCTCCAAAGTATGCCAGGAAACAGGACCAGATGAACAATAATAATAATAATTGTGTACTGTTGGTTGCTTGGAATACTTTGCATGGAAGATTCAGTTTCTCCAGATTGATTTACCACCAAAAAATTTCCCAATTAATTAACAACTGAGTCTCTTTAAAAGCGACCCATCATACTCTTGCATACATTTACATACAGTATACGTGTTACTGGTAATCTTATTTGCATCTACACTTACATTAAGATTCATTTATGATAGTAATATTCTAACTAATTAATCCAAATGGCCCGTGCCCACTCGTCCTCTTCTGTTCCTCTCAATCACCTTCTTTCTCGGGCGCCATAATTATGACCTCGCTGTTGTGTCGCCAAATATCAATCAATCAATCAATCGATCGATCAAATCCACTCCTCTCCTCTCCTTATAAGCCTCCTTGGACTTTGGTAATGGGAGGAATACGAGTCATTTTTTCCAACTATTATCTTGATTGATAAGAAACTGGGACTGTAATAGCGAATAATCTTTTATATATATATATATATATATATATATATATATATATATATATATATATATATATATATATATATATATATATATATATATATATATATATATATATATAAAAGATGAGGACTAAATGCTATGAGCCCACTTATTGTCCTCATCTGCATAGTTGTTAGTGAGAGTGGTCCAATTTCGTTTGAGATGCCTAGACACATTGCGTTTGAAGGAACATAAGTCGTAGTAAGGTGGAATGATGGATGAAGGTAGAGTGTTCCAGAGTTGACCAGTTGTATATATGAAAGATTGAGAGTACCGGTTAACTCTTGCATTAGGGAGTTGGACAGAAAAGGGGTGAGAACAAGTGACTTAGCCAGTGTTACATGTTCTCCTGAGGGGAGGAAGCATACATGAGAGAGTTCAGAAGAGCAATGTCCAGTGTAATAGCGATAGAAGAGAGAAAGTGATGCAACATTGTGGCGAAGAGAGAGAGGTTGTAGTGAATCAGTAAAAGAAGAAAGAGTTGATGAGACGAAAGGCCTTTGACTCCACCTTGTCCAAGAGTGTTGTGAAGGTTGAGCCACCCCACACATGAGAGCCGTACTCCATACAGGGGCGGATGAGACCCCTGTAAAGAGACAGCAAATGTGTGGGAGTGAAGTATTCACGGAATCTGCGCAGCACACCCAACTTCTTTGATGCGGTTTTAGCTAGAGAGGTAATGTGATCTCTCCAAGAGAGATTGTGAGAGAAAGAGACTCCAAGAATGTTAAGGGAAGGGGGAAAGGTCAAGTTGTATGTCGTTGAAGGAGAGGGGATAGTCATCAGGAAGATTAGTACGAGTTGAAAGATAAAAGAACTGTGTTTTAGAGACATTAAAAACCACAAAGTTCTCTCTGCCACAGTTGGAGATGAGGGAAAGATCAGAAGTCAGGCACGCTACTGCATCATCACGTGATGTGGAGAGGAGCTGCTAGGATGGGCGGTTGTCAAACTGAGTGGAGTAGTGTAGGGTGGAATCATCAGTATAGGAGTGGATAGGGGAAGAGGTACAGGTAAGAAGGTCATTAATGAACAGGAGAAAGAGTGTGGGTGATAGAACAGAACCCTGAGCAACACCACTATTAATAGGCTTGGAAGAAGAACAGTGACCGTCTACAACAGCAGCTATAGAACGGCCAGAAAGGAAATCAGAGATAAAGGTGCAGAGAGAGGGATAGAAACCGAATGAGGGTAGTTTGGAGATCAAAAGCTTTGGATATGTTGAGGGCAACAGTAAAAATTTCACCAAAGTTCTGAAAAGAGGATGACCATGAATCAGAAATAATGGATAGAAGATCGCCAGTAGAGCGTCCCTGACGGAAACCATACTGACGATCTGAAAGAAGGTCATGACAAGTAAGGTACTTATGAATTTTGGAGTTAAGAATATATTCGAAGACTTTAGATAGACATGAGGTTAAAGCAATGGGGCGATAGTTGGAGGGTTGGGAGCGGTCACCTTTCTTC
This sequence comes from Petrolisthes cinctipes, assembly GCA_033782935.1. NCBI lineage: Eukaryota > Metazoa > Arthropoda > Malacostraca > Decapoda > Porcellanidae > Petrolisthes > Petrolisthes cinctipes. Next base: position 155,883 of record JAWQEG010000803.1, on the reverse strand, counting down.
GGAACAGGTTGGATCAGAGCAAACTTCCAGCAAGAAGGAAAAGTGTTAAATGACAGACATAGACGGAACAGTTTGCCTAGGCAGAGTGTCAGCACGGAAACACAGTTCTTGAGAACAACAGGAGGAATCCCATCAGGCCCGTACGCCTTCCGAGTGTTAAGGCCAGAAAGGGCAGAAAATAATTCCTTGGAAGAGATTCTGATGACAGGCATAAGTAAGTCAGAGAGGGGCGGAGTTTGAGGAACAGAGCTTGAATCATCCAGAGTGGAGTTAAAGGCAAAGGTTGAGAGAAGAGTTCAGTTTTATCAGGTGAAGAGATGGCAACATTTCCATCAGGAAGGATGAGAGGAGGGAAAGAGGAAGAAGTAAAGTTACTGAGAGATTTTTGGCTAGATGCTAGATGCCAGAAAAAGCGAGAGGTGGAAGAGTTGGACAGGTCATTGCACTTGGCATGGATGAACGATTTTTTAGCTAGTTGGAGAACAGATTTGGCACGATTCCGGGCAGAGATATACAGAGCACGAGCTTCATCAGTTTGAAGGCGTCGGTACCGTCTGAAAGCTTCCTCCTTGTTGTGGACAGCAGTAGAACAAGCGTGATTAAACCAAGAGTTTCGTGAATTAGTAAGAGGGAAAGAATATGGAATGTATGCCTCCATGCCCGAGAGGATCACCTCCGAGATGCGTGTAGCACACTCAGAGGGACCCCGGCCATGAAAGCAAAAATCATTCCATGGGAAATCTTGAAAGTACTGCCTCAGATCATCCCTTCCTGGGAGGGTCCAAAGGTTTTACTGGAGTAATAGGACAGGATACTGAAATAAGATTGTGATCGGAGGAGCCCAAAGGAGAGAAAAGTTCAACAGTATAAGCAGAAGGATGAGAGGTTAGGAATAAGTCTAGGATATTGGGCTGGTCTCCAAGGCGGTCTGGAATACGGGTAGGGTACTGAATTAACTGCTCTAGGTCGTTGAGGATAGAAAAGGTGAAAGTTTGTTCACCAGGTGGATCAGTGAAGGAAGATGAAAGCCATAGGCGGTGGAGAACGTTGAAATCTCCTAAAATGGAAATTTCTGAGAAAGGAGAATGGGATAGAATGTGTTCCACTTTTGAGGTAAGATAGTCAAAGAATTTTGTTTAGTCAGTAGAGTTAAGAGAGAGATATACAGCACAGATGTATTTCATTTGAGAGTAACAGGTTAGCCGAAGCCAGAGGGTTGAAAATTCAGAAGAGTCAAGTTCGGGAACACGAGAACAAGTGAGGTCGTTGCGTACGTATGCACAACAGCCGCCTTTGGCACGAAACTGAGGATAGAGACAGAGTAGGGGTTGCTGTCAGTTGATGCTGAGATCTGGGTCTCTGTGAGGAAGAGAAGATGAGGTTTAGCGGAGATGAGGTGGTGTTCAACAGAAGAGAAGTTGGAGGAAAGACAACGAATGTTGCAAAAGTTAATAAAGAGTGAGTCAGACAATGGTCCAGGGCATCTCAGGGGGTCGTCAACAAAGGGTCCAGGCTGAGGGGAGTGTATTGACCCATCCCCATGGGCCTCCCAAGGCTTGATTTTTAATTTTATTCATGGTTGTAAATTTCGGGGGGATATAACTTGAACATAGGGTGTGGTGTGTAGCGTGTTTGTATATATTGTGTAAATAGAAAGAGAGTGATGTCTTTGGGAGTATGTTGGACTACTCTCAGTGTATGTGAGACACCAGAGAACAGGTCAGGTTACCATAGACAAGATCTATTCGGGGCTTTGAGAAAGACACAGGTAAAATATATACATTTAATAACATAAAAAAGAAAGACCCTAAAGGGTGACAGCCTGTAACTTTTATGACAGATATTCTCAGCGATAGGGTTATCAGCGTAAAACCAGAGATAGTGGTCGGGTCACCACACACACTCTGACAACAAGTTGACAGCACACCACTTCCTAGGCCTCCGAGAGAAGATGAACACGAGTGGAGCAGTGATTGTTGACACTGTCTTCGCTCACATTAGTGATGAGAACTTTCGCAAGTATAAACTTACAAGAGCTAGGGCTCGTAGAACCATCAGACAAGCCAAACGAGACTCCTGGCGATGCTTTGTCTCTAGTATAAACAGCGAAACACCAATATCCCAAGTCTGGTCCACTGTAAAAAAATTAAATAAGAAAAAAAATATCCCATAGAATTACCAACATTTCTTTTAATAACATCAACTATGATGACCCTAGAGACATTGCTAACGCCCTCGCGAATAAAAATAAAATTATGATATAAGACTGTTCTTGACTTACAAGATCTTGTAAGACCTGTGTGTGTGTGTGTGTGTGTGTGTGTGTAGGGGAGATGGATCTATCCAGAGGAATATATAGGGCGTACTGGAAGAGGTCCCACAGTTCACTCAAGAACCGGGGGATCAAAATGGGGCTGCTTGGGTCCTAAATACATTGATAGCATTCCCCCCATAGAAAATCCATTTTAAAGAGGGATGTCACCGTGCCTGAAAAATAGCATTGAGGATGTAAGAATACTCTTTTGAGTATGTCGTTTGATAGACATTATGAAACACAAACTGCAGTCCCCAATGTACAGTCACGAGCACTAATACAGTAATTATTGGTATAGTGGAACCAGCACAGCTGGATTTGCTATAGAATACACCCCTTCTCCAGCCCAGGCCCAGTATAGGCATAATCTGGGCTAGAAGGGTCTATTCCGTGACGATCATCAGAAGTAAATTAAAATTCAAATCTGGCGCTGTACTGATAGTGGAGCCACCTGGTGGTGGCGTGATGAGGTATTAAGCCCGCTCCCCGCTGGTCACCGCTCGGCCACTCTGTCGCGGAACACGTACCTGTCAACATCTACGCTCCTCGCTGCTACACTATGGTATTGTGTCACGTGTTCCTGCTATCGTTTCTTTTGTGTTCTAGTGGCTTGCCTGCTTTGCAGATGTGTTTGTGTGTGTGTGTGTTTTAGGAGTTATAGGGTGTTAGTGTGGGGGTTTTTTCTTTTTCTAGGGCTGATTCATTTTTCTTTCCGAGTGGAAGGGGCTCTTTTGGGCCTTCTTTTTCGGAGTTTTCTCCTTCTTTCCCCCTCTCACCCTTCCTCCTGCCACTAGTACGCTTATTTGGTGTGTTTTTCTCGGGTTTTTTTAGGTTTTTAGCGAGGTTAGCTTCCCCACGTGGGGCCCTTGCCTCCCCACGTGGTGTGTGTGTGGGGGCTTGTTAGCCCTCTTGTGCCTTCCCCGAGTATTGTGTAAGTCCACGCGGGTTGTGGGGAGCGAGAATTGTGCCCAGGTTCTCCCTTCCTCTCCCATGCGTGTTTTTTAAGTGTGTTTTGTGTTTTCCCAGTGTGGTGTTCCTGGGTTGTTGCCCCTCAGGCTGCCTGTGCCCCTCCTTCGGGGTCCTTCAGACCGGGGGGTCTTTTCCCCGCTCCTTGAGGCGGGGTTTTTTAGTGGTTTTACGGGGTTTTTCCCTGGCAGGTGCGCGTGGGGTGTTGTGTTGTGTTTCCTGGTACCCCCGGGAGCAGTGGGCTACGTCTCCCGTGCTACCTTCTCCATGTTTTGTGTTTTCCTGTGTTTTTACAGTGTTCCAGTGATTGCACGTGCTAACCCATATTTGTGTATTCTCTTTTCTCCATCAGCCTACTCGTGCCTTATGTGCTTCATCGGGGTGTACTGTACGGGTCTCCCCTGACGGCCACCTGCACTGTTCGCCTCACGCACCCTGCTTCACTCCCTTGGGTTACGACCCCTTGGCGTGTGGTGTGTGCCGCCCCTGGGCTGAGTTGTGTCGGGTTACCTCCCCTTCTGCCCGCTCCAAACTACCCGCCCTTGCTTCTCTTCGTATGGCTTGGACGAGGGATAGGAGAATGGCCCACAAGCGAGACGGTTCTTCTTTGTAGTGGGCGGACCCGATTTTGGGAACGGACCTGGGGTTATCCAGGTCCCGTTACCCTTCTACCTGTCTCTCGGAGTCTCAGGGGCTAGAACCTCCTGCGGCCCGAGAGATTGAGCCTCCTTCCCTAGACGGTACTACGACTCCTTCTCGGGGCTTCACACCTCGGGAAGCGAGCGAGTCTGTCGCGCTGGTTACCCTGCCTACCTCACCGGTACAAGGGCCCAGCAGGGAACCTCCAGCTTCGTCGCGCTCTAGAGCCGGCTCTTCGTGTCTCTCTAGAGGACGCAAGCGATCGACAAAAAGGTCCTGCCACGCCAAGAAGTCCCGGGCTCGTCGCCGTTCTCCTTCCTCCTCGTCTTCGTCTTCTTCATCCTCTTCGTCTTCGTCGGGGGACTCTCCTTCGCCCGTCCGCAAACCCCGCAAGGGTAAGCGGGGGGAGGTGAGCCCCTCGTCGTTGAAGATTGTGAAGATCTTCAATACCCTTATGCCTCACGCCATTCCTGCCCTTATTCCTGCAGTTACCCCCGTGCAGCCTCCGGCTGTTGCTCCAGAACCCGCTCCTCCTCTCACCCTTGCCCCTCCTCCTGCTTCTGCTCCGGTCGGGGGCGCGAGTCCACCCGGGGATATTGGAGACATTCCCGTCCCTCCTTTATCTCCAGGACTCGAGTCTCCGGCTGGGGACGTGGCTGAGGAGTTGGCTACCTCCTCCCCTCCTTCCCCGTCGCCCCCTCCTACGGACGACGGGTACCTCCCCTACTCTTGGGCTCTCCTTCCTCCTTCCTGGACCCACTCTTCGGAGGAGGGCAGACTGGTAGCTTGGTGTCCGGACACCGCTCAACCAGACGTGTGGACCTGGAGGGATGATGTCCTGGTGAAGTGGGGGGCAGATGAGAAGGGCGACGCTATTCCCTTCTACAAGGTCCGTCCCATCTCAGCTCCTGTACCCACTTCATCGAAGGTATCCTCTGCGGCTACCCTGGACGCGATGGGTTTTTTGGTGGAGTACAGTAACTTACAGCTGTCCGAGGCTTGGAGGATTGACCACTCCCACGGGAACACGGCAGTCCTCCTTTCCCCGGACGCGTACTTCCCAGGGGATAAGGGTGAAGGGGACCTGGACATTCCAGCCCTTCTCCTTAAGTCCCTGGACCACCAGAAACACAACGTGACCAGGAAACCACCTCCTCCATCTTTCCCCGTCGTCCTCCCTCATTCCCGTGCCCCGCCAGGTTTGAGGGAATGCCTGTGGAAGACGGAGAAGGAGCCTCCGGTCCCCTATCAGCTAAAGGAGCCCGACGATAAGTTGCGGCAGGCAGAGTCGGCGGCTAGGTTGGAGTTGGCACATACCATCTCCACAGGGGCGGCCGCTTCACTTATAAGGGACTGCCTCAATGCCCTCACCAACATCTACCACGAGATGTCGGGTTTACAGCTAGCGTGAGTACTATTACATCTGGTGTTGTGTTGTTCGAGGGATACAGGGTAGAGGGTCTCTCTGTTTACTCCCGTGTCTCTACCCCGGGTTCGCTCGGTTTTCCTTGTTTACCCCTTACAGTGACACCCTCTCGTCCATGGCCACCGTCATGGAGGGCGTCACGGCGATGGCTACCCACAACATGCGGGAGGAGGCGAGGATTTTTGCCGAGGCGAGACTGGCAGCCCGTCAGGCAGCCGCGAAATCTGCGCCGGAGATGGCACAGAGGGGAGTGGTGCGAGCTGCCCCCGTCCCCTGCCCTCTTCGACCAGCCGGCGACAGACGCTATCTTCTCCTCTCTCCCAGCTGTGATTAACCTCCTAAAACCTTCTACCTCCAAGTAAGTACCTCTCGTTAATCCCATTACCTGAGTTATTCTTACACAGGAGGTGAATTTAGAGGAAAATAACAGTCCCCTTTTTTCCTAATCAATCTGTTTGTCCGTAGGTCACGTGCCCCACAGCCTTCCAGACCGGCTTACCAGCCCCGAAGGCCCTCCCAGCCTTCGAGACTACCGAGGCCTTCATACCCCACTCCCCCGAAACAGCACAACAGGCTCTCCCAGAGGGGCCAGCAGCCGTTTCGTGGGAGAGGACAGGGCTCCAAGCCCTTCCAAAAACCCAAGACCTCCTTCTCCCACCCCTCCCAGAAGGACCGTTCCACTTGAGGGTCCCACTCTGGGCTGCCTCATGGGGTGATCAGCAGCCTGGCCCTCCCACGGCTGGGCAGCAAGGGTGATACGTCAGGGCCTGTCCTGGCCCTGGATAACTGTTCCGGTGAGTAACTGTGGTTGTTAACTCTCCTAGTCTGACATTTATGACATATGACATAACCCTCCTCCCAACCTTGGGTTCCCGTTAGGTCAAAAATCAGAGTTCCCCTTTGCGGTCAAAATCTCACCCTCACGGCCCGTCATTCTACCCCTCCAACCATCCCCGGGTCCCTCGGGTCCCGGTCTAGGATTAATTGTACTCTCACTGACACCTGTCATTTCCCGTTACAGCCACTACGTCTACCTCCTGCCTCAACCAAAGTGTCACTTTCGGTCGTCCTGCATGTGTTAGAAATGCGGGTAAAAGGGGTAGTGGAGCGGGCGACGGGGAGGGTCTTTCTTTCTCGTTTATTCACGGTCCCCAAAAAGGACCAGGGAAAAACGAGATTGGTGATGGACCTGAGCAAGCTAAACAAATTTGTGAAAACCTTACGTTTCAAGATGGTTTCGGTTGCCCAGGTCCGCACAGTTCTAAGGAAGGTAGACTGGTTAGCATCCCTGGATCTCAAGGATGTGTACTGGCACATCCCGATCCACCCCAGGTTTCGCCGTTTTCTGGCCTTCCAGGTGGGGACCGAGACGTTTCAGTTTACCAGGCTCCCTTTCGGTCTCTCTCTAGCTCCTCGAGTCTTCACAAAGCTCGTGAGGGTGGTGGCATCCCGTCTGGCAGAGGCGGGTGTCCCCACCCTCATGTACCTGGACGATTGGTTGCTTCACGCCCCTTCCAAGGAGCAGGTAGCAAACAACGTCAGGGTAGCGAGGGGAGTGCTAGAGGAAATGGGGTTCCTGTTGAACATCCCCAAGTCCTCTCTCACTCCCACTCACAAACTGTGTTGGCTGGGAATAGAGTGGGCCTCTCTTTCGGCCACCCTCTCTCTTGCTCCAGACAACGCCCGCCGGACCCTCCACCACGTCCGCCAGGCGCATTTTTCCCGTACTTTCTCTCGCCGCCAGTGGGAATCATTGCTCGGGTCCCTAAATTTCACAGCCCCTGCAATGCCCCTGGGACGACTGAAACACAGGAGGCTGACGCAGGAGGTAAACCTCCACCTTTCCCCCGCACACAGGGACCTTCCCAGGCAAGTGTCCCCTTCTCTCCACCGTCTCCTTCGCCCCTGGCTACGTCCTGATGCCCTGCGTCAGCGAGTCCCCTGGGTGTTCCCTCCCCCGGGGATCACGGTGGCGACAGACGCATCGGACGTAGGCTGGGGATACCAGTCTTGCCTGGGACATCAACGGTGCGTGGGATGGAAGGAAGAGGAGAGGCTACTACACATCAACGCCCGGGAGTTGATGGTAGCAAGGGAGTGGCTCAACAGACACCCACAGTTTGCCAGGTTAGGCGTCCGCTTCGATGTGAACAATGTTGCGGCCGTGCAGTGCCTGCAGAAACAGGGCACCGCGCGGTCGGAAATTCTCCTGTCCCTGTCAGAACAGATTTTTTCGATAGCGGCCAAGAGGTGCATTCACCTCTCGGCCCGTTATGTGCCAGGGCGGGAGAACGATTGGGCGGACGCCCTATCCAGCTTCAAGGGGACGTCAGTCGAGTGGCAACTGCGTCCCCTTGTGTTCGAATCACTCTGCCTTCGCTACGGGACACCGGAGGTGGACCTGTTCGCCTCCACATCCACGGCCCTACTTCCTCTGTTCCTAACATTCTCTTCCAGGACAGAGGCGGGAGGCCCAGACGCCTTCACAGAGGACTTGAACAGGTGGGGGTATCACTACCTATTCCCACCCCAAGCTACGTCAGTCCTCCTGAAGGCAATCCTCAAGCTGCGCACATTCAGGGGGAGGGTACTCCTCATTGCCCCCCTCTGGCCAGCGCAGCCGTGGTTCGGAGAACTGTCCCGGTGATGCCCTCATCCTCTTCAGATGGGATCGGCGTGCCTCTCCAGCACCCTGTCTGCACCACTCCAAGCGTCACTGAAACTACACGCTTGGAGTTTCTATGGGGAGTCCTCAGCAAAAGGTTCACTAAGGAGACAGTGGACAAGATGCTGAGGGCTCATCGTCAGTCGTCGGTGTAACAGTACGAATCGTGCTGGAAAAGATTCCAGGACTTCTTGCGAAGACACCCCTCCAGGGTCATCTCGGAGGACACGGTCCTGGAATTCCTCACGTGGCTCGCCGATTCCACCAACAGGGCCCCGGCGACGGTGCTTGCGCATCACGCAGCCCTGTCTGATCCCCTCCTCCTAGGTTTTAACATTAAGGTTTCGGAGAGGCCTCTCTCTCTCCTGAGGATGGGGATTCGGGCGGGGACCGCACCTCACCGGGCCCAGACTCCCTTATGGTCCCTTCACCGCGTCCTTTCCTACCTGACCTTCGAGGGGGTCCCTCTGGAGGTTTGTCACCTCCTCCAGAAAGCTCTCTTCCTGCTCGCCTTAGCTACAGGGTACAGGGCCTCTCAATTGGCAGCCCTTACCCGTCACACAGCTTTTTCATCTGTAAGCCCTAACCTTACTTCTTTAACTATCTCCCCCTCTCCTGCTTTCCTAGCTAAGAACGAGCAGGCTGACGACAGGATTGGCCCTCTCGCAGTACCCTCGTTCCTGAGGGATGGAAGTTTCCACCCCCTCTGCCCAGTCCACGCATTTACAACTTACGTGGAGGCGACGAGAGGGGCTTCTCCGGACCACCTCTTCTACAACTCTAGGTCCGGTAACCCTCTCTTCCCTAGGTCAATCGCTCCCCTTCTCTGCCGAGTGATAGAGAATGGGGATCCCGGACACGCCCCGAGGGCTCACAGCGTTAGGGGCGTGGCCGCCTCCCTCGCCTTCCTCAGGACTCACTCGGTGGAGAGGGTTCGGGATTTGGGGGGCTGGACTTCCACTTCCTCCTTCAGGACGAGGTATCAGTTCCACTCGCTCTCCCCTACCCCCTGTGTGGCTATGGGTACTCCACCCTCCATTCCCCAGGGTCCCCGTGGGAGACACATGAGGGGGAGGGGCCGCCCGAAGGGAAAAGGTCGGGCGATTTAATTCCCGTCACTAATCACCCAATATTTCACCCCCATCATGTACAGTTTCACGCTCATCCCCATGTCTCTCATGTGTGTACATATGGTGCTGGAATAATAAATTACATTGTTACGGAATTCTTGAGTATTCATTCTCCGAAACTTACTATACTAGGATGAGTGACTGGATATTTATATATATTAAACACAGGATTACTGCATCCTTGTGTCCTTCTTCATATCCTCGGGATCGCATGACCTGAGCCGGGGCCATAGCCCTAGCTCAGAGGACTTTAATAAAAAGGGGGGGGGACCATGGGCACCCCCTCTCCTGTACCCGACCCCTCGAGTCTGCCTATAAAGACTTTAGTTGGGTAACAATTCTGGTCTATAACAGAATAGTCTACGGTATATATATATTTTATTAGCTATTACTACACTTCCACCACAGCTAGTCCCTAGCCAGTGGTGGAAGTTGCTTTAGCTTCAGCCTCACCTTAGCTCGGTTACCTTTTATGATTCCCCGGTCTCTCGACCGCTCTTATCTAAGCACGTGATTGCCTCCACCTCACCTCCCACCTACCGCATCGCATGCATAGCAAATCCAGCTGTGCTGGTTCCACCATACCAATAATAGTGCATTTGTCGCGGCTTCTAGCCGCTTAAATTGTATTTATTGGTTGTGAAACCAGCACAGCTTTGACTGTCCCACCCACCTCCCGATGCGGCAGGCATTCACTTTCTTTCTCATTGGAGTGACCGAGCGGTGACCAGCGGGGAGCGGGCTTAATACTTCATCACGCCACCACCAGGTGGCTCCACTATCAGTACAGCGCCAGATTTGAATTTTAATTTACTTCTGATGATCGTCACGGAATAGACCCTTCTAGCCCATATTATGCCTATACGGGGCCTGGACTGGAGAAGGGGTGTATTCTATAGCAAATCCAGCTGTGCTGGTTCCACAAACAATAAATACAATTTAAGCGGCTAGAAGCCGCGACAAATGCACTAGTATACAGCTTTGGTTGAAGCTTTGAACAGGTTAATTCACCATGGAACGAACTAATTCCAATGGAGATCTTATTGTGCATTTATTTATTGTCTCTAGGTATTCGAAGCACACTTGGATACCTATTAGTGCTCGTGACTATACAATTGTGGTCTAATGTTTTCATGTTCACATATCATGTTAGTGTTTTAAGTAGTGTGTAACTCTTTTTTTTTTTTTTTTTTTTTTTTTTGCCAAACGCCTTTAATCACCGAAGGGGATGAATCGCCGCCATAAAATCCGAGGCAAGTCATTGGTCACTGCTGCAGTCCCACTTTTTACGGGGGAGGGTCGCAAGCCCAACTGCCCAACCTTTTTAGTCGCCTATTACGACACACACAGGATACGTGAGGCATATTCTTTCCTTCACCATATTATGTGAAGGACCCCTTACCCCCAGGGGGTAACTGCTTTTAATAAATTAAAAGATGGTACTTAACCTATTTTTTATAATGTTTATCAGCTAATGGACAGAGGGAATCAGTCAAACTTTTACTTGTGTTAACCCTATATGGATAATTATTTTTGACCACGACTGAATGTAGGCAATGTTATTTACCCAGTCGAGTCTGCATCACAGTGGTCTCTTCTACAGTGGGCTCTAATATACCGCCATGGACCCGCTTGGTGGACTTCATACGAGAGCAAGCAAGGCTGCCGGGAACGAAGGTGCTTTGTCGTGAGGGTGGGTGTGGCTTGTGCACGGTGGTTGCTACCGTTCCGGACCATGAGAAACCAGGACAAGAAAAGACCTTCAGCGTCCATGCCGTGAGTTGGAATTGGATTATTTTGACATTCCAGTCACTAAAATCATTTTAATTCCAAAGAAACCAAAAGAAACACACTTGTGAAATGCATGCCGAAAGAGTGTTAATTGAGCCCCTTCCACACGAGGCAAAAGACGGCGGGCAGACACTATTACTAATTTTGTGAGTGGGTGGTGGACACAAAATTAGTGGCCAATGGATGCCGGGGACTGTTTGATCTGGTTACAGTGGAAGAAACGAGAGAATTTCACTGAGTTGCCCGTGCCCGCCGTCTTTTTGCCTCTCGTGTGGAAGGGGCTTAAGGTGGTAATTCGTTTTTGGTACATTGGAGTGCCTTGATTCCTCCAAAATATGCTAGGAAACAGGACCAGAAGAGCAAAAATAATGGTGTTCTGTTGCTTGGAATAGTTTGTAGGATTCAATTGCTCCAGAATTACCAACACAAAACTTCCCCCTTAAGAAACAACACTTATGAAATGCATCATGCATGCCGAATGAGTGTCAGTGTCAAAAGTTTTGGAGGACAAAGTATTAATGCACAAAGTTGGCTACAAGTAAACTGTACTGTACAGTTGCCCACTCATGAAGCGGGTGGACTCGTTACTTGTAAGGCAGCTACAGAGATAAGGAAAGTAAAAAAAATATGTAGTTTGTTGACAGGCAGACAGTAAAATATTATTACTGTCTGCCTGTCAACAAACTATAACTTTTGCTCACTTTCCTTCCTGATGTAGATACCTCACAAGTAGCGAGGCGTACCAGCTTCATGTGTGGGCAACTGTACGTCGTGGCTGGAGGCATGCATGGGTAGCTAGGATGTGTAACCTAACCTAACCTGTCGTGGTAGTAAGATGAGACGGGCTGTGGTTTGGTGGGAAGTAAGAAAGCTCAGTGAGATTGGCCTTGGGAGTGAATGAGGATCAACATCTTGTGTCAAAATACTGCGTTTTATTATTAAAAATGTATCATGCTTTTTATTTATAGTTCTTTATTCATATTCTCCCTTTATTGGTCCGTCTTCTTGTACCATCTTTAATATTAATGGCGTCTTTTAGTGCCAAATGCCTTATATATCCTAGTATTAAATATATAGTTTGTTCGTTAAATTTATCCAGAAACTTACAAATGCCATTGTGTGAAAATTTTATGGTTGCAGAAATACTACCGGTATATATAGTATTAAATTTATCCAGAAAATTACAAATGCAAATGTGTGAAAATTTTATGGTTGCAGAAATACTATATAGTATTAAATTTATCCAGGAAATTACAAATGCCGATGTGAAATTTATATGGTTGCAGAAATATTGTCACTGCTCTGATTCGTTGTTGTTGTTATCATCTTGCTAATAACAGTGTCAGGCCCTGGTGTATGCTTGTGCTGGGTGGAGAGTGGAGACCATCGAGCAACTTGGTACCCGTTTTGACAGTAGCTATCATCCACTCCAGAGGGCACTACATGGTTTCTATGGTACTCAGTGTGGCTTTTGCTCTCCAGGCATGATCATGACTATATATGGGTAAGTAGACGTATTTATTTGAACCTTTTTGCAGTGGTAAGATTGGCAGTGTGTGTGTGTGTGTGTGTGTGTGTGTGTGTGTGTGTGTGTGTGTGTGTGTACTCCATATTATACCATCAAATAGCCTACCTCACTAGTGATATTCCGCTCAAAGAATGGGTTTTATGGCTCGGCTTGGAGGACTCATTAATTAATCTACCAGCACTTCTCCAACAAAAGGATATTCCCTCAACCCTTGCACAACCTTCTCACAGGAAGCCACAGAAATAATATGAAAGTGCCAGAATGAATAGATCATAGGGATACATTAGTACAATAAATATCATAGTAAATGTCAAATATGTATTAATGCTGGGAAGTGGTTTAGTGATAGTGGTTTATGGACAGTAGGTAGTTTAAGGATCGTGGTTTATGGACAGTAGGTGGTTTAGGGATAGTGGTTTATGGACAGTAGGTGGTTTAGGGATAGTGGTTTAGTGATAGTGGTTTATGGACAGTAGGTGGTTTAAGGATCGTGGTTTAGTGATAGTGATTTATGGACAGTACGTGGTTTAGGGATAGTGATTTATGGACAGTACGTGGTTTAAGGATCGTGGTTTAGTGATAGTGGTTTATGGACAGTATACTTATAGGTGGTTTAAGGATAGTGGTTTATGGACAGTAGGTGGTTTAGGGATAGTGGTTTATGGACAGTACGTGATTTAGAGATAGTGGTTTATGGACAGTACGTGGTTTAGGGATAGTGGTTTATGGACAGTAGGTGGTTTAGGGATAGTGGTTTATGGACAGTACGTGGTTTAGGGATCGTAGTTTAGGGATAGTGGTTTATGGACAGTATGTGGTTTAGGGATCGTGGTTTATGGACAGTACGTAGTTTAGGGATAGTGGTTTAGGGACAGTACGTTGTTTAAGGATCGTGGTTTAGGGCAAGATCTACCTAGACAGGTCTGCCAGACAGGTGACGAAAATAAGTCCATCTCGTGCAGGGTTGTTCCTTGACGTCAGCCTCGCCTCTCACCTCACTCTCTCATACAAGGGAGAGTGCAGGGTTTTCATATTAACACTATTTTTTATCAGATTTTGTTACTATTATTGAACCTTTAGTGTAAATCACACACAATGTTGATGGAACATACTTTATTATTAAACTAACATAAACAATATAAGCAAAATAATCGGTATCTCAAGCAATGAGTAGCATAAGACATTAAAAGATGTACTTTTTCAAACGTAATGTGAAGTGTGACAAAAATTGACTGGTGTATATTATTCTCCATCATGTCCTTTATTTTGTATCAAACGTTCATGCACTTATCCGTAAAATTAATGAAGTTATTAAAAACTGAAACCTCTCTGTGACTTCTGGGCCACCCTTTACAATATATAGCAGTCATGAAGTTGGTGTGCTTCACAATGTTCTTTATGCAATTATTTTATTATTTTTCCTTATCATACTTCTACAGGCATTCTTTTGTTTATTGAAAGCAATAATTTTATTCAAGTATCTAATTCTGAAGAATACCGATATCCTTGCAAAAAATTCTATCACTTCTGAGGGTACACATATTCCAGTCCTTTCAAGCTCTGAGGATATAGTCTTTACACATCTGGGACCCTCTCTTAGACTTTCCCCTTGAACTGATTTGAAAACCTCTCTCATTATTTGTAACTGGGAATAAAACTCATCAGACGGCATATACAGCTGTCCTCTGGTAGACATCTCAATCCAAGATTTAGACCTTCCTTCAACAGAGTTTTCTGCCCTATGTCCTAAATGGGGATATTTGCTAGAGAATTTCCTGACAATATAGCCACCTATATATACCAACGACTCATCTTCAATCACACTGCCTGTGGATATTACATGTGCTATTTCAGGTGAGAAATTCTCATTCTCTCCATAAACATCTTCAGATGTTTCCTCGTTTTCCTCATTCATATCTAGTTCCATATCCTTGAATACTAGACTTGTCAGACACATTTCCAGAGCCAGTTCACGGTCACTTGTATTATCAGGCTTGGAGGTCTCACCTGGAACCGTCTTATCCAACAAACATTTATCATTTACATCTTCACATATGTTATATTTCTCACTGACCAACCTAACATCCCTTCCCAACACATACTTTCTGAGTCTGTGTTTGAAGTTGACTGCATCTGGATGATCCTGAGGTCCACTCATTTGCCTTATACACCCAAAGAAATTTTCAAGGCAATTCTGGTTCAGTCGTCTAGTCATTAAGAAGTTCAGATTGTAGCAGCGCTGCAACATATCGTACAATCCTTTAAGTGAAAGGCTTCATAGAATTACTCATTTCTGAAAGTTGTACAGTGATTTTGATTTCCCTACTCTCATTGTTTCCATTACATTAACCATTTTCTCTAAAATGTTCACCTGTGTTTCTAAATTTAGACCGTATGCACAACGCTCTCTTTTGTCACTGGATAAAGACGAGTTCATCACATCAAACTATTCATCTACCAATGAAATTAATTCAGCAGTTGCTTTCCAGTTTTTACTTTCTAACAGACCTTTGCCTCCTAAAAATCGTAGAGAATTAGAACATGTCTCGGAAAGTAACTGTGCAGCATATTTAACTCTCTGTCGTTGCTGTCCTTGTACATTGATATGAATATCACTTAATTTGTAAGCCCAACCATACTCAGTTTTAATTTTTGCCAACATTTCACCTTTGCATTCCAGGGTGACTAAATCCCCATTGTCCAAAACGAAACCAGAATCAAGAAAATTATTTCTAATGAGCTTTATCAGGTGGGGCGTATCAGCAAAAAATATATTTCCCTTTCAGCACATGGATTTTTAACAGACACCTTCTTAGATTTAACCGGGTCAATACCAAATTCTTTCTATACCCTCAAATTACAAGGTCCCAGATCATTCACAACTCCTACATCAGGGTATCCTGCTAACTCTACACTCTTAATTATGTCTAACAAAATCTTATTCATATTTGATTCATCATATGCAAAATATATTGGCTGCTTCCATTTACTAGCCAGACCTCTTAGCATAACAACTTGAACATTCTTATGAGGCTTATATAGTGTATCTGTAGCTTTATCATAGCTCCCCTGCTTAGCAAGGCTCATCTCATCAAATGATAAGACTGTAAGCTTTTCTACCGGGCTTAGTGTGTCAGACTTTGATTTCATAACTGAGAGGACAGACGATAAGAGGCCAGGTTCACAAACAAAGTTCCTAGCTCTGTTATTTAATGTACTTACAGATGGCAAGTGGAAGCCCTTAACGTCTCTCAAATACTTATAATATTTTGGACTCAAACTCCTCAATGTCATGGCAGAAGATACGTCTTCTTCTGGCCAAAAGTTAACACTTTTACTCTTATTTATTACAGCATTTATCTGTGTTTTGCTGAATAAAGGATTCAGAAGGAGGTTTATTTTCTCATGAACTGAAGTATTTATAACATCGTCAGAGGTCTTTTCCTTCAAGGAAAAATATTTACCACGCCAGTGTTGTACCTCCTCTTCCAGTTTTGTTATTCTGTGTTCAAGTGCTTGTTGGATAACGGAACAGTTGTTACAGAAGCTTGGGGTTCTATCAGACTCCTTTTGCAAACCTTCTGGATCATAAACAGCATGTTGTTGTATTTCTGTGTCTCTCTCAGTTTCAACATCCGCACTGTCATTCCCTCTCCCAACAAGCACATTATTTTCATCCCTTTCAACACCTTGCTGTTGTATTTTTGCTTCATTTCCAACTTCAACATTCACCTTGTTCATCTCACTTTCACCATCACACCGACTTGATGTACATTCATGGTCACGCAATATTTCTTCCACACATCTCTTTTGGCCACGTCTTTTTACCCTTTCACATCTCCCACTGGACAGCTCCGTTGCACCTGCAACTGAAAAGTATGTAATTGTATTACTGAATGGCAAAGGAGAGAGACAGGAATTAGGAAGGAGAAATGGAGAACACAGCGAACAGGAAATGACAGGGGAGTGGTCCGTAGAATAATCCCCTTTCACTCCCATGGGATTTCCTTCACACACCACACCCACCCACCCAAACACACACACACACACACACACACACGTGCATGTTCATTGAAAACACACATACACGTGCATGCACAAACTTATAGGCCTACACACACACACACACACACACACACACACACACACACACACACACGTGCATGCTCGTTGAAAACACACATACACGTGCATGCACAAACTTATAGGCCTGCACACACACACACACACACACACACACACACACACACACACACACACACACACACACACGTGCATGCTCATTGAAAACACACATACACCTGCATGCACAAACTTATAGGCCTGTGCACACACACACACACACATACACGTGCATGCACAAACTTATAGGCCTGCACACACACACACACACACACGTGCATGCTCATTGAAAACACACATACACCTGCATGCACAAACATATTGGCCTGTGCATACACACACACACACACACACACACACACACACACATGCATGCACACACATATAGGCCTACACTCACATCCATGAACACACACATGCATGCACACCCCCACACATAGGCTAGAAACACAAACTGCATACACACACATGCACACCTCCACACGCTTACTAATACAAAAAAACAAATAGGCTATGAATGCATACACATGCACACCTCCACACATACAAAAGCAATCTAACAAACATGCATGAACATCCCACACACAAAGAAAATAACACACACACACTCACACTCACACATTAAATTATTTCAGGTTAACTTACTATTATGCAGGAAAACTGACGGCACACCTTCATTCTTCAAGAGTCTTTTAGACTTTGGACTTTCAATTCCTAACAGTCTGCTTTTCATGTCGTCAATGTAGTCATCTTTTATGAAATGGACAGAACAGACAACAGCATTATTTGCATTAATCTTGTCAGCACGACGACACAAGTTGATCCATAGCTCTCTGTAATGTTTATCTTTTGGGAATCCAAAATAATGGATGCCTGAACCTGCAGTCTTTACTTTGTTGTTGCTGCATCCATATACAGCACAAATATTTGGCATATTCCCAGTTTCACACTGACTTCCTCAAACAAACCACTTCTGCACTCAGCTAATGTATAGAGGAAACTGGGAAATTTGCAGGCCACTGAGCGACCACATAATTATGGTCTGTGTGTCACGATCCAAAACACAAATCGCTGCCACGTGTGGCGAGGATCAGCGTCTCCTCGCCACAGACACATTCGATCGTGATTAAAAACTAGTTGGCCTCAAAACAATGGAAACCTATTGGTAGCCACGTCCCCGCTACTGTGTGTATGTAGTCCTTGTCAAGGTCCTTATTAATAGGAAAGGCCTTAGTCCTTGTGTTGCCACCACAAGCGCCCGTATGTCCCGGCCGCATTTTCGTGAAGTCTGGCGGGCTACGTGGCATCACCGCTTACTGCTGGGCCAAAATGGTGGTGGTTGGAAGGAGAATAACGTTTGGGTATAACGATAAAACCAACCATGAGATAATCTTTGAAATAGTTTTATTCACTTTCCCAGCTTATTTTACTTTTCATCAACCTAACCTAACCTGTCCTAATCTAACCTAACCTAACCTAAACTGGACCTAACCTAACCTAACCAAATCAAGCACTGACATATACCCGTATAGAGTTCAATAATATGTGTCCCGGCCCAAAATGTTCAAACGAATATACTAATAATATTACATGAAAACAATACACCAAGGAACAAAATATATTAAATAATGACAAATAAATCAACCATATTATTTCACCTCAGTATATAATTATCCTGTTTATTCCTGTACAGTACGTGTCCAGAATCCAGTGACGAGAGGTATATAGGTGGGGATGCCACAGAAATCCCAAACATTTTCAGTGGGATTTAGGTTAGGGTTGTTACTAGGCCATCTATCTGTTACAGACCCATATTTTTTAATTGTCTTCGGGTTGGTCAGCATGCTCTGGCCTTTTCCTGTGTTGGATGCCTTTTGCAACCATAACCTTTATAATTCATTTCTTCTGAACCTTATTTCCTCTATCTCTGTGACCTCACCAACAAGATGGAGACTAACTAATCCACCAACACATGTTACGTGACCACTGCATTCCTCTTGTGTAGATGTCCTTCCCAACATATCTATATACACGTACTCCATTCTTGACACAATTAAGTAAGACTGTCTGTGATGGTCATGCTGTATATCTGAGGTTATTGTCTTCTTGGTTTACTGACGGGGCACAAATTAAAAGTTAAAAACGTTGACTATAATTCATTCATTAATTATTACCGTGTCTTGCCTGCTGCAGTGATGTGAGAAATACTTTAAGGGT
Organism: Petrolisthes cinctipes; assembly: GCA_033782935.1. Lineage (NCBI taxonomy): Eukaryota > Metazoa > Arthropoda > Malacostraca > Decapoda > Porcellanidae > Petrolisthes > Petrolisthes cinctipes. Next base: position 137,085 of record JAWQEG010000803.1, on the reverse strand, counting down.
TTTGGCGCCCCTTCGGCTCCAGTAACTCCCTTTCAGTTCTTTAACTGTCCCTTTTTTTCATTTTATTTCCTTCCTGCTTGCTGCCACACCTATCTATCACCTTTCTCTGGCGCCATATGACCTCGATGTTGCGGCGCCTAATATCAATCAATCAAACTACCTCTGTATTTTAATATACATGCGTCATGTCATAGCACATAACCCTGTAGGTTACTAAATATAATGTTAATTAAATGGTCAATAACGGATCCGGAAAGGAAGCATTACCGGTTGTGTGCTTTAAGGTTAATATCTATTTGTGTTTAATTCCCTCGTATCTCGTTCAGCAACTTCGATGATCATAAACAAAACTACCAGCTTTCATGCTGCTCTGCCATGCTGTGTTATCATTTACATTTTACAGATTGCAAACGCTCCTTACTCTATATTAATATCCTACGTTTGTTCATTAAAGCAGACCCCATAGGGAGGGTATATTACCTGCAGTGATGTGGGTGCCCCTTCGCCCAATGACCATTCCCTTTCTATTCTTCAACTTTACCATTTTTCCTTGTGGTGTTGTTTCCTTCGTGCTTGCTACCCAACCTCCCTACAGTATCACCTATACATCCAGTATATAGGGTCTTCCATGCCTAGGGGTGCTCTTTCATTTTCAAATCAATAGCTAGCTTTTGTGAAATTTCAGTCAGCTGAAGTCAGGACACCCAATCACCTCTGCAAAGGTTGAAGAGTCTTTGGATGGAAACATTTGCCGCTGCACTGGATATCGCCCCATCCTAGATGCCTTTAAGTCCCAGTCAGTTGACGCAGATGAACAACTTAAATGCAGACTGGTGGACATTGAGGTAAGCTGAAAGGTAGCACGAGTTTCTTTTCATGTTTACATTGCATTTTTTGTCTATAACTTTATTTCATAATATCCTATTAACAAATAAAATTTTGCACAGCTCTGAAAGATATTATTGTTTGATGATATAGTTGTGTGATACATAGGGTCATATGCAAAAACATTTTATACTATAGACGATGGTGTAGTACGATGGCTCCATAATTATTGTGTGTCTATGGGGTCTTCGTACCGGTACCATGCCATTGTATGCACCATGAATGTTCTCAAATGTGGCCCATAGCTACAACAACAAAACAAAATGAAATTCATAAAGGTTTACAGAAGCTTTGACACCCTATGAATATGACCATCCATGCAGGAAGTTTACAAAGGGCATTGCAAGAAGAAGAAAGGTTCTGGGTGTGGAGGATGTTGCAAGGACATGAAAAAGGATGTGGCATTGACCAGAGAGCAGACCATCTCAACAACTGAGATGGGCCAGTGGTACAGACCCACCTCCCTCATAGTAAGGATATTGTACACTCGTGATACGTAATCTCTGACCAAAGACGAACGGCAGGCACCACACACACATACCCTGTATTCGAACTCAATCTCTATAGGTGTACTGGGTGGGAAAATGAGAAATACCAGGTGATTCGAAGCTTTCTGCTCCTCACACTGGTCAGAAATTATGTATCACGAGTGTAATGTGTTTGTCAAACCTTAATATTTCTTACATTTAATTAAGTGACCATAGAAGCTTGTAAGTTTATACAGTATATTAAGTTTCAGCTATTTAATTAAGCTGTTTGAAATTAATATGAATTGATTATTTTTGATAGACTGAAAGATTCCTAGTTGAATTTGCTGAGGGTCACCATAATCAACTTTATTATTTTAACATCAGATTTGCATATAATTACAAGATTAAATGATTGACATATGATACACGTCCAACCAGTCCTATCCATCACCTCTGTCTTGTTTGCATCCAATATTGTTAAATCTTTTCCAACAATGCCTCCACGTCTTTCTTGGCCTACCCAGTGACTGCAACCAGCCACTACCACTCCAACAGCCCCTCCCCTGTGGCTCTTCCACATTTCTCTTCTCACTTAAACCAAATTATTTCAATCTCCTCACTTGCAGCTCAATACTTTACTGCTATTGTTCAGTGTACATCATCCTTGATCTTGATTGATAATTAAGTGATTAGATGAAATGTTGGATTGGAAGGGAAGGAATTAAGGAAAGAATTGATTGAGTGGAAAGACAGTGTTGATGGAAGTGCAGTAGGCTACCGTAAGTAGAACAAAATGCCTACCATGAAGGAGAGAAAGGATAACAAGCTTTGAAAGAAGACAGTACTTCTACAAGCCATAAGGCTCATCATCTTCCTCATAAATAAATGCAGGAGTCTTTTATACCTTGCTATTATCTTTCAGTTATCCTATATCACATTACAGTGCTGTAGTAGCTTTGCTTTTGTCTGAAAAATTTTAGTCACAGCAGTCTGTAGTTCATTTATCAAGGGTGTTTGAAGGGGAGTTTGGAATGCTTGTGATTACAGTATACAGCAATTAAATGCTCTTTGAGAGTGTCCATATGTAAGAATGTATTGTACATGTACAGGATGTGGATGAAAATGAAACCTAACTATTTATAAATTTCAGAGAGTTTACAGCATCTTAAAAAACCTGAGGACAAAAGAGAAATTTCACATTGCGGTTGGCAATACTGGCCAAGGTAATGACCAATGTCTTATGTTGTTCATGTTGATTATAAAGCTATTGGTATCAGTACAGTATTACGATACAAGTTTGTCTTTATAAATACTTAAGTGAAATGATACTCAGTGGTGTGGTTATTCATTTGTTGCTAGGATAGGCTATATCTTTTGATAGTATTCTAAATCAAAACCAGGTTGAAGCTAATGGGTAATTGTAACAATAAATCACTCAGTGAAAGTCTCAAAATTTTCATTCTAAACCAAGGGATGAAAGATCGTCACATTAGATCACCTTGTACAATATTGTTCATGAAACCTATGTGAGTATTTCGGATATGGAACCTAAGCAGCAAATTTCTATAGCAATACAGTAATCCCTCGTTTTGCACTGATGTTATAAGTATGTATTGCACTGTTTGTACTGAATTTGTGTACAGTAATAAACCCTCTTATTTAGTACATTACACACCCATAAACCCAGCTAATAATGAGGGCTTATTGTACACGGATTCATTACTAACAGTGAAATACATACTTATAACATCAGTGCAAAACGAGGGATTACTATTGTATCTACAAGATTGACAGCTACACTATTATGGCTACTGATTTAGCTTATTTTTGGTTCAGGAGTGTTCAAAGATGATGGTCCATACTCTGTGTACATTTCGACCGTTGGGATCAAGGACCTGTACAGTACCAGAGTTGGAAGTACTTCAGCTCCAGTAGTCCTAGGGGCTAATGTTAGCCTCACACGAGCTATAGAAGTGTTTCGCGATGCTGCCTTGGAAAGTCCTGGTGCTTTTGCCCACCTTGATATTATTGCGAAGCACTGGCAGTTTGTGGCCAATGTCTCCGTAAGAAATGTGAGTTGATCTGCAGGCATCTTGAAGCCCCTTCCTTCCACACGAGGCAACGAGGCAAAAAATGGCGGGCAGACACTGTTACCAATTTTGTGGGTAGGTGTCGGGCAGCATATTCGTGAACTCTATACGGGTATATGTCAGTGCTTGATTTGGTTAGGTTAGGTTAGGTCCAGTTTAGGTTAGGTTAGGTTAAGTCAAGTCAGGTTAGGTTAGGTTAGGTTCATTAAAGGTAAAATAAGCTGGGAAAGAGAATGAAACTATTTCAAAGATTATCCCATTGTTGGTTTTATCTTTATAACCCAAAAGTTATTCTCCTTCCAACCACCTTCATTTTGGGCCAGCAGTAAGCGGTGATGCCACGTAGCCCGCCAGACTTCACGAAAATGCTGTCGGGCACATGTGGCCAATGTGTGCCGGGGGCATATTCGCGTTTTGTAACCTTCATCCTCCCTCCTTCTCGTACCTTTCAGCCAATCACACAGCAGCAAGCCATATAGGATGCTAGCTGTACAAAAATATTTCATTACATTCATTTACAGTATGTTTTTTTATGCAAGAATAGCTAAAAACAAAATATATATATATATATATATATATATATATATATATATATATATATATATATAACTATCTACAATAAATTCTACATTGTACATGGATTGAAATAATGGATTAAAAGAATAATGAAGACAAAGAGGTCATATTGTTTTCTTACTGCTGAGCTGTTACTTGTATTGGGAGTAGGGGTGGGCGTATCGATACCAGCTATTTACACTGAAATATCGATACTAATTCCCAGGTATCTATCAATATTTCGATACTTAAGAATTTACTTTCAATTTGGCATTTTTATATACAGTAGAGATGAGATTTTTTTTTTATGAAAACAATATCATTTACTAATATAAGTTGAAAAATATGCAGAGAGAAATTGTTGTCCGAGTTTCATGCCACTATAATTAGTATAGCCTATTTTGGGTCATAAATGCAATTCATTAACTTAATTATGCTTCATATCATTCTTATAGAGGGGTGGAATAACATTACATAAAAGCAAATTAATTAAATATAAGGCAGAAGTTCAAGTATCGGTATCGTAATCGATACCATCAATACTGGGTCAAAAAGTAATCGGTATCGTATCGATCCAAAACCTTGGTATCGCCCATCCCTACTTAGGAAAGTGGGAAAAACAGCTGATGATGTAAACAGACCGTGTTGGCACACTCTCTTATTTTTATTTTTGTAATTTGAGGTAAATAAAAGAAAACATTATGACATCTATGTCTTCATTATTCTTTTAATCCATTATTTCAATCCATGTACAGCCACAATCAATTATCCGCCGACACCTTCCTTCCATCGTGCAAATAAATCTGTATCATGTCAAACTATAATCTTACAACACTTTTCGTCAACTCAACCCCCTCAATTATTATTATGAGATGCTGCAAAATCATATCCTACACGTGTTGTTCTTTATTACCAAGATTTTTTTTTTTCTACGATGGAAGGAAAGTGTCGGTGGATATTTGATTGTGGTTGTACAATGTAGATAGTCATATATATATATATTTTAGCTATTCTTGCATCAAAAATGTAAATGAATGTGATGAAATATTTTTGTACAGATGGCATCCCAATGCGCAGCTGTGTCATTGGCTGAAAGGTCACGAGAAGAAGGAGGCGAGGCTGAAGCGACTGAAATGGGTTACAAAACGTGAATATGCGACATTATGCGTACCGGGACACATATTCATGATCTTTATACGGGTATACCAGCGCTTGATTTAGTTAGGTTAGGTCCAGTTTAGGTTAAGTTAGATCAGGTTAGGTCAAGTACAGTACGGGTAATATGAGCTGGGAAAGAGAATGAAACGATTTCAAAGATTATCCCATGGTTGGTTTTATCGTTTTAATCCAAGCGTTGTATTCTCCTTCCAACCACAACGAATTTGGCCCGGCAGTAAGATGTGATGGCACGTAGCCCGCCAGACTTCACGAAAATGCTACAACCTGGACTGTTTGATATGGTAACGCTGGTAAAAACTAAAAAGCCAGATCCTTCTACTGAGTTGCCCGTGCCCGCCATCTGTTTGCCCCTCGTGTGGAAGGGGCTTTATTAGTCATAGTTTGTATACCAGTAGAATTATAATTATTTGTTACAATAAATTTTAACAGAATAAAGTGAAAAGGATGTAACAGGAACATCATCAGAGAGAAGTAATTAAATTAGATTCAGAGTAGGTCCTACACCATTATTATACTGTATATGTACAGCCACAATCAAATATCCACTGACATTTTCCTTCCATTGTAGTAAATATCTTGATAATAAAGAACAACACGTGTATGATTTTGCAGCACCTCATAATAATAATTGAGGGGATTGAGTTGACGTCAGGTGTTGTATGAATATATTATTATATGAGACTGATTTAATTGCACGATGGAAAGAGAGTGTCGGTGGATATTTGATTGTAGCTGTACAGGTGCATTTGCCCACACATGAATTAAGCTGGTACGCCTCGCTACTTGTGAGATACCTACAACAGAAAGGAAAGTAAGCAAAAGTTATAGTTTGTTGACAAGCAAACAGTAATCATATTTTACTGTCTGCCTGTCAACATCCTACATCATTTTTCACTTTCCTTATTTTTGTAGCAACCTCACAAGTAACTAGCCATACCAGCTTCATGTGTGGGCAACTGTACAACAGTGTTGTACTTTAAATGTATGCTGTGCATTTCTTTAATTAAGGACACTATATATAATTTATATTTTTATGCAGACTGTTGAGAATACTATATTGTATTAAATATTAACACCAGTGAATATTCACCTCTGGAATGTAGAACAAAAATAATTTCAGTACCTATGTTATTGTTTTATTGTACTGTTCTGTATTCTAGAAAGTGCTGCATACTATATGGAGGTTACAGTCTTTGCATTTTGCAATTACTTGAAGAGTTTATAATTTTGCCTTATACGGTACTTAATTATTTGATAGATTTTAAAGTTTGAGATATATTCAATAGATTGGAAGTTGGGCTGGCAACCTGATGATGAAGCATTCACACCGAGGCTTCCAGTCAGATATATACCTCACTCTTCTGGCAGCTGGTGCAGAATTAACCCTTGGCCATGCAGCTGATGCCTCCACCTCCCACATCAACCTAGAACAGTTCCTTGTGGCTGACATGTCAAGGAGCATCATACTTTCTGTCTCACTGCCTCCTGCTTTACCCAACACTAAGGTAGATTAGTCTTAATGTTATTATATATATATATATTCCGACACTGGACATAGGCTTCTTCAAGCCTGTTACTGTGGCCCAGGTCAACTGCTACTCACACACATACACGTCACGACTTCCGAACTGGTACCCAGCCACAGAGGGAGGGAAGTGAGGGTAATTCCCAAATACTACAGCTGTTATGGTACCAGCGAGGGTGTTTTACTGCGTTTGGTGGCCTCACCTGAGAGGAATCGATCTCCCGACCATTAGATTACGAGTCCAGAACACTAACCACTCAGCCACTTCCCCTCTTTGCATGATTGATTAGTAGCTATACAGGTGGAGCAATGAATTATCATCAGAGGAATAGTATTCCATGGAGGGATGGGTGGATGAATGAACAAGCTTTGTTTCACCAAGTGCATCAAGACTGTAATTGATACAGTAATCCATAGAGGTATAAAGTCCTTCATCCCCAGATATCATAACCGTGGCATTCTTTCTGTGTGGCTAGGTTAAAGATATTGCATCTATACTATAAATGGCAAACCATCTCTGTTTGTCCTCTTATAACTCGAAAACTGTTACACCTACATCCAAAACCCATATATATTCTGAATCAACATTACCAGGTGCAGGTTTTGGTATGACGTAACATGACGTAACTCGACGTAAAAATTACGTCATCTACTATAAATCTGCTAAAATAAACCGGTTTCACTCCCAAAACTATATATTCTGAATCAGCACCACCGGCAAAGGTTTTTATGACGTAACTTGACGTAAAAGTTACGTTAAAATGTCAAATATTCTATATATCGGTTAAAACCATAAAGAAGAGCTCGAACGGATATTTTCCGTTCGAGCTGCTAAAAGCTGGAAAGGTGCGGCCAGCTGTTTCGAACTGTGAACACGTGGATTCGTTGCTTCAGTCAGCTGCCTGATGATAGTATGGGTATAAATGTTTCGAGTTTTCTGACGTCCCTATTTTGGTCACAGCTATTCATCACTGACTGGTCAAGGACTATTTGCCGTGACTGTACAGTCATGGGTAATAGTGCTGGACCAGGGTCCAAGGAGTGTTGGAGAGCAACTAAACAGAGTTCGAACAAGTGAATTTTCCAAACAATTCTCAACGTTGAGAGAAGTTTAGAAGACTCACTTTTTCGAACTCTGTTCAGTTGCTCTCCAACATTCCTTGGACCCTGGTCCACCACTATGGGGAGATGGTGGCAGAGTGGATAAAGAGACCGACTGCGAATGTCAAGGGCCCAGGTTCGAATCCACGAGAAAACGTCTGGGATTTTTCAGAGGTGAACTGCGTTCAGCTGTTCGTCAATTATCATGGCTACGCCCCAGGCCGATAAACTTACAAGGTCAAACGCCCAGCGCGCTAAAACTATCCTAGTTGGCGCAAGAGGCTGGGCTCAGGTGAGACACGTGAGCAGTGACGTCAAAAGTCGGATTCACGCAAGGTATGCAGGGGTAGAAGTCAGTCCTGCTTTGACAAGTGGACAATAATGGTCAGATGGAGCTCCGTTTTCTGTGGATGGTGACCCGTAATTGTACCCCATTATCGGGGTAATATGTGTAGCATGTGGTTTTATTTTGTTTGTGATTAGGATAAGAATTGATAACTGACAATTAAAAAAATGAATTGCAGAACTGGTTGAATGAAAATTAGCACTTATTTCCTCCTTCCAGTTTCCTCTATTCAACTAACAAAAAGATTATATATTATATAAATGAGAAAAAATATGTTTCTTCATTCTGTTATTGGCTTCTAGTGAAGAGAGAGATATATATAATTCAAGGGATGGCAGAGTCGGGAGGGAAGGTCACATGCAGGTGTGGCCCTAAACCACTAGGTCTTAATCTCCTTTTCTCTTCACTTTAACGAGTGGAGAGAGAGAGTGAGGCATAGTCGAAGAACACATACACACACACGCACGCACGCACACAGAATCCTACACGCTACGTCACGCTAACTCCTCCTACCTGCGCGAAGCAAGCTGGGCATTTGACCTTGTAAGTTTATCGGCCTGGGCTACGCCGACACGTCAAGAAAATACCCCCTACATCGTCGTCAACTCACAACATAGAAGATGCCCGACCATATTCCAAGATGCTGTGCGAGACGGTGTAGCTGCTCTCTCCTGATAGTGATGTGTATAAATAAGGTGTCATCATCTAGTGGGACAGAAGAGAAGCTACGGTACCAACATCACCACGAAGCTCCACTGTCTCATCTGGTGCAACACCCAATAATCTCGGGGCCTTGCAAGAGTCACGGGCTGCCGACAGCCAACAGTCCCGAAGTTGAGGTATAAAACAAAAAAAATGTTGCTCTCCAACACTCCTTGGACCCTGGTCCAGCACTATCACCCATGGTTGTACAGTTGCCTAAAGGTTCTTCTTTACCCCCTGTTTTGTGTCTGGCGTAGATGTGGCAGCATAACAATATTCGAATTACACTTATGAATGAAACCAATCTCCCTACTGAATTATCCTATACTGTATCAGATGTGATCCGAACGTGTCCAGCATTGCCACATGTACCTCAAAGCCATTACAGGGGGTAAAGAAGGACCTTTAGGCAACTGTACGTATGGCAACTGGCATGCCGCCTGAGATCGCGGAATATTTTTAACTAACGCAACAAGACTGAAATGCTTTCACATATTATAAAGTTAATATTGACTATTTCTAAACTCCAGAGTGCGGCTTTCCCGGGCAACGCCAGGTACGTATGCTAGTATTGGATAAAAGGTAAAGCCTCTTCCACACGAGAGGCAAAAGACGCTGGGCAGACACTGTTACCAATTTGTGGATGTGTGGCGGGCACGAGTGGCCAATGGCTGACGGGGACTGTTTCATCTGGTAACACTGGTTATTAAGGCCCGTCCACACGATCGAGCAGTGCTCGCGAACACAAGCGAGCTGTTCGTCTGTTGACGGGCTTACCGCTTGTGCACGCGGCGGGCACACTTGTTGTGGTGTCCAAACGAACGTGTCTGACCAGTCACAGGCTCACAGCCGGGCAGGAGCCAGAGCAGGTGGTCGACTGGGTCGTGAGCGTACCGGTACGATAACTATGGTGGGTAAATATTGAATGAATTACCGTTATTGCGTACGTTTTTTCTACCTTCATTACCCACTTATTTAGACCATTCTAAGACTATTTTCTTCTATGGCATTTCCTCTGCAAATGCCCCATTTCCAAGATAGGGCATATTCAAATGGGGCATTTTGAAATTAGCCTGACCTTACCTGACCTGACCTAACCTAACCTAGACCGCATCAGACTACCGGGACCTAACCTGGGCAAACTACCGTGACCTAACCTGGGCAAACTACCGGGAAATAATCGTGATAAAGTACAATAAATGACAGGGGTAAAATACTGGGACCCAGCCGGATCTGGCAACACTGCTGCAAAACGGTAATTCTTTCAATAAATACCCTATGGGGCCTAATAAGAAGGAACGCAAGTGTATAGCGCTGTTTAGCATAATAATTGCTATGTGCGTGAGGAAGAGAAAGAACACAGTGCAGAAATACAAATGGTGTAAAGACTGGCTAATTAAAAGAAAACAGTTGGGAAGTCATGTGACAATATTACGGGAATTAAAAGCTGGGAATATGAATGACTTCATAAAGTACATTAGAATGGACCCAAATACATTTCACATGTTGCTCGATTGCCAGCGATAATACTGACAACCACGGCCCCTTGGCTCCATAGGAAACCTCGTGTGTGTGGCAGCGACGTCATATTACTGGGTAACTGCAGTGTTCGGTGAATTCGAACCACCACCAGCACGGGCAGTTTGCTGGTGTGCTCGCGAACACAAGCGGTAAGCACGTCGACAGGCAAACAGCTCGCTTGTGTTAGCGAGCACTGCTCGATCGTGTGGACGGGCCTTTTAAAAAGCGGTTGCCCGTGCCCGCCGTCTTTTTGCCTCTCGTGTGGAAGGAGCTTAGGGACATTTGTAGAGTAATAGTCATCCAACTAATGTAGAGTACAACCGACATTTCTTACAATTTAAGTACAGTACAGTAGTAATAAAAAAATCATAAATCACTGAATACTATTTTTACAACATTTAAAGTATAAATTATCTTTAAGAGGGTGTAGTAAGAGAAAAATACAGGGACTGTATTTTTATGTACTTTAATAGGTAAGGAAATTAATATAATACTGTACTTTGAAATGCTGTCATTATCAACTGTACTCTGAATACTAGTCATCTCCTTCTAAATGACCTTTCCACAAATTCTGCAGCAAATGATCTGCATGAGACCTGGAAGCATATTCCCGTTCTGTGACCCAATTTAGTCTAGCCATGCCCCCCCGGTAGAACATGGTCAGATGTAGGATAAACATGCTTGGAAACTTTTCGTGGGAAACACATTGAGAATATTTTCGAGACTGAGACAAAATTAGTTTTGGAGTTGCGACCCGAGCGTCAAACAACTAAGCTTCAGCCCACCTCTACTGTAGGAATCGCTCGCACAGAACACGAAACTGCGACCTGGAAGTGTCGAGTAAGGGTTGCCATTATTCTGCATAGCATAGAGATGTTATATACAATACATTGCATACAGTAATAGGAGAAAAATTTAGGTATGATTGGAGGAGAATACTTGGAAAAATAACATTATTGATAAAAGTACAATAATTATTTTGGGTTACATTTTCCCCTTGTCATGTACAGTCGGCGGCAGAAGTCCTGTCGCCTCAACTGCTTTACCGAGATGCATGCACAGTGTTCATGGACTCGAGACATACGCATGTTTTCTACACCTAATAATCTCGAGTCTATGAACATTGCGTGCCTCGGTGAAGCAAGTGAGGCGACAGGACTTTTTCCGCCGACTGTACAATTCCAAAAGAGGAATTGCGACAAATCTTAATGAAACTTTAACCCTAGTAATATCCACAACTATTTGTAGGAACTATAAGCATGTATAACAGAAGGAAATATACATATCCTTCTGTAATACATACTTATGATGCCTACAAACGACTATGGACATTAATATATTTAATGTTCTATCAATAGTTGTCGCAATTCCTTTTTTGGCAACTGTTCTTTTCCTTTTCCTGTAAGGTCTTTATTTTCATATTTCTCGTATTCCTAATCATGTTTGTCTTTTAAGTTACCTCCTCTGCTGACTTGCTTTTATATGGCATTTTCAGTTTAGGACCTTCAAAATTACCCCCAGAGCAGTAAATGCTCATGCCTATGTCAACGCCTGCTTCAGAATGGAGGTGGATATTGAGAATGATTACGAAGTCACTAGCAGACCTACCATTCTCTTTGGTGGCATCAATCCATCCTTTGTGAGTATTTTTTAAGGTTATATGACAGCTTCACTAACAGATGTTTTGGGTTATACTTTCTATAATTCAGAAAGCCTATTAATGGCTGACATTGAACAGAGAAAGAGTAATAGAAATGTTAAGTAAAGTACATCATTGGGTTGTGGTGAGGGTTGAAAAGGAAAGAGTGCACAAACTGTACACTCATGATACATAATTTTTGACCAGAGTGTGAGGAGCAGAAAGCTTCGAATCGCTTGGCATTTTTCATTTCCCCACCCAGTACACCTATAGAGGCTGAGTTCGAATGCAGGGTATGTGTGTGTGTGTGTGTGTGTGTGTGGTGCCTGCCGTTCGTCTCTGGTCAGGGATTACGTATCACGAGTGTACATGTCCGCTGCAGGTGGCCTGGGAAACAATAACTATTACCCCCCATGGTATGTGTGAAAAAATGTGTCAGCATGTGTTTGGTAACCAGTTGCCTTCCTCTCTGTCGCTCTTGACTACTGACTTGACTCGGTGACAGTTAACTGAATGACTGACTATTAGCTAATACAGTGTAACGTCAAGAGATCGTTCCTACCCAAGGGTTTTATAGTAGACTACCAATACTAGGCACAGTTTTATTCAGTAGTAACAGGGTGCATTGGACTCCCATATGTATGCTTACGTATTGCCGCGCTGTAGAACCTGTCAGTACAGTCGATCGTTTGTCCCTAGTAGGTCGGTGTCTCTGTGGAATGGCCTTGGTGAATCTGTCTTTGATGGTGTAGGACTGGCTGGCTTCAAGAGTAGGGCTAAAATGTTTTTATTAAGCTAACTGCTCATCTTTTTTTCTCTAAGCTGTCTTCTTTTCTTCAGGTTGGATTCATGGGGCTGGGGTCCTCGGATTGATAGAATGCTTGCATTCTCTCCCAGCTTTGTGTCTCTGGTCTATTTTAATAATAATAATAATGTGGAGTGGACCCAAGCACAGTGTTGTGGTGTGGAGGCGACAGAAGTCAGGCGAGGCAGAGCAGAGATATTACTTTTATCACTAACAACCCACTGAGACAGTGCATGACTAGGGATAATTTTGCAGATGGAAGACTGATCTACTACAGTATTATAAATGCTAACTTTAGGATGTACTGTGTACTGTATGTGTGTTTGGCCCCTATAGCATCCAAGATATGTTAATGTTCTTGTAAAATCTTACACAAACCTACACATGTACCCTAAATAGATGATAGACATTTTGAAAAAGGGATGCCATGTAGGATACAGGACAAACAAAACCATTGCCCATAGACCATTATACCGGAAAGTTCATCCTTTGAATCTCGTATTTCAACTCGTAAACAGTTTCCCTACAAGTGTGTGCTGCAGAATCCTTGAATCTATAAACTTATACTTACAATCTTTTCTACAGATTCATGCAGCCAACACAGAAGAGTTTTTAATTGGTAGGAAGCTGAATGATAATGCAACAATAGTTGAGGCGGCTAAAATCTTGGGGAGTGAAGTGAAACCAGATAACCACCCACAAGATGCTTCACCAAAATACCGTGCACAACTTGCGCAGGCCTTGCTCTTCAAGGTCAGGATGTACAGTCGGCAGCATAAGTTCGCTTCATTTCCACCTGCTTATGTATTAGCTATAGTAATGTTGTAATACAATTTTAATGCAGAGATGACAGATATATTTCTCATATGGTAAATTACGTATGTTATTGGAATAAAAACTAATTCAGAATGCAACTATCTGGTCAAATTAGCAATATTAAGTACATGAGATGGACGCGAATTTATGCTGCCGACTGTACAGCGGTTATTAATTATTCAAATGTAGTATTGTACCTTATTGGGGGTGCGGGAATAGGGGGACAGGCTTGGGGGTGGGGGGTTTAAGGGGGTGCGGGAATAGGGGGACAGGCTTGGGGTGGGTAGAAAGCCTGTCCCCTATTCCCGCACCCCCCTAACTACCCCCAAGCCTGTCCCCCTACTCCCGCACCACCCTAAACCCCCCTCAAGCCTGTCCCCCTACTCCCGCACCCCCCTAAACCCCCCCAAACCTGTCCCCTACTCCCGCACCCCCCTAACCCCCCCCAAGCCTGTCCCCTACTCCCGCACCCCCTTAAGAGTAACTTTAACCTATACTCAGGAAGGCTATACAATGTTAAAAAATTATCTCTTTGTCCCTTCTCATTTCTTTTCAGTAAAGATTGAAAATAATTATCATATTATTTGGGTAATTTAGCTAATGTAAAAAAAAAAAAATCTTTAGAAACTGAAAACAAAATACACAGTGCCATATTTTGCTTCAAGTAATGGCCAGTGTATCGTATGAAAATTGATGCATTTGAACAAACATTTTTGTTGATTAATTTCCTTCCCTCTCATTTTTTATTTTTTTTAATCCGGCAATTGTTATAAAATAGTGGACATACAGAATATCTGGTCCATGCCCACCATTTTTTTTCCATTTTTCACCCATATGTTTCTATGCATAATATTGAATCTCTCATCTCTTATGGTAATCTTGATGCCTGCCAATGTGTCGCATCAATACAAATGTAGCAGATAGGCCTAGTAGCTACTGTGCAGACTTCAGTTTTGCATGTCCTGGCCTCTTAAAAATTGAAGCCGGTAGGTATTAACTTAATTTTTTGCCCTCTAAGAAATTCTGTGCCCATAAATAATGCTGTATATACATTCTAGTCTCATAATCAGATAGTTTGTAACACATGGAGAACATTTTAATAATTAATATGATGTTCAGTATTCTATCTACCATCTAACTGCATGGAGATAGAATACTGAATTCTGAATTACTGAATGTCAGAACAGAGTGGAAGAGTATGTAAAGGAGAGAAACGTGAGGGGCAGAGGAAGGCTTCACCAAGGAACAGGGAAAGCTGGAGGAGACACATCTGCCGTGGTCACCCCCTGGGGGGGGGGGGGGGCATCAACAGACCTATAGATAGATAGAGAGATAGATATTTAGTATTTTAAACTGTAGAGTATTTGAGGGGGTGCGGGAATAGGGGGACAGGCTTGGGGGGTTTTAGGGGGTTGCGGGAATAGGGGGACAGGCTTGGGGGGGCGGTTATGGGGGTGCGGGAGTAGGGGACAGGCTTGGGGGGGGGGGGGGGTGCGGGAGTAGGGGACAGGCTTGGGGGGTGCGGGAGTAGGGGGACAGGCTTTCTACCCTCCCCCCCAAGCCTGTCCCCCTATTCCCGCACTTCCCCCAGCCTTTCTCCTACTCCCGCACCCCCTCAATTAACTATTATTCCTTACAGACAGTAATAGGTTTCTTGGATAAAGTAGTGGTAAACCTAACCTAACCTAACCTAACCTTACAGACAGTAATAGGTTTCTTGGATAAAGTAGTAGTTAACCTAACCTAACCTAACCTAACCTAACCTAACCTAACCTTACAGACAGTAATAGGTTTCTTGGATAAAGTAGTGGGGGTTCGTGTTCGTTCAGCTGGACCTGTCATCGACCGCCCTCTGTCCAGTGGTAAACAATCTTTTGATATGAAAAAGGAGGAGGAGGTATGGCCTGTTGGAGAACCACTTCCCAAGTTGGAGTCTGCTGCCCAGATCTCAGGTTCGTGAGGCTAAAAAATAAAATTCATACTTAAATTAAGGGGGTGCGGGAATAGGGGAGACAGGCTTGGGGGGGAACTGGGGGGGGTGCGGGAGTAGGGGATAGTTTTGGGGGGGTGCAGGAGTAGGGGGCAGGTTTGGGGTGGGGGAACTGGGGGGGTGCGGGAGTAGGGGACAGTTTTGGGGGGTGCAGGAGTAGGGGGACAGGCTTTGGGGGGTGCGGGAATAGGGGGACAGGCTTGCATGGGGTGGGTAGAAAGCCTGTCCCATATTCCCGCACCTCCCTAACCCCCCCCTCCCCAGCCTGTCCCCCTAAAATAAAAAAAAACCCGACCCCCCTAAACCCCCCCCCCCCCCAAGTCTGTCCCCCTATTCCCGCACCCCCTTAATTACTTCATGTGATATCTATAGGAATCTGATATTGAGGTAATGGTGTTCAGATTATTATTAATTATGGATTATAGATTTATAGATTGATTGATATTAGGCGCCGCAACAGCGAGGTCATATAGCGCCAGAGAAAGGTGATAGAGAGGTGTGACAGCAAGCAGGAAGGAAATAAAAGGAGAGAGAGAGAGAGAGAGAGAGAGAGAGAGAGAGAGAGAGAGAGAGAGAGAGAGAGAGTCTAGAGAGAGAGAAAATAAATAATAATAATCTATTAAATATGGATGACTGCTCATATCCTAAATAATTATAAGGTAGACAGCCCCTCATTGGAAGGTACTGTACTGCCCGTATTTTTTTCCACGTAGGTGAGGCAACGTACCTAGATGATGTGCCGTACCTTCCAAATGAATTACACGCTGCTCTGGTTCTCACAACACAAGCTAATGCTAAGATCAAGTTTGTAGATGCCACAGAAGCATTGGTAAATATTTATTTGTTCTTGTTGATTTTGTTACAACTAACTAATAAAAGTTTGGCAGTTCCCCTGTGAAAAAAGGAGTGTAAAGTAGTAGGCTATAGACTATAAGGTATCTAGCATTATTTTCAAGTTAGGTTTTCATAACATTGAGTGTGAGTCCTGTATAATATATTTTTTTTTAGTTTTCTTCATAAACCTTTAGTTGTTTCAAAATGTCATAATAAATATTAACTTCGGTTAATATGGTATATTTTTTTATCCCAGTTTTGTAGATACTTGACCCAGAAACTTTGGGGAAGAGGAACTAACTTGAACTTGTGACTAAATTATTGTACTTCATAATTATACAAGTCCTATCTATAGTATAATGTATTTTGAAATGACCGCTGCTATGAATATACTGTACAAAATTAGATATTAATTCCTTGAAATAGTTAAGGGTACGGGAATAGGGGGACAGGCTTGGGGGGGGGGGGAATAGGGGAACAGGCTCTGGGTGGGTAGAAAGCCTGTCCCCTATTCCCACACACCCCTAACCCCCCCCCTCCAAGCCTGTCCCCCTACTCCCGCACCCCCCAAAACCCCCCAAGCCTGTCCCCTACTTCCGCACCCCCCCCCAGTCCCCCCCCAAGCCTGTCCCCCTACTCCCACACCCCCTTAAAATAGTTAATAAAGTAATTTTGTTGGTTGTTAGAAAATGAATGGTGTCGTGAACTTTGTGGATGCCAGCGACATCCCTGGGCAAAACAGCTTTGTGGTGGAAGCAGGACCTTATCCAGATCCAGTGAGTATACGAGTTTGGTGAGAAATTCGTAGATGATACGAGATAGTCTAGGGGAAGAAGTAATGTTAAGCTGTGTTGGAGAGTAGATATATTATAGACATTATTCTGATTAATAGTCCAGCAGACTCCCACAATTATTAATTTATAGCCTGCTTAGTGAATATTTCTTTCAAGGAGCATAAATGAAGATGCAGGCCACAGCTGCTGATGAATCTCCAATTTTCCTTTTTCTGAAATACTCTCCTTGCCACAATTAATTAAGCCCTCAAAGCCCTCCTTTAGACCGTCATATGATTTCTCCAGATTCGTGAAAGCAGCGTACTATGCAACCTTTTATCCTTACTTAGATAATTATATCTCAACTGTTAATTTGATTGTAATACATCTTTTCGTCCTTGTTTTTACTTTTAATCCTCAATTACACCAGGCTATTTTTACCCTTCACCATCCATCCACTCCACACACAATCTTTACTGGTTTCCCACACACTCAAACCCTAGTAGATGTTGACATCACTTACTAGATGGATATTTAGAATTTTCCACTTTCTGTCTCTCTAAATTGTACTGTATTCACCTTGCCTCATCATTTAGGCTACCCTGTTTGGATTAACCTCCTCATCACAATATTTTGGACCTCTTTTTATCGGTAGGCTAAATAAAGTAAAATAGATATTATGATATTCTTTACCTCCTCCACACAGGTGTTTGTTGAGGAACGATGTTTGTATGCTGGACAACCTGTAGGTGTGGTGGTGGCGGAAGATCGAAATGCAGCCATTTGTGCCGCCAAATTGGTGAAGGTGGAGTATGAAGACATTCAGAGGCCAGTTCTCACCATTAAGGAGGCCATAAAGGCAGGCAGGGTGAAAGTTGGACAGAATGTTGAGAGCTTTAGGGCTGGAACTTCAAGTCAAGGAGATGTTGAAGGTGTGTTGAGAAAGTTAGGTTTTATTATTACAAATGTACTGTGTTCTTGGCTAGGACCGCGCAGTGTTACCACATCCAGCCGGCTATGTCCCGGGAGCATTTTTCCCAAGTCTCTCACTATATCGGTAAGGGAGGATATTACAGCCAATCACAGCCCACCTTTTCCATGGCACAAATATTACCAGAATGTGTAAACTTAAGGTTGGACAACAAAGGTAATATTCATATAAATTTTCATTGTTTATTGCAATAAGAAGCATTTAGTTTTATTCCATTACAGTGATTTTATGTTTTAAAACAAGTGTTAATGATGAAATAAGGAAACATGACAGTAATATAAATCACATTTTCAATGTTTTTTGCATTGGTAACACTGACCAACGATAAACATCATCCTTGTACATTTCGGCAGTAATGTATTTCGCCGAAAACAGTGCTACTTTACTTATGAGGAAGTTATCGTATGCTTATTTATATTCATAATAAACGGCATTATTTATAGAGTAACATATCAACATAACATATTTTGAACATGTTGTTGGTAATAACACAACGACCTTCGAACCGAAAACATGAGATGATTGTACTCGGAGATACAGTTTGCTGACTTTGCTCGCGATACATTTGATTTTTGGTACACTCAAGTCACTCTGAGCCATCTCACGCTTCGCATCTCACACCTCACGTTCAGAGCTGCTATTATCAGTGCAATGTATCTGCATGAAGTGTTTGATTTCAAGGAAAATGGTTTTGATAACGTTATTGAGAAAGTAACTGAAGACTGTTACAATTAGAACAAATATCCGCACCAGAGACGACTTCAAAAAGTGGAATGAGGTGTATATGGCCAAGACCCACAGTCGCTTCAATAGCTAGAGGTTACGTTCAGTGGGAGAGCGGAAACTATTTCGGGAAGTCCTGATTTGTCATCATGGTGTGAAACACAAGGGTGTAAAGAAGACATATACAGGGTAAGTTAAGTGTGTATGTATTGTAGACTTGTAAGTACAATATATTCTATTCCAAAATTAAGACCTCATGGTTAATTATGCCAGATGCACCTCACATCATAGACTACAATTTTAACTATACAGTAACTTACAGTACTCTGTTATCAAAATAGGCCTAAGGGGTACCTTGGAAGTATGAATGAATTTCAGAAAATATTTGATTCATAGGTACTGTACATACAGTAGGGTATGAAAAACATATATACAATGTGGATAAACAGTGGGGAATGAAATACTTTGTGTAGAAAATTTTTACATGCTTAAATTGAAAAAATATATATATATAGGCTATTCATATATATATATACCGGTGCTGTACCGATTTGTAAAAAAGAAATTTCTTATTGTATACCATACCTTAATTCCTATATGCTTAGATTTTAAAAAAATAGATAGGCTATTCATACATATATTATATTGGAATACATTTTTATCTTGGATTTTACTAAGTAAATCACTATAATAGGAATTATTATGGTATGGTATACAATAAGAAATTTCTTTTTTACAAATCAGTATAGTACCAGTATTTATCTAGAGTGGCCAAACTAAATTAAAACAAATTGTTTGAATAAAACAAGGATTTCAGTACCTAATTTAGTCATACCTAACCTATCCAAATCTTACCACCATAACGTAATATGTAAAGTTGGCCACATGATTTCTTATACTCTTATACATACAATCTGGAAAGAGAGCCTATTGCTGTGAAAGCATTTTAAGTAATAGTTTACAAGTGACAAGGTGCTTGCATAGTGACAACCCCAAAATAATCTTGTCTTCTGTTATTCTAGTCCTACATTTCTTCATGTTGTGAATCCTTGAAACCAACAGTGTGTGTACAAATTCTACTTACCATACCAACATACACACCATAGTACAGTAGTAGCCTACATACCATATATTATACCACAAGTTATTTGTATTTCAGATGCCAGGTACACATGGATGTCACTATCCGAACAGGATCCAAGAATTCCCTCTACAGTGATAAGCTGATGAAAGAATACCCCTGTTTTATTATTATCAAGGGTAATCATAACCACCCAACAGCATCAGCTGAAGCCCTCAATCAGCTACCTGTGTCGCCAACCACTAGGATGATGTTTGAGAAATATTTTGAACAAGGTACGGTAATGATTATATAGTGCTTTACTATATTTTGAATGTGTACCAATACTGTAGGATAAACTTAGCATGCATGAGAGGGGTTTAGAAAATCAACTTGTTCAGAAGCTATTGTTGTTATTGACTGTGCTCTTCACATCCCCCTGGTCAGTAAAATATCAACCAAGGCTGCACAGTAACACCTCACTTTTGCAGAAATATTTATTTGGTTGGACGCCAGACCTGCAACCTCTCATGGGTGAGGCCTATATAATGCTATAATGCAGTTTATAATGCAAAGATGTGTAACTATAATATTACCCTGATTTAATGCAATTATCATCATCAAAAACATATCAACATACTGTATAGCAGTGTTTTCTCTGATGTGTGTTAATGCTGCAGTACTCCACGGAAATTGTAGTTTATTCTGGTAATTTATGTGTTCAGCATATTTTGTTATAACACTTAATTATTATGAATGATACCTTGGGGGAGTACTAGTACTGCAGAATTTCTTTCAGTTCTATAGTTGAATGAGCATGTTCATGAGAATCAGACAGCGCAAATAAGTTTGAAATAAGTATGAAAATGGTTTTGGGAAAGTAAGAATATGAATATGGCCATTCTGTGAAATCACAGATTTTTTTTATGGTAGTGTATTGATATCAAAACCTATTAATTTCTTGGTTTTACATTCCACAGGGCTGACAACTGCACAAGCATCAAGGCATCACATTTGGAAAATGGACCTTTGTGAGGATCTTTCTGCACAAGCAAATCATGCCATTAATCCATCTTTGAGGGCCATTTCCTACATGAGGCAACTCATGAGCACTCTGGGCAATATCATATCGGACAGGAGCAGTTTTACGTGGCCATCATACAAACAATTTCTGTGAGGCAACTATGTGCATTATTAAGGAAATTGTTCTGAACAGGTACAGTACTGGAAAATTCATATTTACTGAAAATGAAAACGACTGGGTGACCTTTGATTAGTTTACTTTCTGTTTCAGTTTTCAAGAGTCTTGGCATTAACAACCATTAAAGAAAATCGAGGAAATAGGATATTGATGCTGATGTTATCAGGATGAATCTGGTGTTTTTGTTGTAAAACAGAGGAAAATATTTGTGTTAACCTTATTGTAATAAAAGTTTTTTCTCAAATTTATGAACTGAAGTGAACAAAGAATATTCAGATACCGATATGTATCCTACTGACTCTAGGTGCGAAATTAATTTTAATCTAAAATATAATTTGATGGAAAAAGGCTAAAAGAATGAAGGTATGTACGTGTAGAATAAGTAAAAGAAAAGATTGAGAGAGGGCAGGCATGTGTGGTAGGAAAGTGGAGATGTACCTTATTTAAAGAAATGTAACACTTTCTTTTTACTTTTCAGTTGCAAGGCCTACAACACAGCTCAACTGGTTGTATTTATGACAGAAATTTTTGACCAGTACATGAGGCAACGCTTAATTGATGTTGCTCTGTGTAGAAGAAAAGTTAAGCCTATGAACACTGGGAAGGTACCCTTGTTAAATGTGTCTGCCCTTGGTAACAATACGTTTCTGGTAAAAAGTTCGTCTCTGCCAGATGTTGAGTATACAGTAGACCTCACAATTGGCATATGCACTTGTACTGTAGGTGATACTGGTGCTGTATGTAAACACCAAAGTGCATGTGCAGAGTACAGTATGACTGTGATGCCTCAGCAGTTTTATGCTACAAGTGAAAATCGGCATAAACTTGCAGTATTAGCTGTAGGTATAGAGCATGCTCCTGAAAAGAGTTTCTTTCTCAGCTTAACTGAAACTGTTCAAACTGGAAATGAGAGACTTTCTTTGCGCCAGAAAGATACGCTTCCTGATCCAAAAGATATGGATTGTGAAGACTTTAATGAGATTATTCCTGATAAAATTGTGGTTCAAAACTGTGAGAGTACTAGCTGTCCTTCACCATTAGAAAAAGTTAATGAAATGACAGATGATGATGATGTGTTGGGAAATACACTCAATCAAGTAATAAGGAAATTTAAAAACCAGGACACACCAATAAAGCAAGCATTAGCAATAATATATTCAATAAAAACCACAAATCAGCTCGACAGTTTTTTACATAATTTTAGCACAGACAAGAAGAGAGGTGGTGCTGGCCGAGGTAAAATTCCTTGTCAGCCAACATCAATTGCTAGAAGGAATCCTGGTAGACCAAGAGGTGCAGCCCCGCTTGGAAAAGGACGCAAGCCAGGAATAATCAAGACTACAGAAAAGAGGGAACACAATCTTGCCCTTAATATTAGTAATAATGTGGCCAATGGTAAATCTCATGGCAAGGGTCATTAACCCATTATATCTCAAATTTTGTTGGTAAAAAATGTAATTGTGTAGAAGAGTTCAACTTAGTTTTTTACAACTTTTTTGTTTTTTGTTTTCTTTTTCATGCCTATTTTTACTTAATTCATTTGTGACCATAATACTAAGAGGAAACCAGTCGAACCCACCTGATCTTATCTAACCTAGGTCTAGGTTAGGTTAGGTTGGTTCGACTGGTTTCCGCTCAATATTATGGTCACTAATGGATAGAACAAGTAAAAACAGGCAGGAAAAAGTAAGAAATATGTTGTACAAAACTAGGTGGAACTCTTGTACACAGTTACCATAGTTTTAATATTATTAACCATTGTTTTGTTGTTATATTGATTAATTTATAGAGATAACAATATTTTATCAGGTGTTGTAAATTAATTGGTGTTGTTCAAGTTAGTGGGACATGCAGAGGGCTGCTAACTTGTTTGTGATTTTGTATATCATCTTTTGATTGTGTATCTGTCTTGGTGTTGCCAATGGGTCTAGTTCTGTGTCTTGTTTGAGCAAAGTGACTGGTATTTGTAATCTGTAATTAAGACTACAGATGCCATTAAGTAAATTATCTGTAATTGATGGTATCTGTTTTATAAGCAATAATTTTGATGTCTGTGTTACACCTGTTGAGGTTCCTGCGCAAGAACCCCAGGATTGTTGGAAGTGCAATACACTCTTCTAACTGAATGCTAGTTTTCTTTACATCTATTCAAATTAGTATTATAATTGAATTACCTGTATCATTTCTTATAGTATATATTACATTAATTAAGAGAATACAGTATGATTTGTATCTTAATAAATAACCACCGAGAACTGAGAAATTTGTCTCTATTTACAGCATATAGTGGGTATTAGAACTGTCACAAAGTGATAAAGATCATCAGCATACCAAGTCGCTGTCATACCTCAATTTTACAAGGAAGAATACTCTGTATTTTGGTTTAACGTGGCTTTCGTATATACAGTACAAGTATATCTTGCGAAGTTTTCAGTGATGTGAATAAAAAACATGAAGCTATTAGGAATAATTAATGGCTTGACGTCGTAGAGCAAAGCAAAACTACAATGCCAATAGGTTTATAGGTAAACGAGCGAGTTACTAATAACTTTCTATTTTCATTTCGGTTCAATTGGCCATTGTTTCAGTAAAAGTCAAATCTCATACCAACTATGTAAGCCAATTGTAATTGTGCACTTCTATAAATAATGCCGTTTATTATGAATATAAATAAGCATACGATAACTTCCTCATAAGTAAAGTAGCACTGTTTTCGGCGAAATACATTACTGCCGAAATGTACAAGGATGATGTTTATCGTTGGTCAGTGTTACCAATGCAAAAAACATTGAAAATGTGATTTATATTACTGTCATGTTTCCTTATTTCATCATTAACACTTGTTTTAAAACATAAAATCACTGTAATGGAATAAAACTAAATGCTTCTTATTGCAGTAAACAATGAAAATTTATATGAATATTACCTTTGTTGTCCAACCTTAAGTTTTCACATTCTGGTAATATTTGTGCCATGGAAAAGGTGGGCTGTGATTGGCTGTAATATCCTCCCTTACCGATATAGTGAGAGACTTGGGAAAAATGCACCCCGGTTATATCCCAGTAGTTTGCCCAGGTTAGGTCCCGGCAGTCTGCTGTGGTCTAGGTTAGGTTAGGTCAGGTCAGGTTAGGTCAGACTAATTTCCAAATTATGTTTGTAAAACGGGGCATCTCCGAGAGAAACAACATAGATGAAAATTGTCTTAGAATGGTCCAAAATAGTGGGTAATGATACTAAAATATACAATATAGTGAACACACTACTTCTGTAAATTTACCGAAAGTTATTAAGAAATTGGATTGGTAAGATAGTCCCAGTTAGATACCTGTAAAGTATTATTAAGTGCTAGAAATGCAAAAGAAGTACTGTACAGTCGGGGTCAATAATAATCATCCACATATGGGTAACTCAAACAATATGTCAATAATATTTTCACGTTCACATATAATGTAATCGTTATAAGTAGTGCATAGCTGCTTGTTGTAAATTAATAGATGATACTTACCTTAATTATTGAAAAGTTTATCATCTAAAGAACAGAGGGAAACTGTCAAACTTTTACCTGAGTTACCCATATATGGATGATTATTATTGACCGCGACTGTACATTGTCCTGTGATACCTCATTTAGTCTATGGCTCTGATGCCTCACTCCCTCCAGAAACTCCACTCACTCAATTACAGGAGACAAAAGTTAAGAATTTTTTTATCAGTTTCTAGACAATCAACCATGGCAGTGTCTTCCTTATCAGTTGAGTTAGTTAAGGGGGTGTGGGAGTTGGGGGACAGGTTTGGGGGGGGGGGCGGTTTGGGGGGGTAGAAAGCCTGTCCCCTATTCCCGCACACCCCTAACCCCCCCCCAAAAAAAAAAACTGTCCCCCTACTCCCGCACCCCCTAAATACCCCTGCACCCCCCTAAACCGCCCCCCCACCCCCAAGCCTGTCCCCCTATTCCCGCACCCGCTTAAGGGGGAAATTTTGCGTTGGTAAATCTGGAGCAAAAAACTAATTCCTCTAAACTATTCCAAGCAACAAAACATCATTATTATTTTTGTTTATCTGGTCCTGTTTCCTGGCATAGCTACTTTGGAGGAATCAAGGCACTCACCAAACCTCCCCCACACAAGCCTGTCCCCCTACTCCCGTACTCACCCCCCCCCCAAGCCTGTCCCCTACTCCCGCACCCCTCTAACCCCCTCTCAAGCCTGTCCTCCTACTCCCGCACCCACCAAACCCCCCCCCCCACAAGCCTGTCCCCCCTAATCCCACACCCACCAACCCCCCCACCCACCAACCCCCCCCCAGCCTGTTCCCCTACTCCCGCACCCCCCTAAACCCCCCCAAGTCTGTCCCCCTACTCCCGCACCCCCCTAAACCCCTCCCCAAGCCTGTCCCCTACTCCCGCACCCCCCTAACCCCCTCCCAAGCCTGTCCCCCTACTCCCGCACCCACCAACCCCCCCCCAAGCCTGTCTCCCTACTCCCGCACCCCCCTAAACCCCCCCAAGCCTGTCCCCCCTACTCCCGCACCCCCCCCCCCCCCAAGCCTGTCCCCCTATTCCCGCACCCCCTTAAATACAGTTTGTCTTACCACCTTGAACAAAAATTTATAAAAATAATATTGGGTATCTTAATTAAACACAGGCAAAAAAAATTTAATGTCCTGTCGCCATATCTGCCAAGTCATAAAATGATTAATTAAGTATGGAAATATAAGCTTCATAGGCTCGTAAACTAAAAAAGAAGGGAGATTTATTAATAATTTTCCCCGTGGATAGTGTAATTCTGTATTGTTGAATGTATTTGTTTGATGATTAGTTAGCCTTTATAATTATTATCCTTCAAAAAGTGCTGAGGGACATTTGCCGCCGATTGTACAGTCGGCGGCAGAAAGTCCTGTCGCCTAATCTACTTCACCGAGACACGGTTTGTTCATGGACTCGAGAAATACGCATGTTTTCTACACCTAATAATCTCGAGTCTATGAACATCGCGTGCCTCTGTGAAGCAAGTGAGGCGACAGAACTTTTGCCGCCGACTGTACTTCACATTATTATTATTATTATCATGGACACCTTGCCTTTTTTTCTCACATTCTTCAATATAGAAAAAATCATTATTACAACCAATATCTCAACAGTATTTCCAAATTGTGTACAATATAGCCTTCCTTATCCATGATTCATTGTTTCAGTTGTTTTTTAGCCACTTCATATCCAAATAAAAAAGGACTTTGTCTCTTCTAGTTTTTTGGTAATAAGGCCATCTATGTTTTAGTAAAATTATGCATGTATTAAGTGGTCCTAATACTTTTACTAAGGTCTTTTTTAAGCCTCATTTCTAATTGAAGCTTTCAAAATTCTTCACATAATACTTATCAACACCATATCTATTTCTTAACTACATGTAGGCTACATACAAGTTAATATATTTCATATATATTTCCCTCATTAAAGTTAAAGTTAAAGGTGCAGGGTTTCAGTTTCTGGTATCTATCTCTGACTCTCGGGTCATTATTAGGATGCTCTTAAACATATTTTTTATTAGAAAGGAATGTAATGTCATATCTAGGAATTTCACTCCCCAGGAACAATGAAGACTGTACCACATAAAGTTAGTGGTGAATTGTCACAAGGAACCCAGTATCACTTTCACATGGAAGCTCTTGCTGCCAGAGTTATCCCTACAGAAGAAGGATATGATGTTTTCTCCACCTCCCAGTGGATCACTGAGACACAATCTGCAACAGCACAGGTCCTCAATATTCCTGCTAACAGGTGTGTACTATATAGGCTACAGCAGCACTCCTTTTTAGCAGGGATGATGCTTAGACAACAGTACACTCGTGATACATAATTTCTGACTAGAGTGTGAGGAGCAGAAAGCTTCGAATAGCCTGGTATTGCTCATTTCCCCACCCAGTACACCTATAGGGGCTGAGTTCGAATGCAGGGTATGTGTGTGTGTGGTGCCTGCCGTTCGTCTCTGGTCAGAAATTACGTATCACGAGTGTACAGTACTCACATGCAGAATATGAACAGTTTTTGTCGTCTCATAGTATCCATAGTTGTTAGGTGAATGATAATGATGCTTTCACAGCTAACACCTGAAGATAATTATTATTGCTTTTGAGATACATTGGTAATGTACAGTACTAACTTAAGAGTCTCTTTTATAATTATATATGACTACACTTTTTATTCTTTTCGTGACAAGAAGGTAATCATTAATAATAATTTTTCAATATATTAATTTATTATTGGAAACTGAGTTGGGATAATAATGTTCACTTAGCTTGAAATGGTAAAAATTGTTTCAGCATCAATGTGTCGGTGAGACGGTTGGGTGGGGCTTTTGGGTCGAAAATTAGCCGTCAGAATTTGGTATCGACGGCAGCAGCAGTGGCAGCCAGGAAACTGCAGCGACCAGTGCGACTCGTAGTTGACCTTAACACTAATATGACATGTGCAGGTTGGAGGGAACCATACTGCTCCAAATATGAGGTGTGTACAGTATAGAAAAAATATCTTAAGTATATTTATTTTCTTTCACTTTTTTTTTTTTTTTTAATTATTATTATTATTTTTTTTTTTTACATCTTCCATATTCTAGAAAGCTATAACTAAGGATATAAGGTAATTTTGCCCACACTCATAATTATTCTTCTGTGTACACGTACAGTTGCCCACACATGAATCTGGTACGCCTCGCTACTTGTGAGATACCTACAACAGGAAGGAAAGTGAGCAAAAGTTATAGTTTGTTGACAAGCAGACAGTAATCATATTTTACTGTCTGCCTGTCAACAAACTACATCTTTTTTCACTTTCCTTTCTTTTATAGCCACCTCACAAGTAACGAGCCATACCAGCTTCATGTGTGGGCAACTGTACGTACTGTCTCCTTCAATATCTTATTCCCCTTTTACCACTGCTGCCAAAATTCAGAATAGAGTCATGATGATGAAAGGGTTTGCTTATAACAACAACATGAATGAGGTCATCATCCTTTTAGTTGTGTTGAATCTGTCAGTAAGCATTTTTTTCAGGAGATACAGTACCATCAAACTTATAGGCAGAATTCATATTTTGCACCCATCTGGATTGGTAAAAAAAACATTTGATATACACACTACAACAGTTTTTTAATGCCATCTAGATTCCCTTCTGGTCTCAATTAACTTCATGCAAAGGAGTGCCAAAACAAAGGTGTCTTCAATTCATTTACTTTTTATGATTTGTTTCATTCTTAAAGAGAAAGAAATATCGTGTAACTTTGTATTAGCTTTTTATTACTTGCTTAAGGGGGTGTAGGAATAGGGGGACAGGCTTGGGGGGGGGGGTTAGGGTGGTGCGGGAGTAGGGGACAGTCTTGGGGGGGGGGAGGGGGGAGTAGGGGGACAGGAGGTTAGGGTTGGTGCGGGAATAGGGGACAGGCTTTCTACCCCCCCCCCCAAGCCTGTCCCCCTATTCCCGCACCCCCACAGTCCCCCCCCCCAAGCCTGTCCCCCTACTCCCTCACCCCCTTAAGGTATTCTTCCAGTAGGTCTGATTTAGAGTGTCTGCTCTAGCTAGTTGATTTACTCTAATGTAATTTTGAAGTATCTCATTGCATGTCTTTTTTTCATGGCTTTGCCCTGCATACCCTACCCTGTCGTCAGCTTGCATATTCATGACATTCCTCAGTTCATACATTCGTAGGGGAGGTGGCCGAGTGGTTAGTGTCCTGGACTCATAACCTGGAGGTCTGGAGATCGATCCTCTCAGGTGAGGGCCTGAGAATATTTGCTCTTCCAATTTGAGTTTGAGGCACTAACTATAAGGCCACCGAACGTCGTAAAACACCCTCGCTGGTACCATAACAGCTGCAGTATTTGGGAATTACCCTCACTTCCCTTCCTCTGTGGCTGGGTACCAGTTCGGAAGTCGTGACGTGTGTGTGTGAGTAGAAGTTGACCTGGGCCACGGTAACGGGCTTGATGTAGCCTATGTCCAGTGTCGAAAGACAAAAAAAAAAAAAAAAAAAAAGTGTTCCAGAGTTATTTATGAACTGGACTCTGTACCATTATAAATACTGTACTGTATACAGTATAGGCCTATATAACATTATTTGCTGTTTACTTAAGGGGGTGCGGGAGTAGGGGACAGGCTTGGGAAGGGGGACTGGGGGGATGCTGGAATAGGGGGACAGGCTTGGAGGGGGGGACTGGGGGTGTGTGGAAATAGGGGGACAGGCTTGGGGTGGGTAGAAAGCCTGTAACCTATTCCCGCACCCCCCTAACCCTCCCCCCCAAGCCTGTCCCCTATTCCCGCACCCCCCTAACCCCCCCCCAAGCCTGTCCCCCTACTCCTGCACCCCCCAAAACCCCCCCAAGCCTATCCCCTCCTCCCTCACCCCCCTAAACCCCACCCAAACCTGTCCTCCTACTCCCTAACCCCCCCCCAAGCCTGTCCCCCTACTCCTGCACCCCCCTAAACCCCACCCAAGCCTGTCCCCCTACTCCCGCACCCCCCTAAACCCCACCCAAACCTGTCCCCCTACTCCCGCACCCCCCTAACCCCCCCCCCCCAACCCTGTCCCCCTATTCCCTCATCCCCCTAAACCCCACCCAAGCCTGTCCCCCTATTCCCGGACACCGTTAATTAATATAACACAGTATATTCATGAGGTTCTTTACAACTCATAAAATGCGGTTTTTACTTTTCAGGTTGGATTTGATGATGCAGGTAAACTTTTGGCCCTGAAGGTAGAATTGTACAGTGATGTGGGACATGTACCTAACGAACCGTCGGTAGGTATTCTGGTCAATGTGCTGCAGAACGTATACTACATCCCAAACTTGGACGTGACTCCACACATTGTCACCACAGATACAGCAGCCAACACCTGGTGCAGGAGTCCAGGTTAGAAAAATGTTCACTTATTCTATTATTCTCTATAAAGCAGTATGTATGTATGTGCCTCAGAACATACATACATACATACACTCTCAAATAATAATAATAATAATAATATAATAATAATAATAATAATATTAATAATAATAATAATAATAATAATAATAATAATAATAAAATAATAATAATAAAAATAATAATAATAATAAGAATAATAAGAGTAGTCCAACAACATACTTTAAAAAAAAACACACACATTATTTAAAGTCCTATTTTCATCATACAAACTGAAACAGTTCATGCGGTACACTTTCTGAGAATAATTATTTAAGGGGGTGCGGGAATAGGGTGGGGGTTAGGAGGGTGCTGGGGGTTTTGGGGGGGTGCGGGAGTATGGGTACAGGCTTGGGGGGGGAGGGGGGAGTTAGGGGGCTGCGGGAATAGGGGACTAGGCTTTCTACCACTCCCGAGCCTGTCCCCCTATACAAGCCTCGGAGTTCCTGATTGTCAAAACATGTACTGTACAGTCGGCGGCAAATGTCCTGTCGCTACATCTGCAAAGTCATGAAGTAAGTATGGAGAGAAATATAAGTAAGCTTGGAGGGCTCGTAAATTGAAAAAACAGAGAATAATATTAATTTCCCCCTGACTATCGTATTTCTGTATGGTAAATGTGTTTATTCTACGATTAACCTTGATGTTGTTATCTTTGAAAACGTGCCAACGAGTTAGGCGGTACAACTATTGCTTGCTGCTGCTGACTGTACACTCGTGTTACGTAATCCCTGACCAAAGACGAACTGCAGGCACCACACATACATACCCTGCATTCGAACTCGGCCTCTATATTTGCAGTGAGTGGGGATATGAGCAATACCAGGCGATTCGAAGCTTTCTGCTCCTCACACTCTGGTCAGAAATTATGTATCACGAGTGTACCGTGTCCATCATGAGAACTCCACTGGCAATCTTTCACCCCTCCTTTCTAATTGACATGTCATAAGCTATTGATCAGGTCTGGGTTCCCATAATTAATCATTTATCTGGAGCGGTGTTGCAGATCTGTGATTAATTAACACAAGTCTGTGGATAAATAGTGATTGTAGTACACTCGTGATACATAATTTCTGACCAGAGTTTGAGCAGCAGAAAGCTTCGAATCGCCTGGTATTACTCATTTCCCCCCACCCAGTACACCTATAGAGGCCGAGTTCGAAGTACAGGGTATGTGTGTGTGTGTGTGGTGCCTGCCGTTCGTCTCTGGTCAGGGATTACGTATCACGAGTGTACAGTGGACCTTCTTGGCAATGTTACATGTTATGATGACAGCCCTCCCCCATGGCCTACCCTATACCAGTAGTAGCAGCTCACATCTAACCTGCTTAATTAAGGTGGTAATTCGCTTTTGTTACATTGGAGTGCCTTGATTCCTCCAAAGTATGCCAAGAAACAGGACCAGGAGAGCAAAAATAATGGTGTTCTGTGGCTTGGAATAGTTTGGAGGATTCAATTGCTCCAAATTTTACCAACACCAAATTTCCTCCTTGACTTTACATGTGGGTAAAATCGTTGTAATATTTCTTTAGGTCATGTCAATGCTGTGGCCACAATTGAGAATGTAATTGAACATGTGGCTAGTTACCTGAGGAAGGACAAGCTTGGAGATTCGAATGCTCAACATGGGTACCGGCCAATGTGCCTCGCCTCTATTGTCCACCAGTTGAACGTAATGTGGTCAAGGATGACATCATACCACTCCTCAAAGTCAAGGCAGCATACCGTGAACGCATGATAGAGGTGGAGCAGTATAATCAAGTAAGTTAAGGGGGTGCGGGAATAGGGGGAGGACAGGCATGGAGGGGGGGGAGTTTAGGGGATGCGGGAGTAGGGGGACAGAATTGGGTCGAGGGGGTGCGGAAATAGGGGGACAGGCTTGGGGGGGGGTGCGGTGGGGACAGGCTTGTGGGGGTAGTTTAGGGGGGTCGGGGGGGTTTTGGGGGGTGCGGGAATAGGGGGACAGACATGGAGGGGTGAGTTTAGGGGGTGCGGGAATTGGGGGACAGGCTTGGGGTGGGTAGAAAGCCTGTCCCCTATTCCCGTAACCCCCCCAAGCCTGTCCCCTTACTCCCGCACCCCCCAAGGCCTGTCCCCTACTCCCGCACCCCCCTAAACCCCACTCCAAACCTGTCCCCTATTCCCACACCCCCTTAGTATATTTTAGATAGATGGGAATGCTTGGATTCATATGTCTCTTATTTTTCTAGTAAGAGCATTTAAGGGGGTGCGTGAATATGGGGACAGGCTTGTGGGGGGTTTAGGGGGGTGCGGGGGTCGGGGGGGTTTTGGGGGGTGCGGGGGATCGGGGGGGTTTTGGGGGGTGGGGGAGTAGGGGACAGACTTGTGGGGGGAGTTTAGTGGGGTCGGGGTGTGTTTTGGGGGGTGCGGGAGTAAGGGGACCTGTCCCCCTACTCCTGCACCCCCCAAGCCAGTCCCTTACTCCCGCACCCCCCTAACCCACCCACCCTCCAAGCCTGTCCCCCTACTCCCGCACTCCCCCAAGCCTGTCCCTTACTCCCGCACCCCCCCTAACCCCCCCCAAGCCTGTCCCCCTATTCCCGCACCCCTCTAACCCCCCCCCAAGCCTGTCCCCCTACTCCTGCACCCCCACCCAAGCCTGTCCCCCTACTCCTGCACCCCCCCATGCCTGTCCCCCTATCCCCGCACCCCCTTAAGGTAAACTCTATAATAAAGTAAAATAGTTTGTACTTTAATGGCTTTTATTGATTTCTTATTTTGGATTATCTGGTTTATTTAATTTCAGATTAGAAAGATATTATTAATGTACTGGTAATGCCTCTCGCTGTTGTAGGATGTAATATATTTCTTTTTGTAACATTGTTATATACATGTACGTACGGTACAGTCGGCAGCATAAATTCGTGTCTATCCCTTGTACTTAATAGTGTTAATATGACCAGATAGTTGCATTCTGAACCAGTTTTTATTCCAACAACATACGTAATTTACCATATGAGAATTATGTCTGTCATCTCTGTATTAAAATTGTATTATAACATCACTATAGCTAATACATACACAGGTGGAAATGAAGCGAACTTATACTGCCGACTGTACATACATATCTCAATGTGTCACTTTATTATAATAAAAAGTTGTTTAACAATGCTGGGTCTTGTTGCCACGTACAGGACAATCGGTGGAAGAAACGAGGCTTATCGATAATGCCAGCAAGGTATACATATGTCTACCTTCCTGAATGGGCATTTAGAGTACAAGTCACCATATACCAACATGATGGTACTGTAGCCGTCTCACATGGTGGCGTGATGGGCCAAGGCATCAACACTAAGGTGAAGTGGTATTTACATTCATTTTTTTTTTAAACAAAGGGGGGGGGGGGGGTTTTGGGGGGTCCGGTGACGTGGCATTTACATTCATTTTTTTTTTCTAAACAAATTATTAAGGGGGTCCGGGAATAGGGGGACAGGCTTGGGGTGGGGGGAGGGTTAGGGGGTGCGGGGGATTTTGGGGGGGTTCGGGAGGGTTTTGGGGGGTGCGGGAGTAAGGGGACAGGCTTGGGGTGGGGGGGGAGCTTAGGGGGTGCGGGGGATTTTGGGGGGGGTCGGGAGGGTTTTGCGGGGTGCGGGAGTAGGAGGCCAGA
Source organism: Petrolisthes cinctipes (assembly GCA_033782935.1). Classification (NCBI taxonomy): domain Eukaryota; kingdom Metazoa; phylum Arthropoda; class Malacostraca; order Decapoda; family Porcellanidae; genus Petrolisthes; species Petrolisthes cinctipes. The sequence goes on along the minus strand of JAWQEG010000803.1, from coordinate 103,301 downwards.
CTTGGGGGGTGGGGGGGGTTTAGGGGGGTGCGGAAATAGGGGGACAGGCTTGGGGTGGGTAGAAAGCCTGTCACCTATTCCCGCACCCCCCAAGCCTGTCCCCCTATTCCCTCACCCCCCAAACCCTCACCCCAAGCCTGTCCCCTATTCCCGCACCCCCCAACCCCCCCCCAAGCCTGTCCCCCTATTCCCGCACCCCCTTAAGCTCTGGCATTATGTACAGTCGTGGTCAAAAATCATCATCCATATAGGGGTAACTCACGTAAGATTTTGACAGCTTCCCTCCGTTCCTAATATGATAAACTTTCCAATAATTAGGTTAAGTATCATCTTTCAATTTACTACAAGCAGCTACTCACTACTTAAAACAATAACATCATAATTATGTGAACGTGAAAACATTAGACAGTAAATTGTTTGAGATATCCATATGTGGATGATTATTATTGACCACGACTGTATGTGAAATAGAGTGTGTGTAATGAATGTATGTACTGTAAACACTTATTGTACACTATATTAAGCACCCATAATACCAGTGTACTGTACAATGAGGGTTTTCTGTATACAGTTTCATTACACACACTACATTACACACCCAATATACAAGTGTAAAATGAGAGTTAACTGTATGTACTGTAAACACTTATTGTACACTATATTAAGCACCCATAATACCAGTGTACTGTACAATGAGAGTTTTCTGTACTCAGTTTCATTACACACACTACATTACACACCCAATAATATACAAGTGTAAAATGAGAGTTAACTGTATCAGTGTTTGTTAGTAGACATTTGGAAGTAAGTGATCAGATACTAAGAAAGCTTTCATTGAACTCAAGCATTGTACACTCGTGATACATAATTTCTGACCAGAGTGTGAGGAGCAGAAAGCTTCGAATCGTCTGGTATTGTTCATTTCCCCCTATCCAGTACACTTATAGAGGCTGAGTTTTTTTTTTTTTTTTTTTTTTTTTATTAATTAATTGCGCCGTAGCGTCAATTAACAGGCAGGCAACAATACATACGGGTAGGCGGGACTCATGGGAATACAATGACTACAACCACACATACACACGCACGCACACACACACACACACCACACACACACATCACGAAAACATAACAGAATGGAGCACAAGCATACAGACAAATATTACATTATGACCTACTTAAATCCACCAAAACGAGGGTGGCGTACCAGAAGTTCCTCCAGAACCTGGTGGTTCAGCAGGTGTCGACAAACCACATCTAGTGGCAGGCCCCGGGGCAGCAAGTGTCGGACAGTGGGGCAGGCCAGGCAATAGTGCTCTATAGTGTTAGCACGAGGCGCTCGACACAAGCGACACTCAGTGAAGGGAGGCTCACCCTGCATCCCAGCAACCTGCCACGGTGGCCGGTAGCCAAGCCTCAAACGAGCAGAGACTACATTGTGCCTCCGAACTATGAGGCCTCGACGACGGTAGGAATATTTGTGACGGCATACAGACTCGTAATGGGTGATGGAGATGCTGAAGGGCCTCTCTGCATCCCTGTGTCGCCGTACAGGGAGGAGAGCGGCGGAGCGGACTTTAGAGAGGTAACATGTCAGGGAGAGAGGACGTCCAACACCACGAGGAGGCAGATGGCAGGCTTCCTTTGCGAGTCTGTCAACTGTACCATTGTGACGTAAACCTACATGGGATGGCACCCATAAAAATTTGACAGTCAAGTTACGATGACGCAATAAAGACAAAAACGATAAAATCTGCTGAACAACAGTAGAGTGTGTGGGCTGAACACTAGAGAGAGAATGAAGGGCAGGTCTGGAGTCACAAAAAATGGCAGCATTCACTCCACGTTGACAAACAAGACTAACAGCATCCAGAATGGCATACAGTTCACACAATGTTGAGCTAGAGTGGTTACAGAGACGACGGCCAACCCAGCCCCCTGTAGGTGACTCCATGTCAGGTGAGAAAACGGCACAACCTGCTGCACCATCCACTTGCAATGAGCCATCAGTGTAGAGGCAGTATGGATCTGTGATGGAGGACGTCACTGTTTCTATGTGTTCCAGAGCCAACTGCCGCTGTAGAGAAGGCAGTTCCGACTTGGAAGTAGGTGTGAAGCTCACATCAGGTGTTGGTAGCATCCACGGAGGGGGTCCTGGGGGGACGTCGGCCACCATTATATCTATATTAAGACTACGGAGCATAGAGGAAACAGACCTTATAAGAGTACGTCCAGCAGGCAGTATGGGAGGGACCGGGTAGTTTGGTCTAAGAGAAGTCCTGACTAACTGAGAGTAATGGGGTGAAAGATGTGGGAAATGGAGGCACTTGACAGTGAAGCAAGTAACATTAGAATAAATTCTCTCCACTAACGGGGGAAGACGCAACTCACGCTGCATGTTCACTATCCTGGTCGACATTGGACAACCGAGAATTATTCTCATTGCTCTATTCTGAAATTTTTCTAAAGTTTCAAGAGTAGCCCTGGGAAGTTGAATCAGAGCAGGGGAGAGGTAATCAACAACTGAACGGATAAAAGCAATATAGATAGTCCTGGCTACTGGGATGGAGATGCCTGAGGAGTTGTTAGTGAGCCATTGAAGTGGCGTAAGTCGGCGCTGGAGACGACCCAATAAGTCCTGGACAATGGGATGGTCTTGAGGTCTGGCAGGGACAATTGGCCAAATATTGACTGGTGCGCCCAGGTAGCGATACTGGGAACACATGGGAATGACAGTCCCTCCAATGGTGAACACTGGCCGAGCTTGAGGAAGGCGGCAGATGAATATTCTGCTCTTATCTGGGGAGACAATAATGCCACAGTGAGAGGAGGACACAGAGAAGGAGTCAAGAAACCGCTGGAGATCCCTTTGTGAGGTAGAATGAACACAGATATCATCAGCATAGCAAGTAATTGTAGTTCCAGGTATATCAGGGAGAGAAGTGAGCAGCCGATGCATCAGAATATTAAATAACAATGGGCTGAAAACACCCCCTTGAGGCATACCAAGATGAAAACTGCGCAAAGGACTGGGCGCACCAAGATGAAAACTGCGCAAAGGACTGAGCGCACCACTGAAAAACACACGGGAGGTCCTGTTACTCAGGTAGCCCCGAATCCACCGTAATAGATTACCCTTTATCCCAAAGTCAACCAGTTGATCCAAAATGACGTCTCTATTAGCAACATCGAAGGCACTTCGAAGGTCAATGAAGGCCACCACACTGTCCCTGTTAAGGCGAGTGTACAGGTCGACTAGGCAGTGGTGTGTGCTCCGTTGGGGAAGGAAACCAAACAGCCATGGAGAAAGGCGATCTTGCAGTCTGTACATGAGACGATTGAGTAAGATTCTCTCCATAACTTTACAAAAACAGGAAGTCAAGGAAATAGGCCTGAACTTCGCAGTGCCGGGCTTAGGGATGGGTATTATTGTGCTGCTGGTCCAGGCTCGTGGTACACAACCATCACGAAGACAAAGATTGTACAGTCGAAGTAGAGGGTTCCCAGGAACTTGTTGAAGTAGGCGCAGCACAGCATAAGTAATACCATCATCACCAGGGGAAGAAGCTCTACCACGAGAGAGAGCACGTCGCAACTCCTCCTCAGTTATCACCTCTGCATCATCGTCATCATCTTGCAACAGAGCAGACATTAGACGTAGCCGATGAACAGCAGCACGGGAAGTGAGTGCATCTTGTATGTGGATGGGTAGACTGGCTGAGGTAGATTGTTCTGACCAGGCATCGATAAGTCGTTGGGCATAGTCGGCGGGAGTGTGATGACGAGCAGTGGCCGGTGTCTTTTTAACAACCCGACGGATGAGGTGCCATATAGAAGCCACACTTGTTTGCTGGTTGATGCTGTCCATGAACCGCTGCCAAGACTCAGTGTGAGCACACTCCTGCAGGGCAACTAAAGCGTCCCTAAACATCTGGTAACGATGGAGCAGGTCAGGGGTTGGGTTGGCTTGAAACAATAGGCCATCACGTTCAGCCTCCTCCTTTGCCTCCTGTATACGTACATCCAGCGTCCAGGAGTGGGCAGTATGGCGATGCTGGAGGTGTGGCCGGGAGACGTATAGCCTATAAAAGTCATGAGTAGCAGATACAAGATCAGAGTACAACTGTTCAGCTGATGATATGTCAAATGTAGGAAATACATGGGCCATGAATAAGATGTAAGTCGGGCAATATTTAGGGGGCATAGCAATACGCAAACGAGTGGCTGAAGCACTTGACCCAGCAGTTAGAGAATAATGAAACCGAAGAGCGATGTGATCAGAGAATAAGTCTGGCACGGAGGAGCACAGGACCCGAGATGCTATCAGGCCAGACGAGAGGATGTAATCCAGAGTACCTCCCCGGCAATGAGTGGCACCGCCAGTGTCCCAGCGTGTCAGATGATGCTTACGGATGTATGAAAGGAGACGAACACCATTACGATTAATAGAGCCAGAACCATCACCCAAATCAGAATGCCGAGCATTAAAATCTCCCATTTAAACCATACCACACACTGTTGGAGAAGGAAGAGCCTCAAGAGTGAGTCTAGCTGGGGCAGAATAGACATTACATAGTTGGAGTACTCCATTCCCAGATAGAACCTCAAATAGCTGAAAGGTCATGTCAGGATCAGTGGAGGTACGGAGAAGGCGATGTGGCAAGGAGCTATGTATGTAAGTCAGGAGACCATTCCTTACCAGATGAACATATGGCACATAACCTGAGAGAGGAGGAGCTTGCCCAGCAGCAAGCGGCCGTCCTGGAAATGCTTCCTGGAGAAAAATAACACTGGGATGATGACGAAAAACATAGGCCTTGAGTTGAGTGAGCTTAGCATAACTGGTGATACCACATACATTCCAGGAGATGACATCCAGCCGGCAATCACTAGCGAACTCTGTATTTGGAGGTAGAAGTCCGGTGAGTGGAGGCAGATGAGCGACCTGGAGAAGAAGATGGACCAGGAGAAGGGACTGACTCGAAAAGCTTTTCAAGGCGAGATGCAACAGTATCCATCTTTTCGGTAAGGGTAGTGACAGTTGAGATGATGGCCTGCTGAGCCTCGACCAAGGTGGAGAGTTTGGAGTCATTGGCAGCCTGCGCGGCAACTAGCCCATCAATCCTGGCTTCAAGGGCAGAAAAGCGGTTCTCAAGAGCCGTACATCGTGCCATGAGGGTAGCAACAGACTTGCGGAGGGCCATGTCTGGAGGTGAGGCAGGGCTGGTAGGAGGAGCAGACTGGGGAGGTGGTGGTGGTGGCGGTGGTGGAGGCGGAACAATAGTAGTGACACGAGCCTGGACCTGACGTCGAGTACATCCATGCCACACGTTAACCCCTGGCTGAAGGCATCGTGGACACTTCCATCGAGACGTATCTTCAGGAGGTGAAGGCTCAGAGGTGGAGGCAGCAGGACGTGATGATTCGCCCCTGACAGGACACGTCTTGGAATCATGGTCGGCAGCACACCATGCACACTTCGGCCTGGCAGAACAGTACCGGGAGATATCCCCCACACCCCAGCACCTGTAGCACCAAGGCTGGTCATTATGAAGTTTCCTCACCTCACACGGTGGAAGACAAGGGAGGAAATCAAAGGAAATCTCATTTGGAGGTGGATCGGGTTGACTCCAGACAACAACAATACGGCTAATGGGGGAACCATCTTGGAAAAAACGACGGGCAAAGTACACACCAGGGTATCCCTTAGCAAGTTTCGGGTCAACATCAATAGGAAAACGGGTAAGGATGTAGCTGGGGAACTTACGAGGCCTCTTGGGTGAGTCTTCAAGAATGAGAGGCAGAGACAAAAATTCACCAGCCTTCACTCTATCAATGATATCCTGACGCTTCCTAGAGATGTAGACAAACCGGGAGGTGACAGCAGCCATCTTCACTTCAGCCAGTTCACGCTGCAACTGGAAGGCCCTGTTGACATCAGACAACCAACGCAACTTTGTGTCCATAGATGGGTTCCCAGAGAAGGAGAGCTTGACATAGGCATTTCTTGGGGCAAAAGCAGGAAGGTTGGACGAGGGCAAGGAGTTGGTATACAAAGAAGAAACACCACATTGAGGCAGAGAAGGTACTGTACGTCATGCACAGCTGAAGCACCCTTGGCAGTCTTGGCAGCCGGAGGCAAACAGTCCACACCATCGGAATCCTGCAAGGAGTCGGACGAGGCATCAACGGGTCGCTTGGTAGAGGTTGAGGAGGTGGAAGGCTGCAACCTGAGCTGCGGAGTGACCGAGGAGAGGGGGGGAGGGTTGCGAGAAGGCAGCTCAGGCCAGTGATCCTCGATAGGAGACTCATCCTCCTCCGACATGGCCAAGTCGGCCTCCAGGCAGGAAGCCACATCCGAATCCGCGCTCTCCATTAGGCCAGGCAAGGCCTAGATGGGAAGCGAACAACTGAACACACACAAACACACGAACATACACACACAGAACCACAATAAAAAAAAATAAACCACAAACAACAATACCACAAACAGCAAAACCACAAAAAAAACGAGATAGAAAATATAAACAACCCCTATAACATCAGACACAACAACACACAAACAAGAACGTAGAAACAAGACAAACAACAACACAAACAACAACACAGGCAGAGGGCCAGGAACACGTCTTCACTCCAGGAAGGTTGGGGTGAGACTGAGGCTGAGTTCGAATGCAGGGTATGTGTGTGTGGTGCCTGCCGTTCGTCTCCGGTCAGGGATTACGTATCACGATTGTACTGTAGTGTATATCAACTCAAGCATTGTACACTCGTGATATATACGTAATCCCTGACAAGAGACGAACGGCAGGCACCACACACACACACACACACACACACAGCATTCGAACTCAGCCTCTATAGGTGTGCTGGGTGGGGGGAAATGAACAATACCAGACGATTATACAGTATAGTTTACCAAATGTCTTAAGGGAGTGCGGGAATAGGGGGACGGGCTTGGGGGGGTGCGGGAATAGAGGGACAGGCTTGGAGGGGAACTGGGGGGGTGCGGGAATAGGGGGACGGGCTTGGGGGGGTGCGGAAATAGGGGGACGGGCTTGGGGGAGTGCGGGAGTAGAGGGCAGGCTTGGGGGGGAACTGGGGGGGTGCGGGAATAGGGGGTCAGGCTTGTAGGGGGGTGCGGGAGTAGGGGACAGGCTTGGGGGGAACTGGGGGGGTGCGGGAATAGGGGGACAGGCTTGGGGGGTGCGGGAGTTGGGATCAGGCTTGGGGGGGTTTTGGGGGGTGCAGGAGTAGGGGGACAGGCTTGTGGGGGGGGGGGGGGTTAGAGGGTGCGGGAATAGGGGAATGGCTTTCTACCCCCCCCTCAAGCTTGTCCCCCTATTCCCGCACCCCCCCAGTTCCCACCCAAGCCTGTCCCCTACTCCCGCACCCCCTTAAATGCTTTACTTGAGGGAAAGCTTGAGGGTTCTTGACACTGTGAGACTGTCAAATTGTTATTATCATGCATCAGTAAATTATATACCTTTGATCTTTTTTCTTTTTTTATACATATATATGTTCCGACACTGGACATAGGCTTTATCAAGCCCGTTACCGTTTCCCAGGTCAACTGCTACTCACACACACACGTCACGACTTCCGAACTGGTACCCAGCCACAGAGGGAGGGAAGTGAGGGTAATTCCCAAATACTGCAGCTGTTATGGTACCAGCGAGGGTGTTTTACGACGTTCGGTGGCCTTATAGTTAGTGCCTCAAACTCAACTCGGAAGAGTAAATATTCTCAGGCCCTCACCTGAGAGGATCGATCTCCCGACCTCTAGGTTATGAGTCCAGAACACTAACCACTCTGCCATCTCCTCTGCTACAACACTAACTGTATTTCTTAATGGTTTGGCAGGTAGCACAGGTGGCAGCATATGTGTTGGGTGTGCCACTGAACCAAGTAAAAATCAAGGCCACAGAAACAATGATTGGGGCCAACTCGTATGTTACTGGAGCATTCTTGGGCTCAGACCTGTGTGCTCATGTAAGTATAATTTAGGATAGCTGGTTGGAAATTAAGGTGTTCATGTGTTTATAATATGCAGTTTGCTCAATTAAGGTGGTAATTTTTCGTTTTTGGTACATTGGAGTGCCTTGATTCCTCCAATATATGCTAGGAAACAGGACCAGAAGAGCAAAAATAATGGTGTTCTGTTGCTTGGAATAGTTTGGAGGATTCAGTTGCTCCAGATTTACCAACACAAAACCTTCCCCTTAAGTCACCACTAATTTTCTGCTCTTCACGTTACATGTCATTGAGTCTTTGTTTTGTCTTGCACATCTTGGGGATTTTTTCAATTTCACTAAAATATGAACTTGATTTCTTCCAGTTTCATTCATCTGATTTTTTATCTTGGTAAGCATCTCAGATAGAATTGTTGTAAACTTCATGTTATATGCATATCCAGTTCATGAATGTAGTAAGTATAGAAATGTACTACTACTTCCATGTTAGTAGCAATAGCTTGTGTTTGCACTCGGGTAGGTCTCTCCACTGATGAACACACATTCAGAACACGATCACTTCAATGCAGTAGTTCGATTCATAGGATAGGCAGCTTTGAATATCTTTCACTGATAGTCTTCCTAGAATGAAAGCTTAAGTCTTTTAGTTAGCTATAAATGACTCCATTCATCATGTTTTTTTCCTATTAGAAGGGTCAAGTCATAAGTGAGCTGTATAGGTCTTATTTCCACAGGGGGTCAAAGTTGCTTGCACAGCCCTTCACCAGCGCCTTGAAGAGGTAAAGACGAGGATGAAAGCAAAGACAAGGAAGGAACCAACTTGGCAGGAGCTGGTAAAAAAATGCCACTCTGATCATGTGGATCTAACTGAGCATTACTGGTAAGCTAGAGGGATGTACAGTCGCGGTCAATAATTATCATCCACATATGGGTATCTCAAACAATTTACTGTCTAATGTTTTCACGTTCAAGATATGATGTTATTGTTTTAAGTAGTGCGTATCTGTTTGTAGTAAATTAAAAGTTGGTAGTTAACCTATTTGTTGGAAAGTTTATCATCTGAGGAACAGAGAAGCTGTCAAACTCTTACGTGAGTTACCCCTGTATGGATGATTATATTTGACCAAAGTTTCGATATTACCCCCTTGGCTGACAGGAAGGCGAAGACAGTGTTAATTAAAGATATACTGAACGATCGGACAAACTGGTGTATCAAGTTGGTAACGAAACAGTGAGGTTCATTTTCACACACCACAAACCGGAAGTCATGGAAAATGATGCTGAGCCTGTCTCGTTCGTTACCTACCCCCATACACCAGGTGGTCCCATCGTTCAGCATATCTTTAACATTGTCTTCACTTTCCTGCCAGCCAATTAAGGGGGTAACGAAACTTTGGTTCGCGACTGTACAGTACTGTAACATTTAACATGCATTTGTACTTTGAGGATATATCAAGATATGTATAGCAATTTAGGACATCTAGATGACTGAATTTTGCACACATATAACTTACAGTTTTATCTCATTTACTCTTCCCATCTGGTGTCATACCGCTGTGATGATGATGATGATGATGATGATGATAAAAATTATGATATTACCATTTTATGAGACAATATCTTTGACGTAAACAACTCTTTATATCGTCCCAACCCTTACCACCTTCTCTTATTAATTTCACTCACAATTGCCAAACATGTAGTAATTGGTTGGTGCTTCATGATCATCAATAGTTCAAGAGGTGGGTAATGCACAACATTCCATGAGGTGTTGGGTCTGGCTTAGTACCTGAAATTTAGAAGACTAACAGAAATGTAATCAGCAAGTAAAGTTTAGGAGGGAAAGAGGAATAAAGGTAATTCCATGAGTATCCTGACACATAGCATAATTATACCTCCTTGACATCCACCCATCTGAATCCTCCCTTCCCCGTGAGGACAGAGTCCACCTGGCCAGGTTGCGATGTGGCCACCACCCGGCCCTTCTGACATATCAGAAGAAACTGGATGGAGCCATTGTGGATGCCTGTCCGGGATGCAACAAAGCGCCCCACTCTATTAAACACATTATGGAAGACTGCAATGTACACAAATACACACTCTCCAACAACACAACATACACTCTCTGAGGGCACTGTGGGAAAGCCTGGTTCAGGCTATGGCCTTCCTAAGGAGCTCGGGGCTGCTCGGCCAGACAGCTTGAGGAACAAAAACAACAACAACACCTTGTCTACCCCAACACCTTGGCAACAGTATAAACTGTATTCCACATTATTATTATGTTCTACATACTGTATAAGTATGCTCTGCTACTCTTCCTAGGACAGCTGCCAAGGAGCATCCACAAAGCTATGAAGTTTGGTCTGCATGCTGCCTGGAAATTGAGGTAGACATCCTTACTGGAATGTATATGGTGAGTCGGTAAGATATCTTCTGTTGTGATGAGAGCAAGTAAGAGAGTGTCACAAACAGATCAGTTCATTGGTGGTTGGGTAATGGATTTGGATGGTTCCTATATAATAAGTTGCTGTACTTAGAGTTTAGTAAACTCTTATTTCCTCTTGCTACAGTTATTGTACAGATAAGCAGGTAAGCAGAATTTCCTCATTATTCCTATTTTGGGAAATATTAGTAACAGTCAAGATGTGAATCTGGTACTGTTGGCAATCAATAACACAATAGTATTACTTCATACCTTTAAGAGTAAAGTACTGGTATCTTGAACATTTGAAAACTTTAAAGAATGATTTGTGGAAATTGATCAAGTAATTTATAAACTCACATGACACCTTATATTATGGAACTCAGAATTTCTTACCCTGGCAGTTCTCCTAACTCTTCTCAAACCTTCTAAGTACATCCTTCTTTACTGTATTGCTCTCCCGGTCAATTTTCGTTATTCTTGCAACACCACAGAGTGACAACCATTATGATACTATGGATATCAACATTCTCTCATGCAATTCGCTTGTACAGTCACGGCACATAATCCTTGACCAGACTTCCCCTTATACTGTACCCTGGTCAAGGATTATGGGTCGATTCCACAGTCGTTCGTAGTGGTTTGTAAGCACGCAAACGAAAGAATCTTGTTTTAAATGACTTACGGCTGAATTATTTAATGAATTTGGTGAGTAAACTATGCAGTGATTATCATTATCTAACTGTTGGATAGATTTTGTGAAAGTGAATACTCAGCTTTTGGAAAATAATGAAGCCTTACAAGTGTGGGTGGTTGGAAAGCTAATAAACAAATACGACTGTGGAATAGGCCCTATGAATTTAGGGTGAAACTACTACACATCACTTTGAATCCAGAGAAGGTGACTAATATGTTAGTACCCATTGTAGCTGCTGTCTCATATTGTTGACCTGGAATGATAGAATGAAAAACCAAGGCACAAAAAAACTTGTTGTAATCTTGGCAGGAGGTATGAAAAACTTGGGTTGAGCCTTTAAGGGGGTGCGGGAGTAGGGGACAGGCTTGGGGTGTGTGGGAATAGGGGGACAGGCTTGGGGTGGGTAGAAAGCCTGTTCCATACTCCCGCAACCCCCTAACCCCCCCCCCCAAGCCTGTCCCGCTACTCCCGCACCCCTCAAAACCCCCCCCAGGCCTGTCCCCTACTCCCGCACCCCCTAAACCCCCCCCCAAAGCCTGTCCCCCTATTCCCGCACCCCCTTAATCACGTAATGAGTTAATTAGATGAATTATGATCATTAATGAACACAACCATCTTCAATGTTTTGGTGATGATGATAATGATTTTCAGATTCGACGTGCAGACATTATACAAGATTGTGGCCGTAGTATGAATCCATTCCTAGATGTTGGACAAGTGGAGGGAGCTTTTCTTATGGGCATTGGCCTTTTTACTACAGAATTGGTAAAGTATGACCCAGCTACTGGCCAAAAATTGTCTAATGGCACATGGGTAAGTTTTGCATGTTAAAATTTTGCTTCTACTTGATTAATTGTGTATGAGGGGAGGTGGCTGAGTGGTTAGTGTACTGGACTCGTAATCTAACATTCGGGAGGTCGATTCCTCTCAGGTGAGGGCCTGAGAATATTTACTCTTTCGATTTGAGTTTCAGGCACTAACTATAAGGCTACCGAAAGTCGTAAAACACCCTCGCTGGTACAGTTGCTCCAAAAATTTCAAGACACTACCTGCTAGATTCTAGCAGGTAGTGTCTCGAAATTTTTGAAGGCAACTGTACCATAACAGCTGCAGTATTTGGGAATTACCCTCACTTCCATACCTCTGTGGCTGGGTACCAGGTCGGAAGTTGTGACGTGTGTGTGTGTGTGTGTGTGAGAGTAGCAGTTGACCTGGTCCACGGTAACAGGCTTGATGAAGCCTATGTATGTCCAATGTTGGAACATATATAGGACCTATATATATATATAGAAAATATATATATACAGTAGTACTAATGAGGGGACTGTTATACAATACTTTGAATGTCTAATTATGAAGATATTAACTATTATTATATACTTTTGTACCGTTTAGACTAGAGCATTAATTGTTAGTTGATGAAGTTTAGTTTGGTAGTGAGTATAATTTTAACCATTGGATTTAATTATTGTATGGTATAAAATATTTTATTTATGGGAATATTGTATTTGTATTATTTTATCTTAGTTAAATAAATTAGTCACTGTAGATTCAATATCACGACCCTGAGGAGTCTCTAAGAATAATAATTTACCTTGTAACTCGATACCCTTTGTCAATAAGATGTGTGCTCAGTTGAATAGATGTTTTAAGGTAGTAATTTATTTATTTTTTTTTTTTTTTTTTTTTTTTTTTTTTTTTTTTTTTTTTTTTTTTTTTTTGTACATTGGAGTGCCTTGATTCCTCCTAAGTACGCTAGGAAACAGGACTAGAAAAGCAAAAATAATGGCGTTCTGTTGCTTGGAATAGTTTGGAGGATTCAGTTGCTCCAGATTTACCAACACCAAACTTCCCCCTTAATACTTGGTAATGACCACTAAATCAATCCAAAGTGAGCAAGACAAGCAGACATATATAACAGTAATTCCCATTTTTTTATTATTATTATTATTATTATTATTTTTTTTTTTTTTTTTTTTTTTTTTTTTATAATAATAATACAAAAGACATTGCTTGCCTCCTAACACACCCAGTACATACGTCTGGCCGTGGGCTTTCACTCTGAAGCAGCAGCAATTGTTGGCTGATGTAATAATTATGAACTTAATTAAATGGTTGAGTGAGCAAGACAAGCAGACATATATAATAGTCATTATTATTTTTTTTTTTTAGTGATACAAAAGAAATTGCTTGCCAGGATTCCATATTGATAGTATGTATTATGATTGAACATTTAAATGGTTGAGTGAGCAAGACAAGCAGACATATAATAGTAATTCCCATTATTTTTTTTTATTTTTTTTTATTTTTTTTTTGTATAATAGTAATACAAAAGAAATTGCTTGCCAGGATTCCATATTGTTAGTATGTATTAATTATAACTGAACATACCACAGGAATACAAGCCTCCAACTGCTCTGGACATCCCAGCTGATTTAAGAGTCACACTGCTACCAAATGCCATGCATCCTAAAGGTGTTCTTGGATCAAAAGGTAAATTTTTACTCAAAATGGTATTTATTGTAAGAATTACTGTTTTGTAGCAGTGTTGCCAGATCCGGCTAGGTCCCAGTATTTTGCCCCAGTCATTTCCTGTACTTTCCTACGGTTATTTCCCGGTAGTAGTTTGCCCAGGTTAGGTCCCGGTAGTCTGCCCAGGTTAGGTCCCAGTAGTCTGCTGTGGTCTAGGTTAGGTTAGGTAAGGTCAGGCTAATTTCAAAATGCCCCATTTCAATATGCCCTATCTTGGAAATGGGGCATTTGCAAAGGAAATGCCATAGATGAAAATAGTCTTAGAATGATCTAAATTAGTGGGTAATGCAGGTAGAAAAACAGTATGCAATAACGGTAATTCTTTCAATATTTACCCTTAAAATTATATTGCTGCTGATTAAGAAAGGTGTCAAATCCATTTAGGGATAGAGGCAGATGGTAGATGGGAATTACCCTCACTTCCCTCCCTCTGTGGCTGGGTACCAATTCGGAAGTTGTGACGTGTGTGTGTGTGTGTGAGTAGCAGTTGACCTGGGCCACGGTAACTGTCTTGATGAAGCCTATGTCCAGTGTCGGAACTTATTATATAGGACCATATAAAAAAAAATATATATATATATATATATATATATATATATATATATATATATATATATATATATATATATATATATATATATATATATATATATATATATATATATATACAAAGAAAGAGGATTCTGAGGGGGAATGGAAGGCTTTTTCTTATTAGGAAACAATGTCAAAATGGTGAAAGCTATTAAAGTGATTCTGTTACTGTGACACCACCCCCTTATAGGAGAGTTCTAGGAGGGAACTACTGTACATTCTTAGCTGTTGGTATATTTTTCAAGATGTATGATAAAATTGTGGAAAGGATATGGAGTTTACCAAGATAATTTGTGTTAAAAGGTATTATAAGAAAAACCCACTTTTTATAGACAGAAAGTATTTAATATGGACGTTTCGGAGGCAACTTCTTTCTGTCTATAATAAGTGGGTTTTTCTTAGCATGCTGCTCTTCACGTCATTGTGAATTACCACTCCATAAAAGGTATAAGCTTTTGTAATCTCAGGAACTACAGGTATTACTGGTAGATACATGTATTGCACGAACCAAGTTGTGAGGTTTCAACTCAAAATATAATGTTTTTAATCTGCATAAAAAAATTCTTGAGGAAAGTTATGGATGTATGTACAGCCACAATCAAATATCCACCGACACTTTCCTTCCATCGTGTAAATAAATTAGTATCATATCAAAATAATAATCATATAACACCTTGCGTCAACTCAACCCCCTCAATTATAATTATTATGAGGTGCTGCAAAATAATGCACGTGTTGTTCTTTATTACCAAGATATTTACGACGATGGAAGGAAAGTGTCGGTGGATATTTGATTGTGGCTGTACAATATACCTGAAGGAATTTATTATAAAAATTAAACTTTACAGGCTTGACTCAGCCTGGTGTTTTGATGATTTTCATAATGTGTCATTCCAATATACACATCAGAGTGCCTATCTACCAAAGTCATAATTATACACACTGAGTTTATTGCACTCTTAGGGTCGATTCCACAGTGGTATTGGTTTGTTAGCTTCCCAATCAACAACAGTACTTGTAAGGCTTCATTATTTTAGGGTCGATTCCACAGTGGTATTGGTTTGTTAGCTTCCCAACCAACAACAGTAGGCTACTTGTAAGGCTTCAGTATCTTAGGGTCGATTCCACAGTGGTTATTGGTTTGTTAGCTTCCCAACCAACCACACTTGTAAGGCTTCATTATTTTACGGTCGATTCCACAGTGGTTATTGGTTTGTTAGCTTCCCAATCAACCACACTTGTAAGGCTTCATTATTTTCCAAAAGCCGAGTATCCACATTCACAAAATCTATCCAACAGTTAAATAATGATAATCACTGCATAGTTTACTCACCAAATTCATTAAATAATTCAGCCATAAGTCATTAACACGGCTAATATTCTTTTGTTTGTGTGCTTACAAACCAATACCAACCACTGTGAAATCGACCTTTAGTAATGAATCCATGTACAGTTGCCCACACATGAAGCTGGTATGGCTCGTTACTTGTGAGGTGGCTACAAAAGAAAGGAAAGTGAAAAAAAATGTAGTTTGTTGACAAGCAGACAGTAAAATATTATTACTATCTGCTTTTCAACAAACAACATCTTTTTTTCACTTTCCTTTCGTTGTAGCCACCTCGCAAGTAACGAGGCGTACCAGATTCATGTGTGGGCAACTGTACAATAAACCCTTATTATTCGCTGGGTTTATGGGTGTGTAATGTACTAAATAAGAGGGTTTATTACTGTACACAAATTCAGTACAAACAGTGCAATACATACTTATAACATCAGTGCAAAACGAGGGATTACTGTATTGCTATAGAAGTTTGCTGCTTAGGTTCCATATCCGAAATACTCACATAGGTTTCATGAACAATATTGTACAAGGTGATCTAATGTGACGATCTTTCATCCCTTGGTTTAGAATGAAAATGTTGAGACTTTCACTGAGTGATTTATTGTTACAATTACCCATTAGCTTCAACCTGGTTTTGATTTAGAATACTATCAAAAGATATAGCCTATCCTATCAACAAATGAATAACCACACCACTGAGTACCGTACTCTATGGTACTGTAAATTATCTTGAAACATTTGCCCACCTATATAAGGGGGTGCGGGAATAGGGGGACAGGCTGTGGGGGGGGTTAGGGGGGTGCGGACAGACTTGGGGGGGGTTTAGGGGGGTGCGGGAATAGGGGACATGCTTTCTACCCACCCCAAGCCTAGCTGTCCCCTATTCCCGCACCCCCCAAACCCCCCACCTCAAGCCTGTCCCCCTATTCCCGCACCCCCCCCTTAAGCCTGTCCCCTACTCCCGCACCCCCTTAATTAAGGTGATATGAGAAAGTATTGACATGTTATACACACACATAATATTATACTGTATGTTTTATTTTTATGTAATGACAGCAACTGGAGAGCCACCATTCTGTCTTGCCTACTCGGTGGTGACTGGGTTGAGACACGCTATCACCGCCTTCCGTACTGATGAGAATGGTGATGACTCCTGGTTTGAGATGGGTGAGTTCTTTCTTACCTATTATTTATATCTTTACTGGACTGAGTGCATGCAGCTCGTATTGTCCGCGTAGTTTTAATTAAGACCCAATCATCATATTTTTCTTTAAATTTATGTATGTTTTTGATACACACCATGCACTTCTGGTAATTTGTTCCATTCGTCTATTACTCTATTTGGAAACCTATATTTTTGTACATCTTTATCTCCACTTCTTTTAATTAATTTCTTACTGTGTCCTCTCATTGTAGGTATTCCTTGTTGACACAAGTTTTATCTATATATCTTTTGTGTGTGTGTGTGACACATTTGTAAACCATAATCATATCTCCTCTCTTTCGTCTGTCTTCCAGTTTAGGTTATTTTAGTTTCTTTAGTCTTTCTTCATAGCTTAGTTCTCTTAGACTTGGTAGCCATCTAGTTGCTGTTCTTTGTACTTTTTCTAATGTGGTGATATGTGAGAGCACAAGGATGATCATCGATGAAATCTGACATTTTATGAAACAGAATATTTGGCCCCGGTTTGGTGATGTTTCTCAGAACATGAATTGGTCAGGTATAACCTGAAATAATAGATAATTAGCCCAAACCATCAATAGGATAGTTTTGATGTATGTCGAGGAGCCTAAAAGTATTAGCTGAGATACAGGGAAATGAGAGGAAAAGCTCTTCATGTATATTTTAGGCATTCGTAATAATAATATTTTCACCATGAAATACACTGTTAGGAGGGCAAAGTAAGAGTGAAACTGTTATTAGGATGACAAAGAAATAGATGTCAGTCAGGCATAGAGGAACTAATGGGTAGGAGGATTCTTTCTTTGTATATGTTAAATTTTCCCCAAGATTGATGAAACTGACAGGAAGGTAAATAAAAAAAAGAGCGGAATAGAGTGTAACTGTATAGTAGTTGAAACTAATTTTTACACTACAAAAATTATCTGATTTTCTCTTGCCCTCTCTTTCAGATGTGCCCCTCACAGTTGAGAAGGTCCACCAGTTGTGTGGTATAAATCCTGATCATCATTTCAAATTGGAGTAATAAGAGAGAAAAGTTGTTTTGTACAGTGTTCTTCTGCAGATCATAAATTCATAGAAAGTTTCACACTAATTGAAGCTTTTGATAGATAGGCAATCAGTCAGTCATTCAATTAATTGTTGATGCATTACTTCGGCTGGAACCAGACAAATTTCAACTGTACTGTATTTTCTTAAACTGTATCTCATCCTTTAATAACGGTCTAGATTTTGTCCTATCAATATATATTTTATAACACTGAGACATGGAAACCTAATAAAGTTAACGTGATATTCTAAGGGTCGATTCCTCGGTAGTTGGTATTGGTTTGTAAGCACGCAAACGAAAGAATGTTAGCCGTGTAAATGACTTATGGGTGAATTATTTAATCAATTTGGTGAGTAAACTATGCCTTAAGGGGGTGCGGGAGTAGGGGACAGGCTGGGGGGGGGGGGTTGGGGGGTGCGGGAATAGGGAAATAGGCTTGGGGTGAGTAGAAAGCCTGTCCCCTATTCCCAGCACCCCCCTAACCCCCCCCCCAAGCCTGTCTCCCTACTCCCGCACCCCCCCAAGCTTGTTCCCTACTCCTGTACCACCCTAATCCCCCCATGCTTGTCCCCCTACTCCAGCACCCCCCAAAACCCCTCCAAGCTTGTCCCCCTACTCCAACACCCCCCAAAACCCCCCCAAGCTTGTCCCCTACTCCCGCACCCCTCTAAACCCCCCCCCCAAGCCTGTCCTCTACTCCTGTACCCTCCTAACCCCCCCCCCAAGCTTGTCCTCTACTCCCGCACCCCCCCCCCTCAAGCCTGTCCCCCTATTCCCGCACCCCCTTAATTAAGAGGCTCGATGGTAGGGGTAACTTACTCCCCAGAAACTGGCTATACCTCCTATATGGCCAGTAAGGCAACCATATAATTATGATGGGTAATGTGGCCACCACACCTCTTCTCTATCTATATTTACTGCATATACATTTACTGTATCCATACATATCCTACATACATACATACACACACACACACAAATATTATATATATATATATATATATATATATATATATATATATATATATATATATATATATATATATATATATATATATATCTATAATCTATACTATAAATGTCAATCCGTCTCTGTTTGTCCTCTTATAACTCAAAAACGGTTACACCTACATCCAAAACCCATATATATTCTGAATCACCATCACCAGGCGCAGGTTTTGGTATGACGTAACTCGACGTAAAAATTACATCATCTACTATAAATCCGCTTAAAAAAAACGGTTTCACTAACATCTCCTTGAAAGTTACAAGCATCGTTGGTTCAGTAGTAGTATTTTCGCCTGCCACGCCTACTCACGCCTACTCACACTATTATTATTTATTTTATATATTCACTAACCAAAAATACATTATGTGTGTGTGCCTTGCATCTTACGTGTGTTTGTATATTTTAATCTTACGTGTGTGTTTGTGTGTTTCAATCTTACGTGTGTGTGTGTGTGTTTTAATCTTACGTGTGTGTTTGTGCGTTTTAATCTTACGTGTGTGTTTGTGCGTTTTAATCTTACGTGTGTGTGTGTGTGTGTGTGTTTTAATCTTACGTGTGTGTTTGTGTGCGTTATAATCTTACGTGTGTGTGTTTTAATCTTATGTGTGTGTGTTTTAATCGTGTGTGTGTGTGTTTTAATCTTACGTGTGTGTGTGTGTGTTTTTTAATCTTGTGTGTGTGTGTGTGTTTTAATCTTACGTGTGTGTGTGTTTTAATTTTACGTGTGTGTGTGTGTGGGTGTTTTTATCTTACGTGTGTGTTTTTATCTTACGTGTGTGTTTTAATCTTACGTGTATGTGTGTTTTAAACTTACGTGTATGTGTGTTTTAATTGTACGTGTGTGTGTGTGTGGGTGTTTTTATCTTACGTGTGTGTGTTTCAATCTTACGTGTGTGTTTTAATCTTACGTGTGCGTTTCAATCTAACGTGTGTGTGTGTTTCATCTTAATTAAGGCTTCCATACACGGTGAAACCACATCTACTGCATATCTATAATCTATACTATAAATGGCAATCCGTCTCTGTTTGTCCTCTTATAACTCGAAAACGGTTACACCTACATCCAAAACCCATATATATTCTGAATCACCATCACCAGGCTCAGGTTTAGGTATAACGTAACATGACGTAACTCGACGTAAAAATTACGTCATCTAATATAAATCCTCTAAAAAAAACCGGTTTCACTCCCAAAACTATATATTTTGAATCAGCACCACCGGCAAAGGTTTTTATGACGTAACATGACGTAACTTGACGTAAAAATTATGTTAAAATGTTGAATATTCTATTTCTCAGTTAAAACCATAAAGAACAGCTCGAACGGAAATTTCCGTTATAGAGCTGAAGAAGGCAAAAAAGCTATTTGGAAATTCAGTCAGTCTCGGGCTTTCAAGCTGAAAAGACGTATGTACAGCCATGGCTGATAGTGGTGGACCAGGGTCCAAGGAGTGTTGGTTGGAGAGCAACTAGACAGAGTTCGAACAAGTTAATTTTCCAAACCATTCTCAACATCGAGAGAGGTTTAGAAGACTCACTTTTTCGAACTCTGTTCAGTTGCTCTCCAACACTCCTTGGACCCTGGTCCAGCACTATCAGCCATGGCTGTACGTATGGCAACTGGCAAGCGGCCTGAGATCGCGGAATATTTTTAACTAACGAAACGAGACTGAAATGCTTTCACATATTATAAAGTTAATATTGACTATTTCTAAACTCCAGAGTGCATCTTTCCCGGGCAACGCCGGTGTAGCAGTAGGAAGTGGAATGCGACTGGAACGTATCAACTGCGCATGCGTGTGGGCCCAACATGTCATACCGCGCCACAGTACACAAAACACACGACCTTTGTTATGATAAGACGTCTCTCCCTATGTATTTTATTATGGGAAAATGCTCCGGCAGTAATTTATTTTCCAATTTCGCATTTCGTTTACTATGTCAATATTTATGTATGAAATAGCAAACTCGATATGATTTGCAAGCGATTGGCACCAAAAACAGCGCATGGAATATCCCGAGTAAGGAATAAATGTCATAAATAAGTAGTCGCTGTACGAGGAGGGCATGATGAGCGCTGCTCCATACCACCACACCCTATACCGCTCTGCGTACCACATACCAAGGATAATAGACTATAAAGGATAGTCCACTATATAACTAGTGAGCGGGCAAGGTTTGGGCACCAGCTAGCAACAGAGCCTCCCGTGACGTCACGGATATTTACCACGTCATCACTATGACGTTTCAGTGGACTATCCTTTATAGTCTATTATCCTTGCCACATACCTTGATCGCGAGAATGTGCAGTGACAAGCTAAATCATTATTTTCCCTCGCATAATTCATGTTTCACTACAATAAGCATTCAATTATCATTCGTACTTGTAACATACCAAGCTCAATAAATATAGGCTATATGTCTCCCTCCATCACATCATCGCTGTATATGACTTAATATATGTTACCGATATTCTAGACAAGCTTACATATATTAACCCTCTCATATTCTAATAGAATATATCAATACAAACTTTGTTGTATATACAGTGCATACAGGATATTAAATTACGGTATAATTTACAAAATGACATGACTGTTTTTCTTCCTTCTTCTCTTTAATGGTCAATGATTTTGTTTAGATGTTTAATTTCATTCTCAAGTACACAGATATTATACATCAGAACACTACATCTTTGGGTAAATCAATTCCCACACGTTCTATTAGAGAAGCAATTAAGTGAGCCTTCAAGGTTTTCACCATGAACTGCTTTAAACATTTATCTCATTTTAACCAAGAACAAATTTATCTGAAGGGAGATAGTGCATAGCTTACCTCTATTAATCCTTTCAGTCCATGATTTGCTTAATTAATTAAGCAAACAGTGGCACAATTGATGGCCTTATTTCATAAATATGGATATGTTTTTGCAATTTTTTTTTAGTATATAGCCACCTTCTATCACTGTCTTTACCTTCCAAATCGAAATCTAAGTCCTTAAATAAGATACTAGTTAAGCACATCTCCACAGCTAGAACACTTTCATCATAGTGTGTATGCTGTTTGTGCAGAAATATAGCCTCAGTATGACTGGTTATGCAATCATAATATTCTTCCCTGCATCATAATTTTCTTCCCTCCAGTGAAAAATGCAAGTGTGAAGTGGGGTCACCTCACCCTTACACCAACTGTATAGGGAATCTCATTTCACCTCTGTTGAAGAAGCATGATTCATTGTCATTGAAGAAGTGAAGAAACAAGAGGTTCTCTCCAGTATCACCCTATAATGAGGCATATTTTAATTTTCCCTAAACTTTGACTAGAAGTAGAGATTGACAATATTTCAATTCTTAAGGATGAGATGATTGTGCCTGTACTATAATTATGTACAAATAACCAGTACTGTAATATTTTTAAATTGATCAACCTTGACTATTTAGGCCAATGTTCTTTTGCCACAAGTAAATGAATACTGTACACTAAGTAGCTAGCTGAATTATTGGGCAAACTTGGCTCATGATGACATTACATAATACTATACTCTTTCTTGTATACATTATCAAGATTAGCATCAGCAGGTCCTAATGGGTCTTATGTCACTCCAGCAGTGTATGAAATCTATGGGTGATAGGGGATATATCTGAGCTGTATGAAGTTAAATGCTTGGCAATAAATTAGTTTCAAACAGAAAACTCTTAAGTAGTGTGACAGAGAATGTAGGGAATTCGCAGAGTTCAGACAGAGAAGGGCCGAGACCCTAAGATAGGATTATAAAACTATATTAGTGACAAAATATCACATACAGTATAAATACAATAAGGTAGGGTCTTGCAAAACATCAAGTACAGTATAAAGAACTTTATTTCCTATAATAAATTGTTAATATTGTACATGACTCAAAAGACATACTTTTATAACAGCTGGTACAGTATATATCTATCTATCTATAGCTCCGACGCCTCGTTCCCTCGGGGAACTCCCCCCAAGGGGATGGCCACGGCAGAAGTGTCTCCAGTTCTCCCTGTTCCAACACTCCCTCCTTACTTGTTCAAGCCCTCCTCTACCCCTCACGTTTCTCTCCTTTACATACTCTTCCACTCTGTTCTGCCATCTAACCGGAGGTCTGCCTCTCACACCAGGTCCCACAACTTCACTTCCATACACCTTCTTTACAAATTCCTCGCCTTGCATTCTCTCCACATGTCCAAACCACCTCAATGTATCACGTTTCACTCTCTCAACCACTCCACACTCAATGCCAATTGCCTTCTCACTCATACCACATCTCTCATACACACTCTCATTACTTTCTCCATCCCATCTAGTAAGTCCACATGCTCCTCTCAAGTAACTCATTTCCACAGCACCTATTCTAGACTGATGCGCCCTACTCCATGTCCATGTCTCCGACGCATGTTGGCAGTATTATACTATTTCGTAGTCCCCTTTTCACTTCCATACTCACACTTCTACCCTTCATAATCCTCCCCAGTGATCCTATGACCTGTCTACCCTTCACTGCTCTCTCCTTAATTTCTCCTTCCATACTTCCATGTTTACACATAACTGTACCCAGGTACTTAAACTCCTTCACTTCAATCACTTCAGTTTCTGCTCTTTCAAATACCATCACTTTACTTTTACCCACATTCACCTTCAGTTTCCTTCGTTTACACACAGACTGAAATTCGTCCACCACTCTCTGTAAATTCCTTTCATTCTCAGCCATCAGCACAGTGTCATCCGCAAACAAACTTGCCACCAGGGACCAATTTGCTTCATTCAGCCTCAACTTCACCCCCAGACCATTCACTTTGGCTTTCACCTCTCTCATATAACCATCCATATATATATTGAACAACCATGGTGACATAACACACCCCTGTCTATGCCCTACACTAATATTAAAACTCTCACTTAGATCACCCTCTACCCGTACACATGCTTTTGCATCTGCATAAAAAGCCTCAATGCCTTTCAGCAAAGGCCCCCCAACACCATAAATTCTCAACACCTCTGTCATAGCTTTCCTATCAACTCTATCGTATGCCTTCTACAAGTCCATGAA
This sequence comes from Petrolisthes cinctipes, assembly GCA_033782935.1. NCBI lineage: Eukaryota > Metazoa > Arthropoda > Malacostraca > Decapoda > Porcellanidae > Petrolisthes > Petrolisthes cinctipes. The sequence goes on along the minus strand of JAWQEG010000803.1, from coordinate 79,439 downwards.
GGCAGCATACAACTTCTTACCCTTACCAATATATTTCTCCACTATTGATTTTAATGCAAATATTTGGTCCACAAAGGATTGGCAATACAGTACTTTTTTCAAGTACTTTTTAGAAAGCTGATAATATTAAAAGACAATACTCAGTGATATAAGTTTTTACCAAAACAAGGCACCTACCAGAGTTTATCACTTCATCTTTCACTTGCTGTTGCACCTTGTCTCATCATGGGAGAACACAGATGAGAATATTCCCAGCTCTCGTCTCTCTCAGCTGCCCTTAAAGATGTAAATATTATGTTAGCAGTATTCTTCCGAACTGGCCTCAGATGAATGGGCTGATAGGAAACTACTGTACTGTGCATTTAAAGGAACTCTACTTCTTGTGTACAGTCACTACAAATGAAAAGGTAACAAGGAAAGGAGTCCTATCACAGTTTGAATAAAACAGCCGGTTACAGAACAAACATTGAATTAAACTATTTCCAAAAAACTTTGGCATGCTACATTTACAGCATAAAAGAATATCATAAAAGTTATTATTTGCAGGGGTTAGGTTGGATGGACTAACAGGAATTGTTTGCTTAAGAATGCATAACTGGGTAATTATGACCAACAGCAAAGAAGCTCCTGAACCAACAAAGATGAAACAATGTTAATACATTACTCACCAATCAGGTCTACTCCAAGTAACTCAAAGGGTTCCTTGACATTAATGGGACACATTTCTGGGGCCTGAATCTTCAGTGTTGTAAACATCTGGTACTGACTGAAGTAGCAATCTGGAAACAATGGTAAAATTACTGGAGAGCAATACAGCAGTGGGATTAGAGAGTAATGCATTCAATATTGAATGAACACTTTACTAGAATCCCACTCATTTCATATACACTTATCAATGTATTTGTGTCATGTTATGGCCTACACAAGAAATACACACACATACATAATGCTGGATGTCCTGTGTCATACTTCTCCAATAGGCAATAGTACACCTTGGAGATGTTCTCTTATGTTACATTCCAGCCACTGTGTCCTCCAAGTCCAACAGGACTGCTGTGGTACAGCTTGAAGACTATGGGCAGGTCATCATAATTCCTCAGGATCTTCCTTCTATCTGCAGCTTGTTTGAAATACAGCATCTTGTCTGGAAGTACAATAATGAAAGTAAAACATATGTGAGTTAAGAAATTCCATGTAAAATCCATATCACACTAATAAGTACACACATAAGATTCTCCTCACTTGCTTTTTATAAACATACCAATTTAATAAATACAGTTCCCTACCAATTAAGAAACAGGATTTAATACATTATCAGAATTAAAGAAGCTTGTAACATTTAATTTTCTCATAAACATTAAGAGTTATATTTCCATAGGTATACACTTATCTCAACTATCTATGTGGGTGAAGAAGTCCATTATCTGTGTACCATTCATACTTACTGTATATGTTACAGTAAAATCTTCAAAACAGTAAATTTGTAAATTTCCTAGAATTTTCAGTAAATTTACAAAGTGACTGTTTCAATCAGTAAATTTACAAAATTACTAAGATTTGTAGGAAATTTACAAATTTACTGATCGTTATCGATGAATCATGAACCATTATTGGGGTGAAAGCTGGTGTGCTAAAAGGGGGCTTTTCCCGAAATCAGTTTGATTTATGCCCTCAAAGACTGTTGAACAATGAGGATATCTGTCTTGACAAAGTAATTTCTTTGCGTTCCGCCGTCATAGCAGAATCAGCCTCAGGTGGGCAGGCAAGGTTTCACAAAATGTAACTGTGTGCGTGGGGCAAAGAGATGCGGAACAAATAAATGTTCTTGTTTCAGAAACGACCTCAAGTGTAACTCCAAATGTCACTCCAGTCTGACATGTCCAAATAAGTAGCCTTGTATGTTGACATTACCATAGTGCAAGCCACCCCCCCCCCCACACACACACACCCTTTATGTTCTTTTTAATCCTGTTTTATGAATAAATTAGATAATTATGTTCTTTTTAATCCTGTTTTGTGAATAAATTGGATCATTTGACTTTAGATGATGTGTGCTTCTGCTCGTTTGTGTAAAAAATCATAATAAAAAATCATAATCGATGAATCAGTAATTTTGTAAAATTACTGGCTCCTGAAATTAGTATATTTGTAAATTTCCTACAAATTTTAGTAATTTTGTAAATTTACTGATTGAAACAGTCACTTTGTAAATTTTCTGGAAAATCAAGGAAATTTACAAATTTACTGTTTTGAAGATTTTACTGTAACATATATACCACCCACGAGGGTCAGACCAAAAAAACAAGGAGATGGGAGAGTCATTTCTCTATACCTTGACTGTCTAGTTTCAACACCACAATCTAGAGAGATGTCAGAGAGGGCAGCTCCTACAAAATAGTATAAAATTCAGCTTTCCATGTGATAAGTAGATATTTAATTAAGTAAAAATAAATAAATAAGAGACTAAAACAACAGTACAAACACTGATTGGGTTTAACCTTAGATGTTTGTCAATTTCATATAAAAACTACTGATAGGTTGCTCCCCAAACAGGTACCTAATGTATAATATATTATAATACAACTTGCCTGCTTCATTCCACTCAAAAGATGATGAACGCCTCCTTATACAGTACACTCTTCTCGGCTTTGGTGAGTCCGAGCGACTCCAGCGAGTGTATATCAGTGTTACAATCACTGTTTTGGGGGGAATAGCCTTTTCAACGGCCCTTCTCTCGTCCTCTTTTTCTTCTTTGTGTTGCTTGATTCTAGTTTTTCTCTTTGTTTTCTCTCATTATCCACATATTATGCAATATTTATTTTATCTTTTCTGTCTCTTCTTGGCTGTCTAGCTCAAACAAAGCTTTTCCAATGATTCTGTCGTTATCTTCTTCAAAAAAAGAGTACATTTTTGCTAAATTGGCAACCCTGCTCTCTTGCCATCGTAACTCGTGCGCCTGGCACACAGAGCTATAAACATAGAGCTCGCCACCCCCCCCCCCCCCTGGCGTGTCGCCACCGGAAGTGGGTTGGCGGCCATGATACCTGCCCTTCCCCTCAACCCGCCAGCCTGTTAGATTATGCCAGGGTAAGATATTATTTCATTTATTCGGTCTTTTATTGATGATATGGTATATTAACTACATTATAGTGACTCACAATATATGAATAAGTATTTCTTTAACCGATATATCAGTGAATGGCTGATTAAATATAAATACATTTCGGTTAATAGGTGAAATGAGTTAGATAAACAAAACTATCGTTGGCTCTCATCCACAGTCACCTTCTTATAATATATATATACAACGTACTTAATCTCTATTATGATCAGTATTTTATGTTCACATTGTTCAGTATGAATGTATGTATCTCACACTGGAGTAATATGTGTGTATACATGCATGTCACACTAGAATATGTGTATGTCACACTAACGTTAGAGTAATATGTATGTATGTATATATGTTACACTAGAATAATATGTATGTATGTATGTCACACTAGAGTAATATGTATGTATGTATGTACAGCAGTGGTCAAAAATAATCATCCATATAGGAGTAACTCACGTAAGATTTTGACAGCTTCCCTCTGTTCCTTAGCTGATAAACATTCCAATAAATAGGTATACTGCCATCGTTTAATTTAATACAAACAGCTACACACTGCTTAAAACAATAAAATAATATGTGAACATGAAAACATTACACAGTAAATTGTTAAAGTTACCTATATGTGGATGATTATTATTGACCACGACTGTATGTATGTATGTCACACTAGAGTAATATGTATGTATGTATGTCACACTAGAGTAATATGTATGTATGTCACACTAGAATAATATGTATGTATGTCACACTATAGAAATATGTATGTCACACTAGAGTAGTATGTATGTATGTCACACTAGAGTAATATGTATGTATGTCACACTAGACTAGAGTAATATGTATGTATGTATGAATGTCACACTAGAGTAATATGTATGTATGTATGAATGTCACACTAGAGTAATATGTATGTATGTATGTAAGGTAAGTGGAGGGAGAGGGAGACAGATTACAGTTATATATATTTGTCTTGTTTAATAAACCAGTTTAAGTTTAATTTCTTTGCATAATTTTCCGTATGGACATTATCTCAGCCTTGTTAATTGATTTAACAAAACCTTTATAATTAGATAACAAGATACAATGCATTACAAATCAGGGAAATGTCAATAACTGTGGAAAGAAACATACTATACAAGTACGTACGGGAGTTCAATGGGCAAGTATCTATACAATAGAGCGCTCGCCTGTTGTGACACTCCTCCCCTATCTAATAACACAGGGTTAAGCGCTCTATGTTTTTAGCTCTGTGGCCTGGCACCTTCAACCCCCACGCATGCGCAGTTGATACGTTCCAGTCGTATCCCACTTCCTACTGCTACACCGGGTACCTCTGCTAGTGAAATATAAAATGCAGGAGTTTCACTGGCACACACTAGCCATAGCGATGCCGGCTATGGTATGCTAGACATAATTATCTCCTCTTATAGCTGCTTCTTCAAGATATGTAATGATAAATACAGTATCACAAATACCTGTGGCACTCATGAAAACAGAAACGAAAAGAATAAACTAGATAATTTCTTAAAAATACACACTTCTCTACAGATACACTCAACTGCCAGTATTATACCTTACCGTATTTGAATTTTCTTTTGGGGCTTGTTTTCGCTATTTCTACTTAAATACACATAAGAATTAAAAACGCAAATTGCTTCTAATTGTCCTTAAAGTGAATGAGTTAAGATTCATTATGATTATACAGTGAAAAGTGTGTATATTTACCTGAAACACTGTACCTGTTCAAACACTTCCTCCTTACTTAATCAACCCTACTCTACCTCTCACGTTTCTCTCCCTTACATACTCTTCCACTCTGTTCTGCCATTTAACCGGTGGTCTGCCTCTCACACCAGGTGCCACAACTTCACTTCCATACACCTTCTTTACAAACTCCTCGCCTTGCATTCTCTCCACATGTCCAAACCACATCAATGTATTATGCTTCACCCTCTCAAAACACCCCACACTCAATACCAATTGTCTTTTCACTCATACCACATCTCTCATACACACACTCATTACTTTCTCCATCCCACCTGGTAAGTCCATAAGCTCCTCTCAAGTAATTCATTTCCACTGCACCTATTGTAGACTGATGCCAAAACATAATAATGATAATCATAAGAACACACACGTAGAATATATCGACATCATATTTATTACAGTTCAGTACCTCTGCCAACAAGTTGTGATTGGCTCTGTTTGCTTCACTCTCTTGTTGGTAAGATTATACAAAAAGATGAGTATGTGTTATTACAAAATGTTTATCAAAGGCAAACCTCTTGACTGACAACACGCAATTAGATTTTGGAAAAGATCTGGATCCCGATACAGGAATATTTTTATATTTTATATATATAACTCGGCAGAGGTAGTGTGGGTGAAATCCGTATAAACATATATAAACAATGAATTGTTCCTTTCTTTCCACCTATAGCCTACTTTAGATTATATACTCTTAAGCCCCTTCCACACGAGAGGCAACAACACGGCGGGCACGGGCAACTGAATGAAATTCTCTCGCAATTTACCAGTGTTACCAGATCAAACAGTCCCCAGCAGCCATTGGCCACTAGTGCCCACCACCCACTCACAAAATTGGTAACAGTGTCTGCCCGCCGTCTTTTGCCTTTCGTGTGGAAGGGGCTTTATTGATTGTGCGTAGGGAAGTGGTATCCCCATTGCCCACCATTCTTGCAATGGTGCAGTCATCCTTGTATCCCCCCAATACAGGGGGGGAATGAGGGTTGGGGACCCTGCTCTCAAACAATAACCCCACCAAAGGCTCAATAAAACTCAGAGCTGGACTCCTTGCCTGTCAGGGAACCTCAGCACTGGACCTGGAGCCTTCCCACCCCTTGAAAAAAAGGGAATGGAATATTGATAATGATGATGATTTTTTTCTGATGATTAATATTACCAGAAGGCTAAGACAATATTCTCCCAAGAATTGATAACTCCTTGGAAGCGAAAAGTTTCCCTGCAGGGGAAAATGTTTAATTTTATTATGAATATAACCTGCAATTTTGTTTTCTTTCTGTTTACATCTTTATGGGGTGTTCTCTTGCTCTGTCAGCTCTGCCAGGTTCAGCACTTATTATATTTGACTCCCCATTCCCACAAAATTTATGTGCTATTATGAGTATCAAATCTGGGACCTCCATGGACCCATTAGATGGGACGCAATAATGATGTTACTGCATCATTCTGGTGCATCAAGGTTAAAGTTTGTAGCCCTTATGTGAATGCAGTATAACCCTTGGCTGGGTGTCTGACTCAATACTGTATAGCTTCTGGGTGTGAAGTCTTGAGTAATTATCTATTCTATTGCCGTTTTCTATTACAATATTCTTACCTTTACCCAATATACCATTCTAAGACACTTTTCTTCTATGGCATTTTCTTTGGAAATGCCCCATTTCCAAGATATGGCATATTCAAATGTGGCATTTTGAAATATGCCTGACCTTATCTGACCTTGCTTAACCTAACCTAGACCACAGCAGGCATGCCCGCCAGCACAGGCATAAGGCCCAAGCAGAGGTACAGTCACGAGCATAAGTTTCTTTACCCCCATGGCGAGAATGAGGTCGAAGTTGTGGTTGGAGACGAGCCAGGCAAACGAACATTGGGAGTCAGTATCTCATGACTGCGTAAAATTTGTTGTATTCAAGTGAACACCTGCCGTGACATGAAGCATCATCCGAACATTATGAACGGGTCCATTTTTGTTCGTCTAGTCCATATCCAACCACGACTTCGACCTAACTCTCGCCTGGGGGGTAAAGAAACTTATGCTCGTGACTGTACTTTCCCCTGCGACCAAAAAACAAAAAGATCGCCCTGGGTCACTCCTGCACTAACCGCCGCCTGGACTCCCCTCTCTCACCACCTGCTGCCCTCGCCTGCCCCAGACAATGCTGCACCCACTTGCACCAAGCTCCAGCACAGCTGCCAGCAACCCAAACGCACCTACACAACTTCCATGTGGTGCTTGCCTTACCTGCTACATCTACCCTCGCCTCCTCACACAGTCCAGGCAGGCCCTAAGTGTACTGTTATTATTACTACACAAATAAACTACCGTTGTGTTACCTGTGAGTTTAAGTGCATCACCACGAAGCTCTACTGTCTCATCTATATTATAGTGCGACACCCAATTATCTCGGGGCCTCGCAAGAGTCACGGGTTACTGACAGCCTACAGTCCCGAGGTCGAGGTTAAAAATAAAAAAAATAAAAATGCAGGAAGAAGCAGACAAAAAGGAAGTGGGATAAACAAATGGATGAAGAAAGTCGTCAGGAGTACAAGGAAATGCGAAACGTAGCAAAAAAGGAGGTAGCTAAGGAAAAGGCATACGAGAAGCTGTGCGAGAAGTTGAATAGTAGAGGAGGGGAAAAAGACCTTTACCGATTGGGCAGGCAGAGGCAAGACCAACAGAATCTCTAGTCTATAGGCGAGCCCACACTTTAATACGAGTTGCCAAACGGCATTTTGATGGCGATTTCTAGGCTGGAAAAAATGTCCTATGTCGGGCAAAGTTGTATTGGGCTTCCTATTGTGGAACGACTTATTATAACTTATTCAATATTTTTTACATATTTTTAACTTATCTTGGACTTATTTTCATACGAATACAGCCATGAATAAAAATATATCTCCTATTATTTCAGAAGAGGCTTTTTAGTCCGATTATACGCAAAGATAACAAAATTAGAATGATATACAAACTTATACAGGCCTTTTATAATTTTATTTTACATTTTACGTCGTCAATGATAGTAACAGTACTAAATCACAATAAGATGTTGATAATATATTGGTGTCCATACGATACGGTCTCCGCTGCTGCAGCAACACGTAAACAAACCAACCCAGCACCCAGTGCTTCCATTTTAGGGTAAAATACCCTAAACTAGGGTAATTAGATCCTCTTTAGGGTAAGGCTAAATTTGGGGTAATTTTAGGGTAATTCATAGGCAAAACATATTTTATATGTCAAAATCTATCGAAAATTAAGAATAATACTCAAAGCTGTTGTAGACATGAAAAGAAAGTTGAAAGTTAATTAATACTGAGGCTACATATTTACGTTGCTTTACAACGTTGCTGAACCCATCAAATTATCCATAATACAGTGTATTGGGGCATAACCCAGATACCGTAAGTTTATTTTCTTTCACTGATAAACATGATGACCTTTACAAATAGAATTTATTTTAGTTTTTTCTTATATATGATCCTAAATGACTGTGTAATAATGCATTACATTATTCAAAGTTACGATGTTGCCGATTTTTTAGGGTAATACATAGTAATTTAGGGTAAAACTGGCTCGATTCTAGGGTAATATTTTCGGAGCTCATGGAGGCCCTGCCAGCGCAAGGTATGCATATTTCTAATGCTAATAAATGTGAAAATATGGCATTTCAACATTTTCCGCTTCATGGTATGGGTCATGCTAAATACAATTGTTAATATTTGTAGGCTGTTATACTCATGCAGTTCATGAAAGCCGCTTAATGCACACATTTCGACTTTTATTATTTACTAATTTATATGAAAAATATAGTATATTCAGCATATATTATGCGAAAACACAAAAGTATGTATTTTTTTATACATTTAAGTAAAAGGTCGTGAACTAGAACGCTAATTTTCTAGTGTAAAATAAGGTATGAAATTTAACTAAGTTACCCATGTCCAGCACTTAAAAGGTCGCAAATAAAAAATAGATCACCATTTGGCAACATCACTCAAAGTGTGGGCTCGCCTATTGGTCTAGGGCAAAGGGACAGAGCTCTGGACGGGATGTACAGCAAATTAGAATCATAAAAGATGCAAATGGAAAAGTATTGACAAGTGAAGAGAGTATATTAAGGAGGTGGAAAGAAAGAATATTTTGGAGGGCTAATGAACATAGAAAATGCAAGGGAGAGTAGGTTAGAAGATTTGGATGTAACAAATGAGGAAGTTCAAGACATAAGTAGGGAGGAAGTGAGGAAGGCCATGAAGAAGATAAAGGCTGGTAAGGTTCAGATAGCATACTGTTGTAGCAGACGGCGAGCACTTTCACCACGCATTCCGCTGCGGGCTTGTTTATCAGCTGATCATCCGCCTGCGCAAACAGAGTAACCCAGCGAGCGGCCAGGACAAAAGCAGCCCGAGCGACCCAAGCGGGGGGGTGGAGTCTACATCCAGCCATGGCCCAGACAGCACCTACTACCAACCACACCACTTCCCCTGCCGACCGTCTTGTGGTTTAACCATTTGAAGGGCTATGGCTTTATAACCTCAGACATACGAGATTATTTCGTCCACAGGTGGGGCATACTTCTCTCTGCTGCCACCATCTCACCACCATCACTGGGAGACGGAGAGGAGGTGTCCTTCACTGTGGAAGAAGGGAGGAAGGGCGTGGAGGCTACCAACGTAGCCGGACCTGATAGTGGGCAGGTCCGAGGCTCACTCCATGCCCGTGGGAGGAGGACGGCTGACGCCCAACCACCGCAGCGACGGCAGCAGCAGGCAGACATCGTCACCGTCTGCACCAAGACTGCTGTTGCCTTAGCTGCAGAAGGGGCTAGGTCGTCTCTCTGACCTCCTCTGGACATCTTCAGGAGAAATGGCTTACCACCAATAGCCATTTCTCCTGATTTGCAACCACCCACTACTACTACAACCACCACCAAGAAACGAGGCAGCAAGCCAGCACGTCGGGGGAGGAGCGGAACGGATGCGCCACCACCAACCCCTCAAGCCCACCCCCGTCGCCGGTTGATGTTGCCTCGCCCATTTAACCGGGCGAACAGCGTGAAGGCACCACCATCACCACCACCACCACCATTATCACCAACACCACCACCACCACCTGAGACTTCAAAAACTGGACTCTGTGACGGAGGAGGATACTCAGGTCCCTGACACCAGTTCCTGCTCTGCCTCCTCCACCACCACCACGAGAGAGGACACAACTGACTACATGGACCTGGAAGATGAAGGGGAATGGCAGACAGTTAAGAAGAGGAAGAGGAGGAGGAGGAATGACAGCCCACCCACCACCCACAGTCACCGTGGACTGGTGGATGTCTGCCTCTCGTCGCCTCGACCTCTTTTACCAGCACATCCCCAGTTGCCAAGACCCCGACATCTTCCAGATCAGGGAAGTCTGGACCAGCAGCAGATTAGCATCACGGGCCAACTTTGCCAAATCCAAACCAATTGTCTCTGGCTGTAATGGCACCTACAGCGTAGAAAAGAAAGGAAGAAGGAAGAGGAGAAAGAAGAAATAAAGTGCTGCCTTAATACCCACAACTATGGGTGATAGGCATTAAAAAAAAAAAAAAAAAAAAAAAAGCGGGGTCACACCCATGCGTCCAGACTTTGTTGAGTCAAGACCTCGTCCTCGTTGTGCATAGCGACAACAGAATACAGTACTGTCCGTGGAGCTACCTTGATATACCGAGGCCTCTTACCAGCAGTACTCTGTTGCCTCTTTGCCTGGTGTAGAGTAAAGAAAGTAAAGTAAATTTGCAGCGTTTTGCTGCACTGCTGTGTACACCTTCAGTTATTTGATTTTTGCTGGAGGACAACCAGTAGTTTATGGTAGATAGTAGTTAGTTGTTCCCCACACCAGACCAGCAGCACTCACTGCCTCAGGGGAAACCCTGTGGTAGGGGGGCCCAGTAGTCTGGTGCATCATTTGGGCACCTCTTTTTCTTAAGCTACTTTTTCTTCCATATTTTCCATGCGACCTCCTGGGCCTACGGTTGTCTCTTGGCTGAGCAACGGTATTCGCTTGGGAGGTGGGTTCTAACTACACCACACCGCGCATTAGGCAGGTTCGGTGGTGGGGAAGTTCCTTCCGCACAAACTCCGATCCCCTAGCTGGTACTGGAGAACGCCGCCAGGCTACCACTAGGGGGGGGGGGGGGGGGGGTCGAGTAAAGGTAACTTTTATTCCCTAAATTATTGTCCATTTTTTGGGGGTTGATACAATAGTTAAGGGAGGTAGGTGAGTGTGCTAGGAGAGGGGTCGGACGTAGTCCGATGCCCCGGATGGATGAACCCCCGACTAGCCTCCCTCCTCCTCAAGGAGGGAGGTTAACGACCAAGGACCAGACTAGGACAATGGCTGACAATAATGGAACCCCTACAGCAGACAGACAACGACAACTTGATGTTAAAATTCCTCCAATGAATGCTCGTTATGTAAATATTAGTGCATTTGTCCCGGCTTCTAGCCGCTTAAATTGTATTTATTGGTTGTGAAACCAGCACAGCTGGATTGCTATAGAATACGCCCCTTCTCCAGCCCAGGCCCCGTATAGGCATAATCTGGGTTGGAAGGGTCTATTCCGTGACGATCATCAGAAGTAAATCAAAATTCAAATCTGGCACTGTACTGATAGTGGAGCCACCTGGTGGTGGCGTGGTGAGGTATTAGCCCCACTCTGCGCTCGAAGGCAATCGGTCACTCCAATGAGAAAGAAAGTGAATGCCTGCCGCATCGGGAGGTGGGTGGGTCAGTCAAAGCTGTGCTGGTTTCACAACCAATAAATACAATTTAAGCGGCTAGAAGCCGCGACAAATGCACTATTATTGGTATAGTGAAACCAGCACAGCTGGATTGCTATGCATGCGATGCGGTAGGTGGGAGGTGAGGTGGAGGCAATCACGTGCTAGTTAAGAGCGGTCGAGAGAGCGGAGAGTCAGAAAGGGTGAGGTTAAAGCTAAAGCAACTTCCAACAATGGCTAGGGAAGTAGCCGTGGTGGGAGTGTAGTAGCTTATCACATATAACCCGTAGACCATTCTGTTATAGACCAGAATTGTTACTCACTAAAGTCTTTATAGGCAGACTCGAGGGGTAGGGTCAAGGAGAGGAGGGGGAGGGGTGACCATGCACCCCCCCCACCCCCCCCCCCCCACCCCCTTTTTATTAAAGTCCTCTGAGCTAGGGCTATGGCCCCGGCTCAGGTAATGCGATCCCGAGGGGATGAAGGAGGACACAAGGATGCAGTCATCCTGTGTTTAATATATAAATATCCTGTCACTCATCATAGTAAAGTAATATTTTGGAGAATGAATACTCAAGAATTCCGTAACAATGTAATTTATTTCACCTGCACCATATTTACACATATGAGAGACATGGGGATGAGCATGAAGCTGTACATGATGGGGATGAAGTATGGGGTGATAGTGACGGGACTTAAGTCGCCCGACCTTTTCTCTTCGGGCGGCCCCTCCCCCCCATGTGTCTCCCGTGGGGACCCTGGGGAATGGAGGGTGGAGTACCCATAGCCACACAGGGGGTAGGGGAGAGCGAGTGGAACAGATACCTCGTCCTGAAGGAGGAAGTGGAAGTCCAACCCCCCAAATCCCTAACCCTCTCCACCGAGTGAGTCCTGAGGAAGGCGAGGGAGGCGGCCACGCCCCTAACGCTGTGAGCCCTCGGGGCGTGTCCGGGATCCCCGTTCTCTATCACTCGGCAGAGAAGGCGAGCGATTGACCTAGGGAAGAGAGGGTTACCGGACCTAGAGTTGTAGAGGAGGTGGTCCGGAGAAGCCCCTCTCGTCGCCTCCAAGTAAGCTGTAAAAGCGTGGACTGGGCAGAGGGGGTGGAAACTTCCATCCCTCAGGAACGAGGGTACTGCGAGAGGACCAATCCTGTCGTCAGCCTGCTCGTTCTTAGCTAGAAAAGCAGGAGAGGGGGAGATAGTTAAGGAAGTAAGGTTAGGGCTTACGGAAGAAAAGGCTGTGTGACGGGTCAGGGCTGCCAACTGAGAGGCCCTGTACCCTGTAGCTAAGGCGAGCAGGAAGAGAGCTTTCTGGAGGAGGTGACAAACCTCCAGAGGGACCCCCTCGAAGGTCAGGTAGGAAAGGACGCGGTGAAGGGACCAGGAGGGAGTCTGGGCCCGGTGAGGTGCGGTCCCCGCCCGAATCCCCATCCTCAGGAGAGAGAGAGGCCTCTCCGAAACCTTAATGTTAAAACCCAGGAGGAAGGGATCAGACAGGGCTGCGTGATGCGCAAGCACCGTCGCCAGGGCCCTGTTGGTGGAATCGGCGAGCCACGTGAGGAATTCCAGGACCGTGTCCTCCGAGATGACCATGGAGGGGTGTCTTCGCAAGAAGTCCTGGAATCTTTTCCAGCACGATTCGTACTGTCGCACCGACGACTGACGATGAGCCCTCAACATCTTGTCCACTGTCTCCTTAGTGAACCTTTTGCTGAGGACTCCCCGTAGAAACTCCAAGCGTGTAGTTTCAGTGACGCTTGGAGTGGTGCAGACAGGGTGCTGGAGAGGCACACCGATCCCAACTGAAGGGGATGAGGGCACCACCGGGACAATTCTCCGAACCACGGCTGCGCTGGCCAGAGGGGGGCTATGAGGAGTACCCTCCCCCTGAATGTGCGCAGCTTGAGGATCGCCTTCAGGAGGACTGACGTAGCTGGGGGTGGGAAGAGGTAGAGATACCCCCACCTGTTCCAGTCCTCTGTGAAGGCGTCCGGGCCTCCCGCCTCTGTTCTGGAAGAGAATGTTAGGAACAGAGGAAGTAGGGCCGTGGATGGGGAGGCGAAAAGGTCCACCTCCGGTGTCCCGTAGCGAAGGCAGAGAGACTCGAACACAAGGGGACGCAGTTGCCACTCGACTGACATCCCCTTGAACCTGGATAGGGCGTCCGCCCAATCGTTCTCCCGCCCTGGTACATAGCGGGCTGAGAGGTGAATGCACCTCTTGGCCGCTATCGCAAAAATCTGTTCTGACAGGGACAGGAGAATTTCCGACCGTGCGGTGCCCTGTTTCTGCAGGCACTGCACGGCCGCAACATTGTCCATATCGAAGCGGACGCCTAACCTGGCAAACTGTGGGTGTTTGTTGAGCCACTCCTTCGCTACCATCAACTCCCGGGCGTTGATGTGTAGTAGCCTCTCCCCTTCCTTCCATCCCCCGCACCGCTGATGTCCCAGGCAAGACTGGTACCCCCAGCCTACGTCCGATGCGTCTGTCGCCACCGTGATCCCCAGGGGAGGGAACACCCAGGGGACCCGCTGACGCAGGGCACTGGGACGTAGCCAGGGGCGAAGAAGACGGTGGAGAGAGGGGGACACTTGCCTGGGAAGGTCCCTGTGTGTGGGGCAAAGGTGGAGGTTTACCTCCCGCGTCAGCCTCCTGTGTTTCAGTCGTCCCAGGGGCATTGCAGGGGCCGCGAAATTTAGGGACCCGAGCAATGATTCCCACTGGCGGCGAGAGAAAGTACGGGAAAAATGAGCCTGGCGGACGTGGCGGAGGGTCCGGCGGGCGTTGTCTGGAGCGAGAGAGAGGGTGGCCGAAAGAGAGTCCCACTCTATTCCCAGCCAACACAGTTTGCGAGTGGGAGTGAGAGAGGACTTGGGGATGTTCAACAGGAACCCCATTTCCTCTAGCACTCCCCTCGCTACCCTGACGTTGTTTGCTACCTGCTCCTTGGAAGGGGCGTGAAGCAACCAATCGTCCAGGTACATGAGGGTGGGGACACCCGCCTCTGCCAGACGGGATGCCACCGCCCTCACGAGCTTTGTGAAGACTCGAGGAGCTAAAGAAAGACCGAAAGGGAGCCTGGTAAATTGGAACGTCTCGGTCCCCAACTGGAAGGCCAGAAAACGGCGAAACCTGGGGTGGATCGGGACGTGCCAGTACGCATCCTTGAGATCCAGGGATGCTAACCAGTCTCCCTTTTTTAGAACTGTGCGGACCTGAGCAACCGAAACCATCTTGAAACGTAAGGTTTTCACAAATTTCTTTAGTTTGCTCAGGTCCATCACCAATCTCGTTTTTCCCTGGTCCTTTTTGGGGACCGTGAATAAACGAGAAAGAAAGACCCTCCCCGTCGCCCGCTCCACTACCCCTTTTTCCCGCATTTCTAACACATGCGGGACGACCGAAAGTGACACTTTGGTTGAGGCAGGAGGTAGACGTAGTGGCTGTAACAGGAAAAGACAGGTGTCAGTGAGAGTACAGTTAATCCTAGCCCCCGGGACCCGAGGGACCCGGGGATGGTTGGAGGGTAGAATGATGGGCAGAGGCAGAGATTTTGACCGCAAAGGGAAACTCTGATTTTGACCTAACGGGAACCCAAGGACAGGAGTAGGAATATGTCATATGTCATAAATGTCAGACTAGGAGAGTTAACCACCACAGTTACTCACCGGAACAGTTATCCAGGGCCAGGACAGGCCCTGCCGAATTACCCTTGCTGCCCAGCCGTGGGAGGGCCAGGCTGCTGACCACCCTGTGAGGCAGCCCAGAGTGGGACCCTCAAGTGGAGCGGTCCTTCTGGGAGGGGTGGGTGAAGGAGGACTTGGGTTTTTGGAAGGGCTTGGAGCCCTGCCCTCTCCCCCGAAACGGCTGCTGGCCCCTCTGGGAGGACCTGTTGTGCACTTTCGGGGGAGTGGGGTAAGAAGGTCTCGGTAGTCTGGAAGGCTGGGAGGGCCTTCGGGGCTGGTAGGCTGGTCTGGATGGCTGTGGGGCACGTGGCCTACGGACAAACAGATTGATTAGGAAAAAAGGGGGACCGAATTTTCCTTCAATTTCACCTCCAGTGAAAAATAACTCAGGTAAATGGATCAACGAGAGGTACTTACTTGGAGGTAGAAGGTTTTGGTAAGTTAATTACCGCTGGGAGAGAGGAGAAAATCGCGTCTGTCACCGGTTGGTCGAAGAGGGCAGGGGACAGGGGGGCAGCTCGCACCACTCCCCTCTGTGCCATCTCCGGCGCAGATTTCGCAGCCGCCTGGCGGGCTGCCAGTCTCGCCTCGGCGAAGATCTTCGCCTCCTCCCGCATGTTGTGGGTCGCCATAGCCGCGACGCCCTCCATGACGGTGGCCATGGAAGAGAGGGTGTCACTGTAAGGGGTAAACAAGGAAAAAACCGAGCGAACCCGGGGATAAGGACCCGGGAGTAACAGAGAGACCCTCTACCCCGTATCCCTCAAGTAACATGACACTAGAAGTAAAGGTACTCACGCTAGCTGTAGACCCGACATCTCGTGGTAAGTGTTGGTGAGGGCATTGAGGCAGTCCCTGATCAGCACAGCGGCTGCCCCCGTGGAGATGGTGTGGGCCAACTCCAATCTGGCCGCAGACTCTGCCTGCCGCAACTTACCGTTGGGCTCCTTTAGTTGATAGGGGACCGGAGGCTCCTTCTCCGTCTTCCACAGGCATTCCCTCAAACCCGGCGGGGCACGGGAATGAGGGAGGATGACGGGGAAAGACGGAGGAGGGGGTTTCCTGGCCGCGCTGTGTTTCTGGTGGTCCAGGGACTTAAGGAGAAGGGCTGGAATGTCCAGGTCCCCTTCGCCCTTATCCCCCGGGAAGTACGCATCCGGGGAAAGGAGGACTGCCGTGTTCCCGTGGGAGCGGTCAATCCTCCACTCCTCGGACAACTGCAACTGGCTGTACTCCACCAGAAAACCCATCGCGTCCAGGGTAGCCGCAGAGGATACTCTCGATGAAGTGGGTACAGGAGCTGAGATGGGACGGACCTTGTAGAAGGGAATAGCGTCGCCCTTCTCATCAGCCCCCCACTTCACCAGGACATCATCCCTCCGGGTCCACACGTCTGGTTGAGCCGTGTCCGGAGACCAAGCCACCAGTCTGCCATCCTCCAAAGAGTGGGTCCAGGAAGGAGGAAGGAGAGCCCAAGAGTAGGGAAGGTACCCGTCGCCCACAGGAGGGGGAGATGGGGACGGAGGTGCGGAGGTAACCAACTCCTCAGCCGCGTCCCCCGACGGAGACTCGAGTCCCGGAGATACAGGGGGAACGGGAATGACTCCCATATCCCCGGGAGGACTCGCGCCCCCGACGGGAGCAGAAGCAGGAGGAGGGGCAAGGGTGAGAGAAGGAGCGGGCTCCGGAGCAACAGCCGGAGGCTGCGCGGTGGGAACCCCAGGAAAGGCGTGAGGAATAAGGGTATGGAAGATCTTCACGATCTTCCTCGACGTGGGGCTCGCCTCCCCCCGCTTACCCTTGCGGGATTTGCGGGCGGGCGAAGGAGAGCTACCTGACGAAGACGAAGAGGATGAAGAAGACGAAGAAGAGGAGGAAGGAGAACGGCGATGAGCCCGGGACTTCTTGGAGTGGCGGGACCTTTTTGCCGAATGCTTGCGTCCTCTAGAGCGACCCGAGGAGCCAGCTCTAGAAGGCGACGAAGCTGGAGGTTCCCTGCTGGGCCCTTGTACCGGTGAGGTAGTCGGGGGAACCAGCGCGACAGACTCGCTCGCTTCCCGGGGGGAGAAGCCCCGAGAAAGAGTCGTAGTACCGTCTAGGGAAGGAGGCTCAATCTCTCGGGCCTCAGGAGGTTCTAGCCCCTGAGACTCCGAGAGACAGGAAGAAGGGTAACGGGACCTGGATAAACCCAGGTCCATTCCCAAAAACGGGTCCACCCACGACAAAGAAGAACCGTCTCGCTTGTGGGCCATTCTCCTAACCCTCGTCCAAGCCATACGAAGAGAAGCAAGGGCGGGGAGTTTGGAGCGGGCAGAAGGGGAGGTAACCCGACACAACTCAGCCCAGGGGCGGCACACACCACACGCCAAAGGGTCGTAACCCAAGGGAGTGAAGCAGGGTGCGTGAGGCGAACTGTGCAGATGTCCGTCAGGGGAGACCCGCACAGTACACCCCGACGCAGCACATAAGGCACGAGTAGGCTGAGGGAGAGAAGAATACACAAACATGGGTTAGCACGTGCAGACACTGGAACACTGTAAGACACGGGAAAACACCAAACAAGGAGAAGTAGCGCGGGAGTAACCCGCTGCACCCAGGGGCCAGGACACAACCCCACAATCTCACGCGCACCCGCCAGGGAAAAACCCCGAAAAACCAGAAACCACCCCGCCACATGGAGCGGGGGAACGAGACCCCCCAGACTGAAGGATCCCGAAGGAGGGGGGAGGGGAGCCCGGTAGCCTGAGTAGCAACAACCCAGGCAAAAAACACTGGAAAAACACTAAAAAAACCCGCACGGGAGAGGAAGTGAGAACCAGGGCACAATTCTCACTCCCCCCCAACCGTGAGGGCTCACACAATACTCGGGGAAGGCAAGAGGAGGGCTGCAAAGACCCCACACACACACCACGTGGGGAGGCAAGGGCCCCACGTGGGGACGCTAACCTCGCTAAAAAACCCAGAAACCCCGAGAAAAAACACACAATAAATGTACTAGTGGCAGGAGGAATGGTGAAAGGGGGGAAGGAAGGAGAAAAACTCCGAAAAAGGAGGCCCAAAAGAGCCCCCTTCGCCTAGGGAGGAGAGAAACTCAGCCCTAGAAAAAGGGAAAAAACCCAAAAACACACCCTATCACTCCTAAAACACACACACACACTACACATCTGCAAAGCAGGCCAGCCACTAGAACACAAAAGAAACGATAGCAGGAACATGTGACACAATACCATAGCGTAGCAGCGAGGAGCGAAGATGTTGACAGGTACGTGTTCCGCGACAGAGTGACCGATTGCCTTCGAGCGCAGAGCGGGGCTAATACCTCACCACGCCACCACCAGGTGGCTCCACTATCAGTACAGCGCCAGATTTGAATTTTGATTTACTTCTGATGATCGTCACGGAATAGACCCTTCCAACCCAGATTATGCCTATACGGGGCCTGGGCTGGAGAAGGGGCGTATTCTATAGCAATCCAGCTGTGCTGGTTTCACTATACCAATAATAGATGTGTAGATGAGGGTCAGTCTCTCAAGAATGTTAACCCCTTTATCATCAAAAAGGTCCTCGATGGTCAAGCAGGTGGCAGTCTTGCTTCTGCTAACAAGTTACGTGATGGTAGTCTCCTGGTGAAAGTACTGAAGGCATCCCAGGTTAAGGATCTCCTTAAACTGACGCAAATTCATAACTTGAAGGTGAAAGCCACCATTCCAGTGGGGCCAAATACCTGTAAGGGCGTCATTTTCCATAGGGATTTGGCCGCTCTGAATGAGGCAGACATTTTGGAAGGAATGAAGGACCAAGGCGTTGTTGATGTTCAAAGTATGACCAGGATGAGAGAGAATAAGAGAGAGAAATTTGGCTTATGATTCATGACTTTTGCTTCAGCCCAGATTCCGGAAACGGTAAAGATTGGATACGAAATAGTTCACGTTAGACCATACATTCAGAAACCGATGCGTTGTTTCCGTTGCCAGAAATTCGGACACACAGCATTGAGGTGCTTCAATAAAGATTCATTCACTTGTGGTAAATGTGCAGGTAGTCACGAGACAGAGTTGTGTTCAGAGACAGTCTTCAGGTGTGCTAATTGTGGCGGCCCCCACCAGGCAAGTGCAGGTGACTGCAGGAGCCTTAAAGTGGAGACTGAAGCAATGGCATACATAGGGCTCATGATGTCAGTTATGGTGAGGCAAAGAGGAAGGTGGAGGGGGTTAACCAAACTCCCACGGTTTCCTATGCTGCAGCTATGACTGGCACCACTGCTCCTGTAAATACAGCTGATGTTAACGTGACTATCCAGGCCAAGGATAAAGAAATTAAAGAATTAAAGGATACAGTAAGTAAATTAACGCTTCAAGTAGAAAGTTTGACTAAGACAATAGCAGAAATTGTTGAATCAACCCAACAAAAGAAACACCACAAGGCTGATGATACCGTATCAGCTTCAAAATCTCATGTTCTCGCTCAGGTGACTCCCATGAAGCCTACATCCGGGAGTCGTCCGGTTCGTCGCGAGACGAGCCGTTCGAGGACTGGCTCTGTACCTCATGGAGAGGAACAGGCGATGGAGGCTACCGTCGCGAAACCTGCCCGCGGGAGGTCCCCGGGAAGTGCAGGGGAGGAAGAGGGTCTTCCCTCCCAGCACAAAAAGGTTCGGCCAGACGAACAAGGCTCCAAGAAACCCCATAAACAGCGATAACCTTCGCGCTAACCATACTCCAATGGAACTGTCGAAGTCTTAGAGCTAGATTAAATGAACTCAAACTTTTGGCTTGTTCTTACGCTGCCGATATTATTGCCCTTCATGAAACTCATCTGAACGACCAAGTCGAAGACGAGGTTGTTCAGCTTCGGAACTACAGGTTAATTAGGAGGGACCGTGGGGGGAGGGGTGGAGGTGGAGTGGCAATCTACATCCGCCATAACCTCCCTTTCACTGATGTGCCCTGTAATTTTCCTCTGGAAAGTGTCGCTTGCAGAGTGAAATTCGGTGGCACCTACCTGACTATCTGTTCTGTCTACTGTCCTCCTGATACAGTAACTTATGATGATGTTTTTGATCTACAGGACAGTCTGCCCTGTAGAAAATTAATTGTAGGTGATTTTAATGCTGATCATACGTTATGGGGTTCCCTGCAGGATGACAGAAAGGGGGAACAGATGGCTAGGCTAATCAGTGATTCCAATTTGGTAGTCCGACGAGAGTTGATGATAATACTGGTAATTTTAGCGTCCTTGACCTATCTCTGGTCTCCCCATCAATTGCAGCCTCTTGCCAGTGGCTACACATTGATGACTCATTGGGAAGTGACCATTTTCCTATTTTGATTAAATTTAAAAGCGACACTATTAAAGAGCCTTCAGCACCTAAATTTAACGTAAAAAAAGCAGACTGGGTGTCCTTCACAAAGGGTGTCAATATTGAAATTGTTGGAGAAACCATTGATGATAAAGTAAATAATATTCAAGATAATATCCTCAAAGCCGCAATGGCAACAATTCCTAAGACTTCGGTAGATAGCGCAAAGTATAGAGTTCCATGGTGGACGCCAGATTGCCGCAGGGTACTGTGTGAGAGGAATAGAGCCTACAGGCTTTTCAAAAATCACATTAGTGATGAGAACTTTCGCAAGTATAAACTTGCGAGAGCTAGGGCTCGTCGAACCAGCAGAAAAGCCAAACGAGACTCCTGGCGATGCTTTGTCTCTAGTATCAACAGTGAAACATCAATATCCCAAGTCTGGTCCACTGTAAAAAAAATTAAATAAGAAAAAAATCTCTAATAAAATTACCAACATCACTTTTAATAACATCAATTATGACGAACCAAGAGACATTGCTAACGCCCTCGCCAGGCAGTTCTCTTTTGCTAGCAGCTCTGAAAATTACCATCCAGCTTTCCTGCCCATCAAGGAAGCATCAGAGCTGCAGCATATTGACTTTGCCACAGGAGATGAATTAGATTACAACAGTGATCTAACAATGCAAGAGCTTGTCCAAGCCCTAGGAGCCTGTAGTGGGACATCCCCAGGACCCGATGAGATTCGGTATGAGATGATAAAACATCTTGATCATGATTCCATGATCAAGATGTTGCAAGTGTTTAACGAGATTTGGAGGGGTCACACCTTTCCAAACTCGTGGCACTTTGCACATGTCATTCCCATACCGAAAGGAGAGGGGGACCCCAGATCGACTTCATCGTATCGCCCTATTGCGCTCACAAGTTGCTTATGTAAGGTGATGGAACGAATTGTTAATCGTAGGCTATTGCATTTTTTAAATTCCAGGAATTTGCTGGTTGACGAGCAGTGTGGCTTCCGTAAAGGTCGCCAGACGCTCGATCAGCTAGTAAACCTGGAAGTTCAAATTCAAGAGGCATTTGCCAAAAAACAATTTTTGATTGCAGTATTTTTAGACATTGAAAAAGCCTACGACATGACTTGGCGACATGGCCTCCTCAGGAAACTATATGCGATGGGATTACGCGGTAACCTGCCCTTTTTTGTTAAGAATTTCATTTCTGACAGAACTTTCTCTGTCAAGCTTTTTTCGGACACAGTCACTTTCTCGGACATATTTGTCCAGGCAAATGGGGTGCCCCAGGGGAGTGTTCTGTCTCCGACCTTATTTCTATGTATGATCAATGACATTCTACCAGCTCCTCCTCGAAATCTTAAATACTCACTGTACGCTGATGACTGTGCCATATGGCACTCCAGCTGTAATGCAGAGTTTTCGGCAACTCGGATCCAATTGGCACTGGATTTGATTCACAATTGGGGCCTCCAGTGGGGTTTTAAGTTTTCAGTAAGAAAGAGTGTAGGGGTTATTTTCACTCATAGGAAGAAGCCAGACGTCCGGCTGACTATGGGTGACAACCCCCTACCTATTCAAAATTCTACTAAATTTCTTGGACTGCATTTTGACAGTCGACTGACATGGCGAGTCCATGTCAGTCAGTTAAAAATTAAATGTTTAAAAGCACTCAAGTTGCTGAAGTGCATTTCTGGTACTCAATGGGGAGCAAATAGGAAGTCATTGCTAATGCTATATAAATCCCTGATAAGATCTAGAGTAGATTATGGGTCAATAGTGTATGGTTCAGCATCTGAGTCTGTGTTGAAAGGTTTGGATGTTGTGCAGAATGCGTGTTTGAGTGTGTGTCTTGGAGCCCTACGTTACACTCGAATCGAGCGTCTAGAGGTGGAGTCACAAATGCCTCCCCTCCGATTGAGACGAGACCAACAACTTCTAATATATTGTGCTAAAAAATTCAGGGTGCCGAGTCATCTTCCCGGGAATGCCTTGCTACGGCAACAGCACCCGGGGGGCCATGGCGCTAGGCCCCTGGCAGAGGGACCGAGTCGTCCGTCCGGGAACCCCTGCGCCCCAGGGGGCACTGGTGTGAGGCCAATGGGGACCAGGCCCCAAGTTTAGGTACCCGGGGAGCCGAGTCATCCTCCCGGTAATGCCTTGGTGAGGCATTTGCAGCTGGGGGGCCATGGCGATAGGCCCCCGGAAGGGCCGAGTTATCCGCCTGGGTGTCGCACGGCTCCGGAGGGCACTGGCGTGAGGTCCCTCAGAGCAAGCCTCCACGACCTCGTAGAGTGTGTCGGTATAGAATTATCAACAATCGATTCCCTGGTTTTAGTAAATATTGCACCCTGGGTAACACCCCCCTTCACTATTGTGGATTCCTGGCTGCCAGAGGATAAATCCCGGGTGCCGGAGGTGGAGGTACACCAGAGGTTTCGTGAGATAATTGTTCAACATCTTTCATATTTCCATCTGTATACCGACGGCTCCAAGACGGATGAATGTGTGGGTGCAGGTGTATGGTCGACTGAATGTCAGTTAAGATTCAGACTGCCGATTCATACATCTATTTTTATTGCAGAACTTTTGCTATTAATAAAGCTTTGGATTTTGCCCTATCGACGACCCACGATAGGATAGTTATTTTTACTGATTCATTAAATTCACTTCAAGCTATTAAATCCTTAAATACAACTAACAACGAAATACAGGGTAATATCATTAGTAAGCTGTTTTGTGCCAATAAATCAATCAAGCTAATATGGGTACCTTCACATTATGGTATCTATGGCAATGAACAGGCTGATATACTAGCCGGGTCAACTGTTGATCTGGATCTTAGCATAGTCCGTACGGATCTCAGGTGTTTTGTTTCCCTCATTAAGTCTCGAATTCATTTCCTGTGGCAAAGGCAGTGGACCGGATTAAACATCAGTAATAAAGTAAAAAAAAGTTATTGAACCCTGGGCTACGTCATCATGGCGTAGTCGCAGGGACGAAGTGGTGTTGGCTCGTCTCAGGGTCAACTCCACATGGCTAACTCACCTAGAGACCTATGTGAACAGAAATTTTCCCCCAATGTGCCCATCATGCACATCAGTAATGTCCATTAGTCATTTATTAATTTTTTGTAATAAATATAAAAACCAGAGAAGTAAAATTAAACAATTTTTTCAAGTTAAAAAATGGCTTTCACCATAGAAAATATTTTGTCAGATGACAAGAATATTATAAACAAATTAATGAGTTTTCTGAGGGAGACAAAACTTTATGACCTAATATAGATTGATATAATAAAATGGATCCATTGGCTTAATGACCTTTGGCTATATGCCACTGGTTGATAGCCAATAAATCCAACAAGGAAGGCAAGCGGGGTCACTCTGCCACCAGCCAACGACCGGGACTCACCTCTGCCTGCTCCAGACGCCGCTGCACTCTCCTGCAGCCTGCACCAGTCAAGCCCGGCCTACAGCAGCAACTACTACCTACCACGTGGTGCTATGACGTACCCTTCGCCTCCTCACCAAGCCCGAGTCAAGAGTGTACCACTAACTACTGTGAGGACATCAATAAAGTATTACTGTGTAACCCTGCGAGTTTGTGCACCCCTATCTAGTTGTTACAACTTAGTTGTTACAATACCAATAGAAGCATGGAGGAGTTTAGGAGAGTTGGCAGTGGAGTGGTTTACTAGCTGGTTTAACAAAATTCTTGAGGGTGCAAGAATGCCTGAGGAGTGGAGAAAAAGTGTTCTGATACCAATTTTCAAGAACAAGAGAGATGTGCAAAGCTGTGGCAACTACAGAGGTATAGAGTTGATTAGTCATGCAATGAAGATATGGGAACGAGTGGTGGAAACTAGACTGAGAAGTGAAGTAATTAAGGATATGTGAGGAGCAATTTGGCTTCATGCCGGGGAGAAGCACTACAGATGCGCAATAATTGACTTAAAAATGGTGATCGAGAAGTATAGAGATTCGAATGTCAGAAGGGGCTGCAATGTGTGTTTGTTGACTTGGAAAAGGCTTATGACAGGGTGCCCAGAGAAGATTTGTGGTATTGTATGAGGAAGTCATGAGTGGTAGAGAAGTATGTGAGGATGGTGAAGGACATGTATGACGATAGTGAAACTGTAGTGATGTGTGCAGCAGGATTGACTGAGGGTTTCAAGGTGGAGGTGGGGTTACACCAGGGATCGACTCTGAGCCCTTTCTTGTTTGCAATGGCGATGGACAGATTGACTGATGAGGTTTGACAGGATTCCCCTTTGACAATTATGTTTGCGGACGACATTGTGTCATGTTGTGAGAGCAGGGAGTTAGTCGATGAAGAACTGGAGAGATGGAGAGAAGAGGAATGAAAGTAAGCAGGAGCAAAACTGAGTACTTGGCTGTAAATGTGAGAGAGGGTGGGGAAGATATTGTCACCCCTAATTCCTTTTCCTGTTGCGAGTTGTCTATTCTGTTGTTGTTGTTGTTGTTGTTGTAGTTCCCCAGACTGTCTGGCCGAGTAATCCCGAGTCTGTTGTTTCCCATAGTGTACTGTCCATGTTGTTGTAACCTACTCTCCTCCATCTCAATAACATGACATTTCTCGGAGTTGAATTCGAGTTCCCATTCCTTACTCCACTCATACACCTTACAGATCAGATCAGATGTTGGGCGGGGAGATAGCTTTTTCATCGGCCTCCCTTTGAGTTTTAATAATATTGTGGTTGAGTTTTGTTTTTCTTTATGTGGTTGCTTTTCTTATTCTCTCTCTCTCTCTCCAAAAATTTTATATAATGATTTTCACTTCTTCCTTATCTATATTTTCATCAAAGAGTAAATCTCCCAGCCAGTTTTCTTTATATGGTTGTTGAAAGAGATTGTAGTTATTTCTTATATTTTGATATTGTGGGCAATGCAATACAAAATGCTGTAAGTCTTCACATTGTTCACTGCAACAAATACACTTTGTATCTTGGTTTACAAATCTATTTCTATTTTGTAGTTTGAGGGTATTTGACCGGCATCTGAAAAATATTATTGATGATGAATTGTTATCATAAAAAGTAGTTTCTTTAATTTCACTTTTGTATGTTGCATATATGCTAACACTTGACTTGGATTGAAGTTCATTTTTCCAATTTTTATGGTCCCAGTCATTTACTATTTTCTTGATTTTTTCACAGTTTATCTTTTTCAGATTGCATTTACTAAGACCTGTTTCTTTTGTAAATTTTATGATCTCCGCTAGCCACTTGTCTTCTTTGTGATTCTCTCGCAAGTTTCTCCACACATGTCCAATAAGATTTTCTTCGTTGTTTAATAAGTATTTCACATATGAAACTCTTGCCCTCATCATTCTTGAATACATTGTTGAGGCGCCCACCTCACCTCGTAACACACAGACAGGTGTATAGGAAGGGGCACCTAGTATGATTCGGTAAACCTTATTTTCTATTCTTTTAAGGTTTTGGATTTCTGACTTATTGTAGTGGATTAAATTGGTACCATACAGGATAGAGGGCAGAGCAACATTTTTCCAATATGTTTTACCAATAATCATTTTATTACAACTTCTGGCTATGATAGAAGGAACTTGATTTGCTAGATTATTAGCCTTTGTTATTGTCATTTCTTTATGTAGTTTAAAGCAATCCCTTTTCCCTGCAATAGTAACACCTAGGTATTTTATGTTTTTTACCACTTTAATTCCAGCTATGTCTATAGGTTTCTCTCGCATATTTACTATCATTATACTACTTTTTTCTATGTTTATTTCTAGACCATTATCTCCCGCTATATCCCTAATAACTTCTATACTTCTTTCCGCTTCTTCTATCGATTGTGTAAAGTTTAGACCATCATCAGCATAAAAAAGAGTGTTTATAAAAAATGAGTTATCTTTGTATCCTAAACCCGTTTCATTTAACTTATTAATTATTATATATGTAACTAATTTAAAAAGTGTTGTAGAGCCTGTGCAACCCTGCTTTATACCACTTGTGATTTTTATGTCTTTTTGTATGTCTTTATTGTATTGGATCTTTGTCTTGTCTTCTGTATATATTTTAGTTATCAATTCAATTATGTGTGGGTGTATCTTATAATGGATCAGAGCCTCAATTAGTTTTTCTCTTTTAATTGAATCAAAAGCCTTTTGGAAATCTATTGCAGTAATTATTAGTGGTTTTTTGTTTATGAAACTGTTATGAATACAATATTTTAATATAAATAAATTATCTTCTATTCTTCTACCTTTTGTAAAACCAGATTGAGTGTCTATAATCAAGTTATTTTGTGATAGATGTAAATCAATTTTATCTCTTAGTATAGCCATCATCATTTTGTAAGAAACATTAGTGAGAGCTATGGGTCTTAATTCTTTGACTGTTGGTTTTTTCACTTTAGGTATTAATCTTGTGTTAGAGGTCATCCAACTCTCCGGTATCGTATTTTCACCATTTAATACATTATTTAAAGATTTTGTTATAACATTTTTACAAATTTCACTGTTGCTTAAAATCTTATACAAGTCAGGTTTTATGGTGTTAGGACCTGCTGCTTTATTATTTTTAAGGCCTTTTAAGTATTTTGTTACATCATTATTTGTTATTGTTGGAGTGTCCATTATTTCTATGTTTTCGAACTTGTACATCAAGTCCATGTGTTCCTGTAGGTGTCTTGTGGTTGTGTATTCGTGGGTTATGTCGATAGTATGTGAGTTGTTTGTGTTTAGAAATTGTTGATTGTATGCTCCTCTAATATCATCATCCCACACTTCCTCAATTTTATTGTCATGTTTTTGGTATATACTTGACCAGAATTCTACTAATTCTCTCTCTGCTATATCATTACCTAGTGGCCTGCCATCTACATTGTACAACATATCTGCCCTTTCGGATTTTGTGTTCCCTTTTAGCTTCTTAATACAGTCCCAGATCTTTTTGTTACTTTTGTCACTTTTTATTTCTTCAACTACTTTTTTTTCATGCAATTCTTTCGCCATTTTAACCATGTCTTGAACTTTTTTCTTTTGTTTTTTATACAACTCCCATAGGTGCTGCTTTTCTTCCATATTTTGTTCACCCTTCTTTCTCCTATTTATTTCTCTCCTTCTTTTAATTTCTCTCCTTATATCATTGTTCATCCATATTTGTTCCTTAACCCTCCTATCCTCATCTACTTTTATCCTAATTGTTCTTCCCATTACTTTATCTGCATTCTCAATTATTATTCTGTCAATTTCCTTGATGTTTGTTATGTTTTCATTTTGTATTGTTCCTTCCATATTCTGCAAGAATATGTCTTTGGTTATGTTATCTATTTTTAAGTAGTTTTTTATCTCCCATGTACCTTTGTTAAAAACCGATCCAGTATTAGTGCTTAATTAACTTGAAATTTACGGTCACCAAATTATGATCCGAGAGATCATAAAGGTTTTTATTTTCGTCTATGTGCATATTTAAGAATTTTTCTTGCATTCTTGTGTTTATTAGGGCATAATCTATAACACTTCTCCTATTATTATTTGTCCAGGTATACATTCCGTCACATTCCTCAACATTGTTTAGGAGTGTTAGGTCAAAATTATCCATCAAATCTAATGCAATTTTGCCATTTTGATTTAGTCTTTGGTCTCCGAGAAAACCCACATGACCATTAAAGTCCCCAAGCAAGATTATTGGTTCCTCCTCTTTATCCTTCAAGAATTTCTCAATATTGCGTTTTATAATTACGTTTCTTTCCCTATCGTTTACAGAAAAGTATGTGAGAGCTATATAAAAGGAAAATCCTGAATAGTTACCCTTGTATACAAATTATCATTGTGCTTTGATTCTAATTTCTGAACTTCCATTTTGTTTAAATCCCTGTATAGCAACATTAAACCCCCACCTTTCCTATCATTAGTACATCTATATTGTTCAGTTTTACTTAACCCTTTTGTTAACATAAATCTATCATATTTTGAGTGAGTTTCCGTTAATGCTATTATATCATATTTATTGACTAATAGTTCCTTGACTTCCTCCAGTTTTACATCTGTAAGCCCTTGAATATTTATTAACCTTATACTAAACTTAAAATTACTTTTATTTCCTATTTTCTTATCGTTTCCTCAATTTGCATATGCTTTGTTGCGTAGCAGCTTTCCGTCATAAACATAATATCCTAATTCTCCATTTCCTCTCTTTTCAAAGAGCTTTTTCATTAGTTCCTTGTGTTGTGTCCTTTCTCTAGGTGTCATATCCTTCATTATTCCTACCTCCCTCGTCCAGTCTTTTGCGAACTTAAGGTTCCTAGCATTTTTCAAAATTTCCTTCTTTTTCTCAAAGCTTTCTATCTCGATAAGTATAGGCCTAGGTTTGTTTCTACTGTTATCAGCCTTTGGTTTTCCCAATCTCTTAAATTCTACTATGTTAACATTGTTTGTTTGTGTGCTTCTTATAATTTCTTTACATTTCTCCTCATCCCTTTCTTTAGCTATCTGTACCTCTTCTTCCTGATCACTGTCACTGTGGATATCAGTTCAGAGACTGAAGAAGCTGGTCTGCTGGTATCGTTTTCTCTCTCCTCACTTCCCCGGCTTTGTTGTTGTCCTCCACCAGGACCTCCACCTCTCCGGCTTCTTCCCTGGTTACCCCGTCCAACCATCTTGGTTTGTTCCTAATAGTTACACAAATCACTTTTATATCACCCAACGATCGGCAAAACATATACACTCTTGTCTCACCCACAAATCGGCCAGACTCAAAACACCACAGCAAAATTTCCAACGCAACCACACGTCTTCTTCCACACCAAAAATCCCAACGCAATCACACGTCTTCTTCTGACCAAGCAGTCTTGATGTATATCCTCCTGTGTTATCTGCCTTTTGAGGATTTTGTCGCAAAATTGCCGAAAGGCACACCAAACGCAATTGAAATTTTTTGAGTATCGGAATCGCGCCTTTCTGAAAGGCGCCTTCGACCTGCCGAATCAAAAGGCGCCTTCACTCGAAAAGCTCCTTCAGTGAAGGTGCGTTTTGAATATCCCGCCCCTGGCAACACTGTAGACCTGTAGCCTTCTGACAAGTTGGTAACACTGGTAGTGGTGGTGGATGTTGTTGACTTTACAGAAGGAGGTGTATAGACACACTCAACGCTATATATTTATTTAATTCAAGATGGTCAAGTTAACAGAGGATATGGTCGTTGCCAGATCAAAAGGGTCGGATCTCCACAACGTCAGAAAGTTAAATTGTTGGTAAGTAATGACATAAATATGGTCTTTGTTGGGTAAATAAGGTGTAAATATCACAGCTGTGTGTGTGTATTACCTGTCGTGATGTGATGTGTGTAATATTTTAATTGTTTGGTCGCCCCTTTGGACCCCAGACACTTTCTGTATGTGTGTGTGTATTGCCTATAGTGATGTGGGCAATACTTTAATACTTAATGCTTTAATACTTACAGTTTTAATACTTTAATATGACAGGTGTGTTGGTGAGTCACAACAAACGCCTCTGCACAGTTTCGTGTTTTTTTTTTTAATATATATATTTGGTTATTTGCTATAAGATATCGCCATGACATTGTGTATAATTGGTAAATATTGAATGAATTACCATTATTGGGTACGGTTTTTCTACCTTCATTACCTACTTATTTAGACCATTCTAAGACTATTTTCTCCACAAATTCAAATGAAATTAGCCTGACCTTACCTGACCTAACCTAACCTAGACCGCATCAGACTACCGGGACCTAACCTGGGCAGACTACCGGGACCTAACCTGGGCAAACTACCGGGAAATAACCGTGGTAAAGTACAGAAAAATGACCGGGTCAAAATACTGGGACCTAGCCGGATCTGGCAACACTGCTACAAAACGGTAATTCTTTCAATAAATACCGTATAATTTACTTTGGGTAGAATTTTAGGTAAAAGGAGAGAAGTACTTCATTCACTATATTGTATATTTTAGTATCATTACCCAATATTTTGGGTATTTATTGAAAGTATTACCGTTTTGTAGCAGTGTTGCCAGATCCGCCTAGTTCCCAATATTTTGCCCGGGTCATTTCCTGTACTTTACTACGGTTAGCCTATTTCCCAGTAGTTTGGCCAGGTTAGGTCCTGGTAGTTTGGCCAGGTTAGGTCCCGGTAGTTTGCCCAGGTTAGGTCCCGGTAGTTTGGGCAGGTTAGGTCCCGGTAGTCTGCTGTGGTCTAGGTTAGGTCAGGTCAGGCTAATTTCTTAATGCCCCATTTGAAAATGCCCTATCTTGGAAATGGGGCATTTTCACAAAAGAAAAGTGTCTTAGAATGTTATAAATTAGTGGGTAAAGAAGGTAAAAACATCATAATAGAAAACAACAATATACTAAATAATTACCATTTATTCATTGTATAATCAAGGGTTTACTTTAGTCAGTGAAATATGAATCATTAAAACACATTTATTATAGTAAGACTTCTTATTGAAAATTTGCTTTATAGGATATTCTGATATGTTAGGCTATTAAGGAAGTAATATACTTCTGGTAAATCTGGAGCAAAGACTTCCTCCAAACTTTTCCAGGCAACAGGACACCATTATTTGTGTACATCTGGTACTGATTCCTGGCATACTTTGGAGGAATCAAAGCACTCCAATGTACTAAAAGTATATTACTGGTACCCCTTTAAAGGAAACTTATCACTATGAATGATTTACACACTTTCACACATTATATATAAACAAATTCTTTTTCTTATTAGGGGCAGTGAACTGTCTGATGTTACTGTTGTACGGAAGTTGTCAAACGTAGAAGTTCTGTCCTTAAGGTAAGTTTTGTCGTATTGGTGATTTCAGTTTTACATGAATTGTAAACTGTCATAAAGTCTTTGAAATAGCATAAAAGAGATTGGCTTACTATAAACATAGTTAATACAATAATATGCCCAGATATACAGTTCATCAATGTACATTCAAAGTCTCAAGAATGAAGTAAATTAACTAGGTAGGATTAAGGTACAGCCATGGTCAGTAGTCCTGCAACACCTTCTAATGAAACAACTTCAAAAACTGGTTCAAAACTATAGCTGTTGTTGTTGTTGAAGTTCCTCAAGCTGTCTGGCCGAGCAGCCCCGAGCTCCTGAGGAAGGCCATGGCCTGAACCGGGCTTTCCCACAATGCCCTCAGAGAGTGTATGTTGTGTTGTTGGCGAGTGTGGTTGTGTGCTTTGCAGTCTTCAATAATGTATTTAATAGAGTGGGGCGCTGTGTTGCATCCCGGACAGGCATCTGCAATGGCTCCATCCAGCCTCTTCTGATATATCAGAAGGGCCGGGTGGTGGCCACACCGCAGCCTGGCCAAGTGGACTCTGTCCTCACGGGGAAGGGAGGATTCGGATGGGTGGATGTCAGGAGGTCGTGCATGCAGCTGGGTGTTGTTTTTGAGTGTTTGGATGGATTGGTGAGTGATTTGAGTATGGATGTGTTTCTGGAGATTGGTTTGGGGTGGGCAGGGTGTAAGAGATGATAGTATTTGTGTGTGGTATCGTGTACTGGGTGTTGTTTTGATGTTCCTTGGCATGTGTGGGTGTTGTGCCATGTAGTGTAGTGGATGGTGTGGGTTTGTGGAGGCTGCAGCAAGTGTTTGTGTGCCTCTCATGTCAAGATGATCCTTGATTTTGAGGACTTTGGTTTCGTAGTGTAGGTGGTCTGTAGGTATGGTAGCTGTGTAGCTTGTGATTGTCTTTAGGGCTCTGTTCTGTATGGTTTGAAGGGTGTTGTGATGAGTCTCAGCGAGGTTTGAAGCCCAGGCAGGGCTTGCATAATCCATCACTAATCGAATATATTGTTTGTATACTGTGGTTGTGGTTTCTTTGTTGTGTCTAAATGTTGTGCTGGCAAGTGATCTGAGGGCTTTAAGTCTTTGCATGCATTTGTTTTTGATGGCCGTAATATGTTGTTTGAATGTCATGGATGTATTGTATGTTATGCCAAGTATTCTGGGTGTGTGTGTGTGTGTGGTATAGGTGTGTTGTTTATGGTGAGGTGTGGTGTGTAGCGGTGTTCTACGTTCCAGTTGGTGAGAAGGGTGACAGTTGACTTGGTGGGTGCTATTTTAAGTCTGTTTGTGGTGAACCAGGC
Source organism: Petrolisthes cinctipes (assembly GCA_033782935.1). Classification (NCBI taxonomy): domain Eukaryota; kingdom Metazoa; phylum Arthropoda; class Malacostraca; order Decapoda; family Porcellanidae; genus Petrolisthes; species Petrolisthes cinctipes. The sequence continues at coordinate 46,687 of JAWQEG010000803.1, read as the reverse complement.
ATTAAGTGTATTGAGGTAGGGTTGGAGGATGAGAGTGGCTGTGTCTGCATTTAAACTATAGCTGTTGGTGTATGTAATATTGGTACTTAAGGTTCACTTTCTTGCAGGACTTTTGACCGTCACTGTACAATACACTGTATATTCCAGCTTCCTGATGTCATGAAACTCGAGAAATACTGTATCTTGGATTCTTTGTTATCTCCCAGGCCTTCTTTGCTGCTTACATTTCTTTCTATCTCTTTACAGTGTGAACCGCATATGCACATTGGCAGATTTCCAACATTGCCCTAATCTTCAGGAGTTGTACATTCGCAAGAACAACATTGCTGATATCAATGAGGTTCTCTATCTTCGACAGCTTCCTAAACTCAAAAGTCTTTGGCTTGCTGATAACCCTTGTGCTGAGTTTGAACAGTGAGTTCCTTGATAATAATGTTTGATCATTTTAACAGAGAATGAACATTATTGTACACTTCTGTCTGATTCTGTACCAATGTTTTTCATGCAACTTTGGCTTTAGCAGCATTTTCCAGATGAAGCAATGTGTGTGATTTAATAGCATATAGTATCCTAACTGTTTTACTGCATTTACGACACAAAAGCATAGGCTTACATAGGAAATTGATATACAGTAACTACTAAAGAACCAATATCATGAAAATTTTATGTACTGTATAATGTGATTGTCATTAATTGGGATAGTTGGTTGAGTAATATTGTTGAGGGGTGTGTCATGTCACCATTGTTGTTCAATATCTTTATGGATGGTTGCTTGAGAGAGATGAAGGCAAAGGTGGAGGGCCTGGGTGCGAAACTGAGGTTGGTCCTTGGTTGCAAGTTTATTTGCGGATGACACTGTGTTGCTGGCCGAGAGTGAAAGGGAGTTACAGAGGGTGGTGGATGAGTTTCAGTCCATGTGTAAGCGAAGAAAACTGAAGGTGAATGTTTGTAAGAGTAAGGTGATGGTATTTGAGAGGACTAAAACAGAAGTAATTGACTTTGCTACACCCTATAGAGTGGCTGTGCCAACTGGGACGGAATGTGAGATAACTTTAGGAGGTGAGGGAATTCAAGTATCTGGGAACACTTTTGTGTAAACATGGAAGTATGGAAGGAGAAATCAGGGAGAGAGCAGTGAGGGGCAGACTGGTCATAGGATCACTGGGGAGGATAATGAAGGGTAGAAGTGTGAGTATGGAAGTGAAAAAGGGACTGAGAAATAGTATAATCCTACCAACACTGACATATGTCAGAGACGTGGACATGGAGTAGGGCTCATCAGTCTAGAATAGGTGCTGTGGAAATGAGTTACTTGAGAGGAGCATGTGGACTTACTAGGTGGGATGGAGAAAGTAATGAGAGTGTGTATGAGAGATGTGGTATGAGTGAGAAGGCAATTGGTATTGAGTGGTTGAGAGAGTGAAGCGTAATACAGTGAGGTGGTTTGGACATGTAGAGAGAATGCAAGGTGTGGCGTTTGTAAAGGTGGTGTATGGAAGTGAAGTTGTGGGACCTGGTGTGAGAGGCAGACCACCGGTTAGATGGCAGAACAGAGTGAAAGAGTATGTGAAAGAGAGAAGTGTGAGGGGGGGAGAGGGGATGGAGCAAGTGAAGAGAGAGTACTGGAACATGAAAAACTGGAGACTCTTCTGCCGTGGCCACCCCCTTGGGGGGAGTTCCTGGAGGGAACAAGGCGTCGGAGCTATAGATAGATAGATAGGTTAAGTAATATGAGTGGTGTACATTACTTAGGATATATAATACATGTGTACCAGTTACAGCAGTTGTCAAGGACTGCTTCATAAGTATTGGTTCTGACAGATACCGTCTGACAGTGTTGCGAGCCCTTCCACACCTCCAGAAGTTAGATAATGTGGCTGTGGACTCAGAAGAGGTCCAGAAAGCCATGGTCTGTGGTGTCCCTTTACCATCTTCAGATCCATCAAGGTAGTGTTAGCCTTTATTGTTGATCAGGAAGAACTTTTCATAGAGCTGCCTTACTGTACTGATTTGCAACTTAAAATGAGCTGATGTATGATTATAAGTAACTTAGTTGTATATTTAACTTTAATTTATTTGATTACAGTACAGGGAATTCCAAACTAGATTAGTTTAAGGAATATGATCTATAGGGTGTCCTAAAGAAACTGTACTATATAGTATGTACCTCTACTTATTGTTTTAGTTTCATATCAATGTGACCTAGTAACTAAAGTTTATTTTCAATTTGTAGAGGTGGTGAGGAACGAGAGATGCCAAGATCAAGCAGCGTGGGTGAATCCTTACGTAGTGAGTCAGGTGGAGGTAGTAGCTTGTCTGACTGTTCTCCTCCAGCCTCAGAACGTCGCTATTCTCACACAGCAGGAAACACCCCTACCAGGCCCTCTCACCAGGTAAAGTTGGACCCATAAATTTTAGACATGGAAAGAAGTTTTCTGTGTGTTAATCTTATTCTCTCTAAAACTGAATAATGAAATGAGAAAAAACACATGATACTTCTTCCCAGAAAATTGAGTACAGGTAACCAACCGGTTTGACAACTATCTGTAGGTTGTGTATGACGATGATGATGATGATGACCCACCCGTGATAAGGCGACCTACTTCATATGGGTCTTACTCAGCCACCGACCCAGAGCGCAGAATGTCACAAGTATCTCAGGTCTCTTCTCATGGACATTCACCACAAGTTAGTGTACAACTCTCAGCTTCTGTTCAATTATTTTTACATACATAATTTTTTCCTTTGGTTCTGGTATCTTTACACAAAACAATCATTATCCACAGGTACATTTATATATCATAGTATTTTGTAATGTTTATTGGTATGTTATACTGTCACATCATCAGGACTGTAATACCTTAACCTATGTGGTATTATGTAGCACAATTGTTATTTACCAACATTAGCAACTAGTGACTAGGTTTTACATTATACTGTTGTGTGTTTTGATTGTACATAGTTTACTGTGATGATGGGAAAAATATTTTGTCAGGCCCTTGAGCTGTTGAATTTACAGTACATGTTCTGAGGCGACCAGCTACATTTGTCTTTTCACCAGCATCCATCCTCCCTATTTGTAGTTATTGTCATAACTTTCCTTTAGTACAGTATATTCATAAACCCAGTGGCCTACAAGAAACCTGCCACTTCTACTGATTATTTCCAGAGATCAGTCAATATATATTGTAGTGTACTGTTATACTGGTTTATTATACTGTAATTACAAGTGTTACTATCATTGTAGTTAACTAGTGTGTTATTTCTGTTCAGAGAGTATACACTTTAAGGAATTTGTAAAAATACATCTGAATTCCAGTGTATTGCTGCTCAAAACCTCTTTAGTGCTATGAGGCTGACTCAAGTCTATAGCATGTAAAAAGAGTTATTGCCTTAGGTAAAGCTGGCTCAGGATGTGTTCCAACCATAGAATTGAAGGATCCAGAAATGTGTGTGATAATTGTGCACAGTATATGATATTATAAACATGATAGGTGTACAGTACTGTATATAAATGCAGAAGCTGAAAAGAATAAAAAAGTATGTTGTTGTGGAAAGAATGTATAAAACTCAAGTGGTGACAAAGATGTATAGGAGTGATTATGAGGAGCAAAGAAGGGAAAGACTGAGGAGAATAAGGTAAGGGATTGTGTAAAAAAGTGTGGATTAGGAATGGGTAAAGGAAAAGAAGTTGTGCATGATTGGCAGGAATGGAATAGATATACTAGGAATGTATTTCAGTGCCTGGCGAACCCGGTGTTGAACTTGACAGTTCATGGAATGGCTCTGTTCACCAAGGATAAAGGATGATGGAGCTTTTGTCATGGAATCAAGAACTTAAAGCTACTTCATCTGATTTGGGATATTTAACTTTAATATGAAATAACAAACTAAGTATAAAAACTGTCAACTTTGCCGTCTCCTTCCTTGGGACAAGAATACCAACTATATGTATAGAAATTGGAATATCAGTAGGGGTTATTTCAAATCTTTTTTTGGATGTCTGTACTGTACATCCAATCAAAAGAGATGTGTGGTTATGCTTACATGCTGGCAAAATTATTTATTCAAATTATCCATTCTATCCAGGATGTATGCACAAGAAAATATGGCATGCAGCTACCATTTTAACAGTACTGTACCTCATAACTTGATGTATTAAGGGGAAAAACAGCAAACTAAACAGTTTTTATATTGTGCTTTATACATTCACAAAATAACAATATGGTGGAAGGACTCAACAAATGGTTACTGTCTAACCAAAAGCTTCATTGGTGTATATACCGGTAATTATTCACTACAGAGTGCCTTACTTATGTTGCTGTATATAACTTTATACAGGACTGATATGTACAAAGCTTTGTAAAGAAAATGGAATTGATTATGCATTGCAAGCTGTTTTTGATACTTTTATATGTGTTATATATCATACCAGCATTTATGCCTATTTATACTTTGTAAGATACAGATAGGCTATGCTGTAATAGTATATATGTGCAATTGTGCATCTTATTCATATATTTTTGCATGATTGTATTTATATATGTACGAAGGATTTGTACAGTATTACCCAAAATATCATGCAGCAACAGTGCTTACTCTCTGTTTCACAAAAAGCTGGTGAAAAAGGTAAACAATAAGGTTGGACACGAGAGTTGGTGATACATTGCAGCATCAGTATGGTGGGGGGACCAGAGCAAATCAGCTGAGACAACGAGAATTAAGCTCCTCTTTAGGGAACACCCAATACACCAGAAGGCTACCAAACACCCAGGTGAGAGGAGGGACTGGTAGGAGTATTTGTCCAGTCATTTGATGTCATGGCTGGCATCCAACTGACTTGACTTTACTAGAATGCTGGAATGACTTTGCTTCAGTATCAAGTGAATGGCTATAATGCACATAGCCAGTAACTTATAGAATGGAGTTGCTGTGACTGTGAACACTATAGCACACTTCATTTTCTGTTTATATGTGACTTTTGATGTCATTGTTATTGAACAAGTTAGTTTCTTTGCAGTGTTTTGATCCCTCCTTTCTGTAATTAAGCTTTTTGTGTTATGGGAAACATACAACTAACATTAACTTATTGGTGGAGTAGAGCATGCTGTTTCTATATCACAAAGTTCAAAGGTGAATCTTGTACAGTAGTGGTTTGATTATGACAAGTGGATATACAACACCTTCCATTGTAATGAAACTGAACATTACTTAACCCTGAATTATTTTGTCGAAAGAAAATTACACTATGCATTCATTCTTGATCAATAGTACAGCTGTTGTTAAGCTTTTATCAGATCAGTCTTGATTAATTTTGCTGAAACATGGGAACTATTTGACAGGCTGATTGAAAATTCTTCACACAGAGGAGAGTTTGTGTAGCTGAATTTTTAGTGATGGATTGTATTGTAGCTGAGGCTGGTATGAATCCCTTAGTATGAGAAAAATATAAATCAGCAACCAAAATTTGAGAGTGAAAGAGAAATCCAATGTACAATAATTCAAGTTTTTTGACATGGTGGTAAAGATGAAAGATGCCACAATAGGAAGGTACAGTATTTCCTTGTGTTATAATAATGCCACTATTAGTGTTTATGTTTATTATTCATGTACACTGGGTGAAGGTACTAACATTTATATACAGCATTAACAAAGCAAGATGTGCTATTTGTATGTTGAATTATTTTGTTGTTTGAAGCACTAGATAATATGATAGACAATACTAACATTGAGCATTTGATTCTTCATAATTTATAAATTTTATGAAAATGTACTATGCATTATTTATTGAATACTAGTATAGTTGATTAAAGTATGTCTATTTAGTGTGGAATATATATCTTTGTTGAAAATCAAAAGATTTGACATACCTAAAACAATCAAGGAGCTATTTTATTATTTGAGTCATTTCATATAGTACAGTGTCAGCAGGTGATGGTAATAACCTCATTCATTATTAGTTTTCTTATATTGGTACACTAATAATAGGTGTCCTTTTAATCTTCTTAAACAAATCATTGGTACTTTCAACACATATATATTTTTGGCACAAGTGTTCTTGAAGAATTATCACCTCAATCAAAATAATTCTTTATTAGATGATACATGTACAGTATCCAATGTCTCACTGCTGTTTTACAAGTGCTCATAAACATAACAATAATGTACTGATATAGTTCATAAGGTTATCATGCAAAACTTGCCAAACTACTGTACAATGTCCCACCCCTTTTCTGTCCCACTCCCTAATGCAAGAGTTAACCAGTACTCACAATTTTTTATTTACAAAGCTGGTTGACTCTGGAACACTTCCGTCATCGATCTTTCCCCCTTACTACTATTTAATTTTGTTCAAACATTATGTGTCTAATTATGTCATATAAAATGGGACATGATTTTGGACCTCTCTCGTTCATTCAATTTCAGACTTGGGGATCTAAGCCATTCAACCTAACATTTTCAAGTATAGGAAGATAAAATATTGGTACTTGATGATAGCTGCATTTTGGAAGCTACTGATTCCTCCAAAATGTGCCAGGTAGCAGGCACTCACAGTAAAGGAGATGTTTTTGTTTTATGTTGTTGTTGGAGGGATTAGTAACCTACAGCTTTCTGACTGCTGTAGGCCCCATTAGGAGTAAGGTGTTGTCAAATCAGTGGATGCAAACCTCTGCAAACCATGTTAAAAATCAAATCACTACCTCTGTACAAGTGGTTTGGTTCTGTTCGGTAGAGGGCAAGAAGGTTGCAAGATGGCCGCTGACACCCTGTTTAAATCTACATGAAATGTGTTATTTTGGTTGTGAAATTGGAGTTCGATACCAATGGAAACCTCGTTAAATTTGAATCCATTAAATTGAAATGAGCGATTTTTGAGATTATACTGTACTGTATTGTTATTATGGTCTGCCTTGTTTGCACATTGTCTTCACCAGTCTCACCATAGGATACTTCATTTTTGGTGTCACGTGTGTGTGGTATACTTGATTGTTCAACTCTGGTGAGGTGGAGCATAGGATATGGTATTGAAACTGTAAATTGGCATATACAGTAAAACATGTGGTTTGTGGTAAGTGAATATTATTGGGATAAGTGAATGATCCCATACATTGTATAGATCAATTGGAAAAGTAAATGTGATATTGTTAGATTTTCATTAATTACAGCTTGGTGCTTTTTAATTAAACAAGTTCTGACAGCATAAGACTTATTTGTTTTCTGCAAATTCTATATGGATCCTGGGGTCAGTAATACAGTACTAATTTCTTTTTTATTATGTGTTAACCATTATTTTACTTTCAAGTGTAGACTGTACAGTTCATATAAAATATTTATAACTTTATGCTTTATTTACTGCAGTTTTCTATTAGTAAATATTTCAAATGGGAGAGTGATGGAACACTAATGTAAATAACAGGGTTCGACTGGGTACCAAAGCAGCCACACAAATGGTGTTTACTACCGTGGTGAGAGTGATCCCAGGGAGAGACTACATCGTGATTCTTACTACGCTGCTACACAGGTTGGACACCACTTGCACAGCATCGCACCCTCACCACTGACCTTCAACTTCACCTCAATACTTCCCCTCACAGTTTAGGGAGGCCTGTGGTTCAGACTTGCACCATCTTGCCAATTAATGCCTCTGCTTTTCCCTCCTCTGCATATACTGTACAATGCACTGCTGCCCTATTGTTGAAACTAATCCTAGATAACCCTAGTGTGTAAATATTATAGAAGGATAAATGTTAATACCATTTTTCTCTTATCAGAGTGTTTACAAACCTTAGAATTAACTTCTATCTGTGTAACAAATGGTGGCAGGCTGGTTTTATAGTAACTTGTTGCACTTCAGATATCTAACCAAATAGTTGGTGACTGGAGTTGGAATATTCTTGTGTGAAGGCTGCCCCACACCCCACAGTGGGGAATAGGTGATGTGGGCACTTGTGCAGTACAAATTTTGCTCACTGAATATGCTGCCTACCTATTATAAACATAAAATAAAGAACAGCCTCAACATGATATTTTTTTTACAAAGAACAGTCACAACTTCTATTCTAAGTCTCACAAATACAGTTCTGTTTTGACACTATCTTATAAACAGTACTGTACAAGTGCCACATCTAGGATATTAAATCTCAATCAGAAAGAAATTGCCTAGAAAATATACACTTTATGTAGGTGACATGTAAAGAATAAGTCTAATTAGTATTTTGGGTTTATCAAAAGCCAGAAAAGTTTTCCCATTTTCTTACAGTATATAACAAGTATAAGATTAAATGAACTCTATGTGGTTTCATAGGTGTGGACATTAAATGGGCTTCTTGCCTTTAGTCCTTACCTTTCTCATTCTAGAGAATGCAGTGATGTACAGTGGCACTGAATGTCGTTGGGGTGACTGTGGGGATGACGAGCAATTTGTTGTCTCTGGCTTCCTGTTCTAGTTCTTCCTCCTCCTACAGGTGGTGGAGTTACTACCGTGTCCATCACAGTCAGTAATTAGTGGATAACACATTTGCTGGGAGAACATCTCTTTAGTTTGAAATGATCAGATTGAATGGCTACATTTGAGATATGGTGTTTGGAGATTGAAATTTCATCTTTTTACACACTTGTTGCAACTATTGAGTAACCTGGGGTGTACATTGGCATTATCCATTAGGAGAAGGACCATAAAAGGTAGGCTTTGCTGGATTCAGTGATGTTTGGTATTGGGCAGAAAGTTTTCATCAAAGCACTCTCTAACAATGTGAGTGGTTATCCCTGCCTTATTCATCTCCTTCCATTACACCCCAGACTGGGCTATGCTCTTAAGGTTACAAAAGGCATGTGATCAAGCTATCTTGTGGACTAACATGAGCTTCATCTTGTATGACCCTGCAAGGTTGCAGCAGAAGATAATGGTGAATCAACTCTTATTAACTTTCCTTCCCTGCATGATTGTGGTTTTCTTGCTTATGTAGGTCCACTTTGGTACAGTATTAGTTTCTACTACAATTCCGTCTCATCCGTACTGAAGATATACTCAGTGGTATAATTGCCACCTTCAATAACCTGTTGGATGATGTTGGGATACTTTTCTTTCTTTTCCTTGTCAACCTTCATGCTCTCTCTGGTGAACTTGATATTCTTCAGTTGCTTTCATCTAATGAAGTAGAGCAGCTAACCAGAAGAAGCACAGTATTTCTTCTGGGTCAGGTACTGTGCAGACAAGAGCTTGGTAGCAGCAGCATGGTAGGATGACATGACCAATTGTCATGTGTCATTGACAATGATTGGCATGTGGTTATACTGCTGTGTGAAATGTGCTGTCAGTAATGATGAGTATCCACACAAGCTAAACTTTCCCTCTTATTGCTGTAGATGGTACAAATTGTAGACTCCTTCAAATTTAAGGATTTAATAGTCCACTGTACAGTATGTATTTCAATTAATTCTCTCACACTCGATTGAATCATAATTATATTACATATATCCTGTTTGTTTTAATTTTGGTACTTCATACCTACAGTATGTTGCTACATATTCACTAAATATTTATGGTGATGTATGATGTTGGATTATACCAGTTAGTGTTAAACTTCAGATGTCTAATTCTGTAGGACTTACAGATGATCTATGCTGAGGGGAATGATATTGTTAACTGTACCACATGTATGGGAATTGGAGGCTTCAAATTCCCCCCAACCATTCTACAAATCAAACTCCTTCAATATGGCTTGTGTTTTGTAGCAATATTTGAAGGACTCTGTAGACTTTAATTCTCTTATTACAACTCTGGGTCTTGAACAGTGAATCTGCAATTATGCAAAAATAATGAGTGTTTACCCCCTTTTTTTTTTCTCTCGACAGATTGTAGGTTTTGTGTATGAATAACCTCAAAATAAATTAATGTGTGTGGAATGTCCAACTTATTTTATCAATTTTGAGAAGCATATGATATCTGCAGTGTTCTATCCCCCCCCATAATTAATTTTTTCTGAGGTTGCAGCTTTGAAATTAATGTTATAATAATATATACTGTACTGTAGTATAGTATGTTGGTATGTACTAACTGTAATTGTAAGTTTTTGAACATGGCTTAACTTGGTGTTCACTTCTTTTTAGACTGCGATCCATCATTTATGTTGATACAAGGATTAGAAAAAAAAAATTGGCCCTATATTCTTCTTCTAATGCCAAAAAAGAAAATTGCTGCAAATGTTGGCAATATGAAATCCTTCAGAAGATTTTTTTTTTTAATTAGAACGTGCCTGTTTCTTGTCTCATGGTCTGGTCCAGAGACCTTTCAGAATATTGCCATCTACTAGTACTAGTACTTGCTGTACTAGTAGGATGCCCTGCATTAATTGTGTCCTTTTGTCCACCACTCCAGAAATTGTTCATAGTACAAATTTGAGTGCTTGGAATACAGTTTTCTCCCCAGATTTAGTCAGTTAGAAATAACCGGTATCTGTTAATTTCTGTCCTTAAGACTTTGGCTTATGAGCACCACACGAGTAATTCATTTGAAAATTGTTCATGAACATGTCACCATCTTTATTTTATTTTATTATTTATTTATTCATTTATTTCCTTTTGTTCCTCAGTACCATAGTACTGTAGATTTAATACCAAGTATGGGTATGGTATACTTAAAAATAAGCAACTTTTTATTATTTGTGAATTGAATAGTGTATTAATTTTGTTACAGTAGTTGATGATTAAAACCTACCGGTAATTGATTAATTTTCAGAGTCCATCTCGTCGCAGCAGCCAGGTAGCAGCAGAGGACCCATCAGCAGACAGCCGCGGGTATATACGTTCTCCTGATTCATCATCTTGCACACTCACCTCTTCCAATGCTGACTATGATTCACGCAATGCTAACTACCTGAGCAGGGACGACAGGTATACCCCCAGTGGCACCACTAACAACTTTCCCCCTCCCCTCACTACTACCTCCAACACCCCAGATATCAATGATGACACCAATGCTACTAACAACAACTGCAACAACAACAACAATCCAGCATTGTGTTCACAACAGTGAGTACGTGAGAAAATATGCATGGCGAAGATGGCAGCCCATCACTACATCACCCGTGCAACCCACCTCAACCGACCTTGTCATTGCATGGCTTGTGCAACTACTGCATGGTGTAGAGTATTATTCTGTGTTCAGTGTATTACCAGAGTTAAACTGTATGAGAGAACTGACCCCTTAGATGCAAGAGGTTTCCAATTTCAAGAATAATCCACTTCTTTACATTAGCCAGAGTATAATATTAGTCAAAGTTCAGGTATTCCTCATATATGTTAGGGTTATATTCCTGGAAACTCCAACAAACAGTATATTAACATAAAGTATTACAAAATGAGTATAACCTGCATCAATTTGGGAATGTTCTTTGAATTAAGTGAACTTCATTTTCATTGTATAGATGGGAGTTGACACATGTTAGTAACAGCACATACTGGTATAATGTAAGTATGAGTGTAATAGACTATGAATTTACTGTTGATATTGTTAGTAGATGCAAGTTTATGCTGATGAAATTTATACAGTGGAAATTTTATCTAACTATTAAACAGAGTTTATGTATCAACTTGGTTTAATAATACAGTGTATTTCTTAGATTTAACAGCAAAATGTGACTTGTTAATATTCACAGTTTCTGTTGTTTTATAATTTTCTTTCATTAAGAAATTCATGTAGTTGTACAGCAGACCCTTGATATAACAGGAATACTGTAAATACTTCTGTCCCCAAGATAATAATATTACCCTCGGTCCATTATAGCAGACCACCTAATGTTTACCAAGGCATCTCATTATTCATTACCACACAGAATATGAGATCTACTGGGCCTGCATTTACCTATTGTACTGTCTCCGTATGTACTACAGTATTAGCAAACTTAGTTTTAAAATCTTTATGTTAATGCTCCTTGTATGGACCACTTCTTTATCAGAGTTGTTTCAAATTTCTATGCTTCAATATCAAGGGCCTATGAGATTGTGCATAATGAAACAATCAGTTTCCATTCATAAAAATTTGCAAAAATATTTTCTAGAAATTTAGAAGGCTTATAATTTTGTGTGTTACTTGAATTGACAAATATATTTTGTTTGTTTCCCCTTTTTCCATCATGTTGGGACATTGTATCAACAGCCGGAGCACTCAAGACCACCGTGATCAACGATGGGTAAATATTAATGTCCTGTAGTGTCTGGTACTAGCTTTGTATTATTGAATTGAATTGGTTTGAATATGTTAGACAAACATAGATTGGTGTAGACAGTATTGTTCCATATTGTACATATTCTATATGATATGAAAATAATCTATAATCTATAAACCATCTCTTTGTTTATAGTGTGAACCAGATGAACGAGAACGTGCATACAGTCGAGGTGATGGATATGGTTATGTTACATCTCCTGCTGAAATGCAACAACCATCACCTGGGACATATGATCAACGCACTCCAGGCCAGGAACCTCGATACCAGCCCAGGGTAGGTAGGATGGACAGAGGGGGAGGGTTGGTTGGAAGGTTAGGTTAAGCAGGCTTTGAAGGAACAACAAGGAAAGGGTTATCATAAGCTTTGAAAATTATATACAATACAGTACTTGGAACCAAAGAGACTTACAGGTCTAATTCAGAAGATTATTTGCAATCGTTAAGTTTTGGATAGTTTTCCACAGCTTACTTGTATTAGCTACCCAAAGTTGGTAGTCAGTTTTAATAAGCAGTCTTCTTGAAATATTAGTTTTGTTATATAAGGAGATAATGAATACTCCATAGGGTGATGGTCGAAGTGTCCAGCAGAACTATGACAATGCCCATCGCCGAGCTGAGCAACATATGGACTCAGCAGCCCGTAGTGCTACCTCAGAACGCTCATCACCAACCAAACCCTACCCATCTCGTCCCAGGACCAGGGTAAGTGCAGTACAGTGTTGTCCAGATGGGGTAAACATGGCTCCAAATAAATTCTTACATATGTGAACAGTAAGAAATATTTTAAGAGATACCAGTATTAAGAATTATTAATGTTTTTTGCTTGCCAGCTACTAAAATTTGTCACATTCATTGTCAGGAATGCACAGTAATATCTAGAGATAGAGCTTTAAAGTCAAATTTTATAAAAATGGATATGGAGACAGGCAAGCACAAGCTTAGCTCATTTTCTATGTTACAACGAGGCAAATACACATACAACATCAGTATTCAGGGACGTATCTGAAAACCAGTCTCTCATATTTAGTATTTAGACATCAGTCATGCAGTGGTAAAAAATTAATTCCTCCTTTACTGCAGAATGCCAACTTGCTGTCTGCAGTCTTATGCCTAGTTAAGGAGCTGGACTATACAAGCCTGGAGGTGGTGGAGATGGCTGTTAGATGCCGCATGGAAGAACTTGATGACTGAGTACCTTGTGTTATATCATCGATTCTTGTATTCATTTTTCTCCGTCCTTGGAAACCATAATATTTGTGTTTTCTTGGGACTGGTAGAGAGAACCCTTAATTGCCTTGTATATTACAGGACAGTTGCTTCGTGTTCATGTATCTAACACCCACATCTTTAAAATTTGTAGCCTAGCAGCTATTCATGATAATCTTTCAATACCGTATATACTTGCCATCATAACTGTGTCTCAGAATAGAAAGTATACTTGTGCTACTAATTAGCATCCATGAATTTGATGCCGAATATATAATCTTTAATAGTTAATAATGCAAGAAGTAGTGGGTGGTTGTGGTTAGTGCCAAGTACTGTATTACTAATCCTACAGATATACAGGAATACCTGGATAATCAGCATATGTTTTAATCAAGTAAACCAAATAGTTTTGAGTTTTTCATGGAGGTTGTGTTTGTAACATTTGTTCTTTTTCTTTTGGAACTTTCATTGTAGAAACTCTTCAATGATTTTACAAAAAAAAGAATATGTTGATAATACTTAGAGTATAATAATGATCATTTCATTCCTTTGAAGGGAATGCAGTGATGCATTTCTTATACAGTACTATACTGTATTTAGCGGCACTTTTATAAAGTAAAGGTATTTAGTGTAATATTGGAGTCTTAGTCATCTCAATTGTTAAAATATCTCACCAAACTGACGTGATGTTGTGTAGTAACTTGTGTGTAGTTAAGTAGTGAAAAGTTACTATACAGATTGATATGATTCTCTTGAAGCTTTAACCATTAGTTTATTAATACCAGTACCTTATTAGACTTTGTTCTTATGTTTAGATATACTTTAAATGAATAACTTATTTAACCCCATAGTACAACTGAACATCTTTGATATGCATTTTTTTCTTTTTCTTTCTTTTGTTTTTAATTTTAATTGATGAGTGTGTTTGGTGTAGTGGTTAGCACACTTGCCTTTCAAACCAAGAGGTCCTTTGGTTTGTCTCTAAGGCGAGACAGGGACGGATTTTGGCTGCTGTTTTAGATTATAAATTTAAAGTTATTGTTGTTCTTGGAGCAGTATCAAAGGCTTAGGGTAAATGTGCTGTAGATGTCCAATTGTCAAGTGATATTTGGTATTAGATAATGGTGTTACTTTTATCGGTGGAGATGTTTGGGTACAGATGATTTATGAATCGATTGTTCATCAAACATGAAAAATTTATACACTGTGATTAGAAAAGATAAACTACTGATAATAAAAATAGTACTGTAATTAAATTAAAACTATTATATCATATTAAGTAGGTAATCAAATGTATTTACATAATACTAAAGTTGAACGTATTTAAAAATTAGAAATCCAATTTGGCATATGTACTTAAAAAAATATTTGCCATCCATTCTCTTATAATCTGGCCCCTTCATCACTTAGTGGGATGAACATGTTTTCTCATTCTAACTTTAAAATGTGATACTAACCCCCAAAGTGTGGCATAGTTTCAAGAACTGTAAAAACTTCATATATTTTGCTGTATCAGACTTGGAAGCCGCACATGTTCAGAAACTGGGAACACCAAAGCCATGGTTTCATCAGCTCATTCTAAAGTTGGTAATCATTCTGGTGGTTTTATCAGCAAGAACGAGGATTTGTGATTTTCAACTCTCTGAAAAACATGTACTGTATGTGAAAATTCTTGAAATGCAAAAGATTTCACTTTCCAAATGCCTCCGCACTATAAGCATTATTTCTGACAGGCCCACCATGCTGGGAATATATTCTTGGCAGTTTTAGAAGTGCAGTACATTTTAATAATTGTAAATAAAACTTTATTGCTGTGATAATCGATAGGAAATCCTGTTAAGTTGTTGCGAGTGTTAAATATATCCTTTGGATGTATTTTTGTTGTGCATAATTTAATCTGCATGACAGCTTTTCTTTTACTGGGTTTTTACTTTCTTAATTTCCAGCATAATACTGTTTCTTACAGGATGCTTTCAGGAATAGTGCATTTAATAACATAAAGTTTTTAATGAATGTATTAACAGTGATTATAGAAATTGAGACAAGTCTAAACTGCTTAGAATTATTTTTCCTAGTTTCACTTCATATTGACTGAATGTTGTCTTGTTTTCAGGAAACTCATTTAATATTACCACTACCTATTCCCAAATATATCTTGTTTTGCTTCCAGCATTCTATTCATGATATAGCATTCCTATTATATGACTTTATCTTTTGAATGCCTGAATGTTTTTCTTCACCATCCCTCTATGACATTTAAATTTATTCTTAAATGCTGGCATCACTTGTATTTTTCTCCCTCATTGGATAAGTTATGTTGAATTTGCTATTTTTCTTTCCCATGTCTCTTCCATTTACCTTACTGAGGGACTTTTATTGTTGTCACCGTCCTTTGGGCGACTCCAATACAATTCACCAAGGCCACCTTATGGTATCACAAACAGTATTGTGGATAATGATCAGTACATTCTTAATACTGGTACAGTACTTCTATCTATTTCAATTTACCCAACCATTCCTTTTCCTGCATTGATGTCTCACTGTACTCCAGATAGGCCCAAGGATTAATTTGGGGTAAAGGGACTCCAAGATGACTTACTTTAGGACTAAGATTTACAAACTGATGTCACAATATTAAGTACTGTTTTCTTGTTTCTGAATGTATCTGGCTGTAGTAAAGGTGGAGAAATTGTGAAACTAACTATTGAATACTTAATAACATTAGAAATTCACAATTCCATGAATGTAAAATGGTGAGGAAAAATCCAGATACTGTACCTTCAAAACAGGTGTATTGTTCTTGAGGGGATGTTTAGGTTCTTAAAAATTATTCCTCACCCTAATGGTACAAAGCTTTATGCCCAACCAAATGAGGCATTTTGAACCACATATAAACACAGTCTAAGACAGTGATCGTTATGATGAGAATCAGAGCATGGGCTGCTGAATAATTTTCGAGAGCCTGTACAATCTTTCAGCTAAACTTGGATCCTCTTTAGGCACTGTAATGAATGTGTACTGACTGTATTTTAATCAAATTTTTTAGTTTAAAATTTTTTATGCAATCAGGAAGCAGTTTTATTATGTTTCATTGTAAGGCAATTACCTATAACTATGTGTGAAGATGTTATTGTAATGTACTAAATATAATATATGCACTAATAATTCATGTATTTAAGAAAGCTGAGTAATATTTTCTGTAGAGAAACAATTTTGTAACTTGAATGTATGTACAGTTGGCCTCAGGAATTTGTATACACCACTGTGGCATCAAGGCTTTGTAACAACTAGAAAATTTAGTACATTAATTTCTTAACACCAAACTTTTCTAGTAATGTTATTTGGCTAATACTTTAATCAGTCAGAAGAACAATCCTTACAGTATATGCAGAATATCCAATGCCTTGTGTATGAATTCCTGGGACTAACTGTACATTAATTTAATATACAGTAGGAAGCTTTACTGAATCTGCATTAACATTGTAGGTTTTAAATGTAAAATTTACAATCATAATATGACTGTTTCAACTAGGTTAATCAAACATGTATGAGAGTAAATCCTGAATTGTTAGCATAAACTTAAAATAAATATTGTAATGTACATAGGGTCAAAATATTTACATTATTAGGATACAAAAGAAGATAACAGTAAATTGTGACAGTAAACATTCTGATAATTTTCTAAAGCTTTATGCCTTGGCCACAGCCTTAACCTGTAAATTAATGGAAATCTAAAGAGTATCTAAATTTTATATGTTGAAACCAGTGGCTTGTCTTTATATTATAGGGTACCCAGTTTCCTTGCAGCACTTTCCTATAGTGGCAGTAGTGGGCTATATATAGTGTAGGTGTGTGTGTACCTGCCATGTACCTCACACTGCTGGCCTTTAAGAGGGGTTCCTCTAACCCTATAGGACTCATGAATTGGATGATTTACCCCTCCCTGTTATCCTTCATTTCACCCTCAACATTGAGGTTAGAAGTTCAGTCCTTCCTCTCTCCTTGCCACATTCTCTCATACTTTCAACATCATTCTAGAATACCGAGAACCCAAATCAATTGATTATGTTCTCTTTCTTTTAATGCCTATTTACTTCATTTTATGTCTAGAAATGTGTCCTACTTTTTTCAGTATTTTATATTTTATTGAAGATAAATGGGTAAAACTAACTTATGTGCATTTTAACCATCTATCTATCTATAGCTCTGACGCCTCGTTCCCTCCAGGAACTTCACCGAAGGAGGTGGCCACAGCAGAAGAGTTTCCAGTTTTCTCTGTTCCAACACTCCCATAGTTTCCATAGTTACACATATATGTCTGTGGTATGTATGATAATTTCCAAGAGATAAATATTTGATATGAGATTGAAATATATATATTCCCTTGTGTAAAATCAAGCTCTTTAGATACATAATAAAGAAATATGCCTTTGTGAAACCTTTAAATTATATATCTTTATAGGTGGCTGAGACTCTGGAGTAGTTGCTGTCTTTAGGAGTTAAGGGATGCCTTTGACGGTTACTGATTCCTCAAAGCTGTGCCACAAAATTTATCCCCTAATAGTAATACTGATGTCTATTTCCTGGCCTAATTTAGAGGAATACAAACCATAAACGCTCTGTTAAAGATAAATTGGAGGAAGAGTAAAAGACTAGGTTGATACTCTTAAGGTGACCAGGTGGTTTTTCAGTAATAACATGGTATGTCATAACTGGGAAAGAATTGGTTGCCCTCACATAATCCCTAAAGGCCTATGTATGGAAGTTGATGCCATCAATTTATTGCTTGATTTCCTGATGGACTTCAATTATTAAGAGGCAGCAAAAATCTGCATGCAGTATGTATAACAATTTCATTGGTAACATTGGTTAGCTACACACACTGACTGTAGTTCTTCCAGAATATGTACAGTACTTGGGTATTGGCTTTCCTGCCAAATCAGGCCCAACACACGTCTCTCTTGTCTAATATGTTGAATATATACTACTACTAAATTTAATTTAAGTTGCTTTCTAGGCTAAATATTAATTTCTGTAATAAGGATATGTAGTTTTTTATTTATTTTTTTCATAATATCAATGATTTTATATACTGTAGATACTACAACTGTCAGAATCCAATCCCTAAACGCTCATCACTACAATGAAGTGGTGAAGTACAGCTTGTCCATTACATGGCCGAAAGGAAGGGTAAACACCACCACCACTTCTCATTTTACCCTCCCCTCCGGTACCCTGCCTTTGATGCCTTTGTGCCTGTGAGAAATTCCCTCTCCTCCCTCTATACCTTCTCCAGCTTATCACTGGCAGGAACAAGATAGCCATAATCTCTTGAGCTCTATTCCCTACTTATTAGCGTATACCTGATCAGACCTAACACTAATAATTAATAAGCCCTTAAATATACAAGGAACCTTAACACCTACTCGTATTGGGGACATTATTTCCGTATAAGCTTACCATGGGAAACTATGGTGAGAAGCAAAGTTCAGTATGGACGAAACTATAGTTGCCATATTAATTTCTTAGTAGTCTAACCGCTCGACACAGGCCATTTTATCGAAGATCTCGCTCGTTTCAACATTTCCATCGATCTTACTGGCGTTGTGGTCAGCCTTCCCTCCATAACCCAGGGATAAATTGGCACACAGGTATATCCAGGTCAAGTAGGAAGGTGGGCAGGAGTAGTAGGGTCACGGGTGGCTGGTTGTGCACTACACTTTCACGCCTACCAGCCACCCCCGCGGCCCATCATCACGCCCACTCCACCCATCCACCTGACTTTGCTATCTCATTTCCCTTTCTTTTATCTAGGAGAACTGTTTCCTTAACCTCTCTGTTCGCTACTTTCTCTCACCACCTGGTCTCCATATTGCCTGTGGTGATGTGGGCTGTATTTGAAGGGTTAGGGTGCCCATTTGTACCTCAGTCAGTGTTGACAGCATCCCATATATATCATTCAGACAGGAGATAATGCTTGGAGTTGTGTTGTGATAATTTGGTAGAGGTTAAATTAATCCATTTGGGCCATATAATTTCCCATCGAATATCGTATTTATAGGCCTGTAATATAATATATAGTTAATTATAAAAAGTTTGTTATATATATATTTTTTCTTATTGGAATTACATGAAATTTTCGTAGATTTACAAAACACCCCAAACAAATAAAGAAATATTCAATTTTGGACAGAAATTTCAGAGATCCCAAGGTGTCTTCAAAACTCCAAGATCTTGGGAAAAATTCCAAGTGCTGGCAAGCCTGCGGAAGTCACTCCCTTTCAATTCTTTTACTGTCCTATTTCTCTACTTGGAGGATTCAGAGCATATTCTGAATCGTCTTCTCAATCACCTTCTCCCTCGTCCTACCGTCCTCCATGGTCTATCAGGTCATCGGTAGTCTTCCTTCATTCTCATATCAATCGTCTGCTATTAACAATACTCTCCCTTAAATTTGTCTGTCTTGCCTACTAAATCAACAAGCAATTTTCAGTGTTTATTACAGTTTAGATTACTATTTTAACATTAGCTTTTGATTCTTGAACAGCTTGATGCCACAGTCTATTCTTACTGTTCCAGCACAGTCAAACTTTAAACTGGTCAGCCATTCAGCAACGAAATCACAATTACTGTAAAAAAAAAAAAAAAAAAAATGCCTCTCGGTACCAACAAAAATCTATATTTTCCCCCTCACATCATCACAATACCGACTCCATCAATGAAGTAAGTTGGACAACTAACTGAGTTAATACATTATGTCGATTGCCCTTACTCCTATAAAGGACAGGCTAGGCACATGACTCGAATTAAAAGGGCCAATGTAGCAAAAATCTGGTACCATGTTGCTAATAAATGAAAGTTGAGAAAGTTGTTACCCCAGGTTGCCTCACAGTGGTCCCAGTCAGCATCCTACTATATTCTGTCTTAACTTTCTTCTTGCTTCTATACCCCTGGGGCATCGTGTGCGCCCTCCTCTTCTCTCCTGCGCCTGACCTGGCTACAACAGTATATTTACCCCTTCACACAACAGTAGTTCACATGTACTCCATATCAACAGTTATTATCTGAACTTTCATTGTAGGAACACCAGTAATAATAGTCCACATAACCTCTGGATTCAGACGCAATGATGATATAGGTACTGTACGACAACAGTTTAGCTTTGATAAGTGGGCTAATGCTTCACACTAATAATAATGTTACCATACATAGTCAGAGTCAAGGAATTCTAACCTAGCTCAATATTCGAGGCTTCCATAAATGTCACATGTTGTACTGAAGTCTCATTAATGTTCACCTAAATTTTCGCAGACAACCGCACCTATATAATCTCATTCGGAAAGATAGTTTCAAAAAGGGAAGGTAAAAAACTACTGGCACCTAACCGTATCTCCGGAGACATAAAGATCATTGAGGCTGAAGGAGAAAACGAGAACGAACACAAGCGTCCGGAACAAACGAGTATCTTAGAGACGAGCACGCGGAAAAGTGTGATTTCGAGGTCATTTAAAAGACGGGAAGAGAGACGAGCTTCATCAAGGTCTAATGTGACTCTGACCAGTCTTCTGCTTTCTTTGTAGTTGATGGAAAGTAAGAAGTTGTGTATTGCCTCCATGATAAGTCTTCATTTTAAACATAGATACCGTGGTTTATCGAGAACATGGCGAGATTGCTTTTGTAGTTGTGGTAGTGGTTGTGGTTCAGACCCATGCAGCCTTGCCTGTATTATGGGACCAAAGGATACGGTATGTCAGCGAACTGGAGGCTACTAACTCTGGAAAGATATAAAACCCTTGAGGCAGAACTTATAATTAGAGAGAAGTAAATCCCTGCTGATCTGTACTTGGTGTTCTCTTCCTAACAAAATCACAGCTGAAAATTTCGTTCACCAGTCAAGAAAAATTTACCTTCCCTTGTATTTTTTCTTCTTTTCTGTGTCTTTTTACTTCTTTTTTCCATCTGGGTGCTGGTGAGATCGCCTTATCCTTATTGGGTATCACAGGTTCACAGTAAAGGGGGATATGGATGATGGGATTCCCTCTTCCGCTGTCTTCAAAAACATGATGTCTCACTATATCTCCTTGGGGGCCTGAACATCTGTATGGCTTCCGTCAATCGGACTCGGGACTGTACGGCCAGACAATAAGACATTGTATAAAGGATATATTGTGTTAGATTCACTTCATCTCTCATAAGTGGTGGATTAGAAATAGATTGCAACTGTAAACATAACCATATCGATATCTACCAGCCAGATTATTTAAATTATATAATAATTAAAAAAAATTCAGTCCACTTGAAAGGAAAAACACCGAAGCGGAAAATTATAACCGGAATTGTACTGCCAAACAAATGGAAAAAATTTCATTCGGTTTTACAGGAAAAATATAAAAACAAATAATCTTTGTTCGTCACTGCTGTTAATGTTTATATTTCTTCCTGATACGATCCAACCGTGACCAGAAGGCTACCGGTACGTGATAAATCGTTTTTATTTTTTCTTCATATAATGACTCGTGACTTTTAGAGAGTGACAGAAAGTTGTGTTGTAGCCTTCGAGTGTGGTGAGATCGTTTATACATCCGCACTCTCTTTCCTGGCCCACATTATTTTTGTTGTTGTTGTTGTTGTCACACACGGCCCACAAGTTTTCGCCCTACTGGACTTCCTTCCCCCCCCCCCCTCTCTCTCTCTCTCTCTCTCTCTCTCTCTCTCTCTCTCTCTCTCTCTCTCTCTCTCTCTCTCTCTCTGTTTACTATAGAAGTGTTTGGTTATTATTGCTCGACATTGTTTCACTGCCTTTCCTTCCCTGATAAACTTTCCACACATTACGAAACAGTTTTAGTAATGGGGAAACATGAGACTGTGGCTGTGTCAAAATATAAAATAATTCACCCCATAACAATGTGTATTATTTCGTACTTTGGGAAAAAAAATATTGATGTATGGACTCCAGTTAGCAGACAATATATAACCTTAACCCTCTCCTCCCAAAAGGTATCTCAGTAAATCATAGTTATTATCTAACGTTTCGAGAAAAAAAAATCATAAACACGTCATCACACCGAGAGAGAGTTAATTGTATCACACCATTTTCTCACGGGGAAAGCCATCGACACTCTATTCTACGAGTTTTAAGGGGGTATTCTCTTGTTGGTGAATTGGAAGGCTACTAATTCCTCCTAATTATATCAGAAAACATACACCCTCAATGGTATCAATAGGGGATCTGTTGTTTCGTGGCATAGTTTGGAGGAATCACAGACCTTCCAATTCACCAACGAAAAAATCTCTCCTTACCATAATTTACACTAACGGGAACTTCATTGGCTCTGTATCAAGCAAAGCATATAGTGAATGTTTGAAGGCTTAATTAAGGGGGTGTTGGTACAGTGTTGGTAAATATGGAGCAAATATTTTTTCTGCAAACTATACCAAGCAATAGGATGCCATTACTTTTGTGCATGTGGTCCTGTTTCCTGGCCTGCTTTGGTGATATCGGAGCGCTCCAATGTACCAAAAGTATCGTATCCCCTTAATATCTCCAATACTGATATAACAAATAAAATGATTAAATCTCAGGGAGACTTCATAATATGCAGGAATAAAACCCAATGCTAATATTAATGTTGCTTATAATACAATGTAGGAAATGCATTAATTAAAAACAAAAAGTAGTCACGGTCAGAGATACCAGAGAGTTATCAGAGCCCAGACAAACACAAGGGTTTTATGTACCTTCATTCAGATGACTTTATTGTTCTTAAATTAATTCATTATGATTTGCGACAAATTATTGAACTCACTGATTCGACAGGTTTAAGTTTAAAAGGTTCCCATGGATCTGGGTGACGTGGGAAGTATGGAACTGAGTGAAGGAAGGGCAACGTTTAACCATGTGAACTTTTTAACATGAGAAGTTTTTGGGTGTTAGATAGACAATATATTTTCATCTAGTAGGCAAACTTTAAGTCAGACATTTCAGAGACAACTAAGTAAAGAAAAGAGCATTATGAAATTATATGTACTGTAAAACTGGAGGGAAAATAAGCATGTAAATTGTGAAGAACAGGTAATATTGGGAACCACTACTTAAAAATAATCGAAAAGGAAGATATAAACGATTATCTCCTAAAGTTAAGTAATAAATGGGACTGTGTACGAAGTGAACACCACAGTGAATAATGATGCCCAACTTAATTTAGGAATGATACACTATTCCAGGAAACACAGAACCAGATGACAGAACTAATTAATGAGGGTCTGTTGTTGCTTGGAGTAGGTTGGAGGATTCATGCAGTTGCTCCAGAATTACCAACACCATACTACCCACCCCCCTTTAAGGAATGATACCGGATACGTTCACACCATCCATGACTGTTTACACACACCAGTAATTCTGCGATGGAAAGTGAGGCAAAATGACAGTGAATCAGTTTTTTTTTTTTTTTTTTTTTTTTAACTTAGTGAGTGGTTGCATTTCTGATGTGTGAGGTAATTCCCTTCTGGAGACACATTTTCCTTCCCATCCTGTGCACCCAAGCAAACTATACAGACAATGATCTCTTCTCAAATTTATCATCTCTGGTGCAAGTACAAACCACTGTACATATATATATTTCACAAACTAGACACACACGCAACCTACACTTATATAATGATCATGCAATAGACAACAAACACAGACTCGATTCAGTATTACATAGATGATGACATTACAGTATTACATTCTTAAAGGGATAGACAATCAAC